>CM060444.1:46147426-46747426 GCA_030545235.1 Helianthus tuberosus
AAGGAAAACAGCATAAAAGCTCCTTTAAGTCCATTGAAGAGTCCAAAACAACCTAGTGTTTGCAAATGTTGCACATGGATTTGTTTGGCCCAGTTCAAGTCATGAGTCTCAAAAAGAAGAGATATTGTTTGGTTATTATTGATGACTTTTCTAGGTTTACATGGACTTTCTTTTTACACTCTAAAGATGAGACTACAGGCATTTTGCAAGACTTTGTGACACAGGTTGAAAAGCAATTTGACCTTCCAGAAAAAGTCTTCAGGAGTGACAATGGCACAGAATTCAAAAATAAGGAGTTGGATGCCTTCTGTGTGAAGAAAGGGATTGTAAGGCAGTACAACATCCCTAGAACACCAGAGCAAAATGGGGTAGTTGAAAGGAAGAACAGGATAATGATTGAAGTAGCTAGGACCATGCTTGCTGACTCAGGTTTTCCTTTGACTTTCTGGGCAGAGGCAGTAAACACTGCTTGCTATATTCAAAACAGAGTTTTAATAAACCCCAGGCACAAAAAGACTGCTTATGAAATTCTGTATAAAATCAAACCACTGATCTCATACTTTAAAGTATTCGGCTGCCCATGCTTTATTTTGAATTTAAAAGATTCCATCTCGAAATTTGCAGCCAAAGTAGACAGTGGTTATCTTTTGGGATACTCTACCACTACTAAGGCCTACAAAGTGTTTAAAACACGGACTAAAACAGTGGAAGAGACTTTTAATGTGAAGTTCAATGAACTTTCATCAATGAAAATCCCAGCAAATCATGCTGATTTGTTTGATCTTGATAAATTCACTTTTGCAAATACTGCTGTCAAGACTAACAGTGCAGGTCCATCAGAGGATTCATCAGCAGACTATGGGTATGAGATCATCATTCCTCAACAAAAGTCTGCCACAATGGGAAAAGCATCAGTTGTACAAAACAATTGTCAAAGCTCAACCACTGCTACCTCAACAGTTGTTGAACAAAGTAGCCCATCAACCACTGCTTCCACATCATCAAACACTGCTGATAAAAGTCCCCAAACAGTGGATAAAAGTCAGCATGTGTCCACACCTTTACCTCCTATTCCACCACTATTTGAAGCCACTGCTGGATCATCAAATTCACCAGCAGTGGTTAGCTCAGATGATACACATCTGCAGCCTTCACCAACAAATGCCATCATACCATACCAAGGAGATTTAATCTTCTTGAGATTTCATCCACCTGACCAAATCATTGGCAACATCAATGAAGGAGTGCTCACAAGAAGCCAAACCCAAAACATTTGTCTTTTTGCTGGTTTTCTATCACTCCATCAGCCAGTCAAGTACCAAGAGGCACTGAAAGACAACAGCTGGGTAGAAGCCATGCAAGAGGAGCTCCAACAGTTTAAAAGACAACAAGTATGGGAGCTTGTACCACTGCCAATAGATGTAAGTCCCATCGGCACAAAGTGGGTCTTCAAAAACAAAACTGATGAAAGGGGCATTGTTGTCAAGAATAAAGCCAGGCTTGTGGTTCAAGGTTACAGACAGGAAGAAGGGATTGATTATGATGAAACATTCTCCCCTGTAGCAAGATTGGAAGCTATAAGATTGTTCCTGGCCTTTGCTGTCAACCACAACATGAAGGTGTTCCAAATGGATATTAAAAGTGCTTTGCTCTATGGTACAATTCAAGAAGAGGTGTATGTTTGTCAACCTCCAGGTTTTGAGTATCCATTTTATCCAGATCATGTCTACAGGCTAAACAAAGCCTTGTATGGCCTGAAACAAGCACCTAGGGCCTGGTATGAAACCCTTTCCACCTTTCTTCTCTCAAATGGTTTCAAAAGAGGTACCATTGATAAAACTCTGTTTTTAAAATGGAGAGGAAAGGATTTAATGATTGTCCAAATTTATGTGGATGACATTATTTTTGGAAGCACATGTCATAAAATGTGTGAAGAGTTTAGGCAACTCATGACAGCTGAGTTTGAAATGAGTGCAATGGGTGAGCTGCAATGCTTTCTTGGTCTCCAAGTTCAGCAAATGCAAAATGGAACTTTCATTCATCAAAGCAAATATGCTAAAGAACTATTAAATAAATTTGATATGAATGATTGTAAACCATGCAGCACACCCATGGCAACCAATAAGCTAGTCATGTCTGATGAAAAGGATGAGCTGATTGACCAAACACTTTATAGAAGCATGATTGGGTCTTTATTGTACCTAACTGCATCTAGGCCAGACATCATGTTTGAAACATGTGTTTGTGCAACAAGTCAATCAGCCCCTAGGAAATCCAACCTTACAGCTGTAAAAAGGATATTCAGATACATAAAAAGTGCTCCCACACTTGGTATCTGGTATCCAGCTAATGGGAATATGAAGCTTTCAGGATTTTCAGACAGTGATATTGCTGGATGTAACACCACAAGGAAGTCCACTTCAGGAGGGTGCCGGTTTCTAGGTGATTGGTTAGTTTCATGGCAAAGCAAAAAGCAAGCAGCTGTTTCAACATCCACTGCTGAAGCAGAATATATAGCTGCTGCAAGCTGTACAGCCCAACTGCTCTGGCTTCAAAATCAGTTGTTGGATTTTGGTATCACTGCCTTAAAGACACCACTCATGTTGGATAGCCAGGCAGCAGAAAATATCATCAAAAATCCAGTTTCCCATTCAACCACCAAGCACATCGACATCAGACATCACGTTGTGAGGGATTGCTATGAAAAAGGTTTGATTTCTCTGCATCATGTTCCAACTAAAGACCAGCTGGCCGATGTGCTCATAAAAGCTTTAGATACATCTACCTTTGAAAGCTTCGTCTCTAGGATTGGCATGCTAAACATGGAATAACAGGCAAAATCCTGTTTTTCTATGTATAAAAGCATTAAAATGTTTTCAGAAAATAAAAAATCCATCCTTAAAAATAGCTAAAAATGTAGTTTTCATTAAAATCCTTAAAAGTATGCCATAACCACTGCTTGTTCAAAAGTCTGCTCTACTTCAAAGTCTGTCCACTGCTGAAAGTCAACCCCTGTTCTCTCTTTTTCCTGATAAGCACTGATGCTCAAAATCAGTGTTTTATCCACTGCTTCCATTTGTTACCGTTGTAACCACTACCTTTCATCAGTAGTTTTCTTAAAAGTACTGTCCTTCATTTCATCAGGGGTTGGCACGTGGACAGTACATAGTGGTCAGTCCTTTTGTAACCGCTGCCACGTCAGCATTCACTTTTTCTCCATAAAACCCCTTTCAAAACCCCAAACAGGGTTTTACTGTCGAATTGAATTCATAAAAATTCCTTTCTCAAAGCAGTTTTCATCTCATTCTCACAAATTCCTTCACAACTTTCTTCGATCGTCTTCTCCAAAATGACTAAATCGAAGTCTTCCGCAAAATCTACTTCCAAATCATCTTCCAAAGAGGCCTCTCAAAAGGCTAAACCCATCGAAATCCCACACAAACCGTCTCACAACCTTCTGGGTCTTCTCACAAAACCCGGCACCACTGCTAATTTCGACTCCATCCTTGATATCATGTCTGCATCAAAGTATAAAACTTTGTTAACAACAGATGCACCAATTTACTTGGCGAACCAAAGAGAGTTCTGGAAAAATGTAACCCTTGACACACAAGGTGAGACTGTCATAGCCATTAACTCTTCTCTAAAGGGTAAAGCTGTCAAAATTACACCACAATCCATCTCGGAGGTCTTTCAACTCGATGATCAGAAAGGTATAACTTCTTTTCCAAAAAAAACGAGTTAAAAATTGACTTTATTGAAAGAGGGTATGCAGATACAATGATGAAGAGGGATACCTTACAAAAAGGTTTCTTCCCTTCTGGAACAAGGTTTTTATTTCATACCTTCCTAATGTGTGTTTCAAACAAAACCACTGCTTTTAATGAAATACCATTAAAGATTCAAAACCTGGGGTATGCTATTCTTCAAAAAGAAAATTTTAATTATTCTCAGGTAATCTTTAATGATCTGGTTAAAAATGTTGAAACAAAGGCATTCTTACTGTTTCCAAGATTTCTAAGTTATTATTTTGAAAATAAATTTGGTAAGAATGATGCTTCTGCAATAAAACAAGGTGAATCTCTTCAAATGCACAGCTTAACTGCTGAAACTTTCACAAGAATGTCAACACCTTGCAAAACACAAGCAGAGGTGCCTGAGCAGAATTTAGCAGCTACCACTGCTCCTCAGGTATCTGCTGCTGAGCCCACTGCTCAAGGTGATCAAAGTAGCAAAACACCTGCTTTGAAACCCACACCTAAAATCACCAAAAAGACAAAGCAAAAGAAAACTCAAAAACCACCAAACCCATAAAAAAGGCAACTATGGAGGATGAGATACCAGAGCAACTGCCAGTGACAGCACAAAAGTCACAAGAAACCACTGCTGCTACTTCCTCACAGCAGTTGGTACAAATATCTCAACCTATAACCGAAACTCCTCCTGCTTCTTCTCAAAAAGAACAGGTTGTACATATAGGGACACCACAATATCATGCTCTGGAATCACTCGCTTCCATCATCCATAGTCCAATGCCCGGGGCAAATTCTCTTTCTACACCCAACCTCACCTACACAATTCCCCCACCAACTAAACTTTTGTTGGATGCTATTGATCTGAACCAGGCACAAACTAGTCCTTCTCAATCACCTATCAATGAGAATATACTTCAACAAACGACTGGGTCTGATGTATCAATCATAGTTAACCCACCAACAAGACCTGAGGAGGTTATACCCCTTGAGTTACAAGTAACTCTTGGTGGTAGTCCAAGTGAAGCAGCCACTACAAGTGTTGAACCCACTGGTTTACATTTGGACAGTGGTTACATCAATAAGACTTCCTTGGAGGCAATTCCTTCCATAGCACCTCTGATATCCACCAGTGAGTTTATTTTACCCTCTGGTACAATCAAAAGGCTATCAAGTGTTGAAGGAAGAAGACCCCAGTACCAAGAAAAAAGGGGCATCAGTGGTAAACGTTTGGAGACACTCCCTACATCAACCCCTGTTACAACCACTGATAGTGGGAAATCAGATGATCCCATTAAATTGGGTGATGGTTTAAAATACCTGGAATTGACGGAACGAGTTGAAAAACTGGATACCACTGTTGCAGAAATCAAAGAAATGTTGCATCAGTTGTTGACAGTACAAAAGGTACAATCCACTGTTGTTCCACCTCAAGCACCTGCTCCACCACAAGCACCTGCTACAGATGAGATATGGAACTTCTTTCAACCTTTTCTCCACCAACAAAAACAAATGGCTGATCAGCTACATGCAATACATGTACAAGAGCTGAGAAACACAATGGAGTCTAGGTTCAAGAACACACAAGCAGACATTAAGGCTATCAAGGCCCATATTATGAAAACCACTGGCACTGCTCCTCCAACTGTACTTTTCATTGATCAATTACCCCCAGATAATGCCAAAAAGGGGGAGAAATTTCAGGAGTAGAAGACGAAGGGAATAGATGATGGTCTTTACATTGAACCAGAAATGCACTTGATGAAGCTATAACTAGAAAGATTCCCTTGCCAGATGGTAGCAAAAGGGTTGATGTTACCCAAAATGCACTTGATGAAGCTATAGCAAGTGTAAAAAGGGACAGAGAGGCAAAGTATATGTCAAGGTGGAATGAGGAGAAAAGAGCTTATATGGAGCTGAATGCGCAGGGTTGTTCTGAGTCAAAGGATGTTAAAAATCCTGAGCTAAAAAGAAATCTCACTAGAAAAGTGAGGGAATCCAAATCCATACCATCCAGACTCACAAAGCATACTCCAAAACCATCATCCAAAAGCCCCCAACATCAAACTTCCACCCAAACAGTTGTTGTAACAACTGTTGTGTCAACTACTGCTGATACTTCAGTGGTTTCAACTACTGTCAGCCAAACACCTGCCATTACTTCAACACACACCACTTCAACACACACCACTACCACTGCCTTACCACCAAAAACAACCTCACCACCATCACCTCCTGCCAAAAAGCAGAAGACATCAGATGTTAAAACATCTGATGTAATGACAACAGTAGTTGAAACACCAGTTGTTTCAACAGCTGTTAGTCAGCCACCTTTTACCACTCAAATCACCACCACTGATCCACCCAAAACATCATCTGCCTCTCCTACAATAAAAAGGAGAAGGATTTTCATACCAGATGATGATTCACCATCACCACCATCAACATCTTCACAATCACTTGCACTTATTCCAAACCCTGTTCCTTTCTCATCAGCTCCAGTACAACAACCAATCCCTATTATCACTCCTACAGGTGTCCAATTTCCTCTAGAACTTGAAGCAGTTAGAGAAGAGATCAAGTCCTTCTACTATGAGGATGACCCTGCTAAAAGGAAGTTGCCATCAGTTAAAGGATATCCAAGGCCTAACAACATTGAAGAATATTTGAAAGTTAAGGCTAAAGAGGCAGAGGATATTTCCAAAAGAAACTCTCAAGGAAAAACTGACAGAGAAATTCAAAGGCATTATCAGTTTCTATTTACTCAAGTCAGATCCTTAGAGCAATTTGCAAAAAATGTTTGTCAACAAATCTTAGAGAAAGCAGATGAAACTTTGAGAAAAGACTACATTGAAAGCATCATGGCAACCAAAAAGTACAAGTGAGAAAAGCATATGTACAAGGAGTGGACCATTCCTGAGCTTGAATAAGAAGCAGCCAGGATTCAAGAGATGATAAAGAATAAGGTCAAACACACTCCTCCAGATTGGTCAAAGTATAAAAAGAATGTGCCTGAAAAGACACTAGAGCTGAAGAGAATGAAAGAGGAATTAGTTGCTGCTGACTATGGGTCTAAAAATCAAGTGGCAAGATGGAAAGAAGATATAGTCAGGGCCACCTACAAAAGGTTGGAGGAATTAAGGAAGAAAGATCCCACAGTTCCACAAAAACCTGACTACCCTGAAGCAGAGGTTTCAAAAAGACCATCAAAACTGCAAATTAGGAGAGCCACTGCTCTAGCTGGTGCTGCTATCTACAAAAGAAAGCAAACACAACAGTTGGGTACTGAAACAGTGGCAGAATTAATGGTAGGAGATGAGCTTGTAAAAGAAGGTATTAAAAAGATGATAGTTGAAACTCTTGGCTTGAATCAACCTGCAAGCACTGCTCAAACAGTCATCACTAGGCCTGCATCACCAAACTCCTCATCCAATAAAAATCTCCCAAGAAACCCACCAGGCTCAAAAGTACTAAAGTGGGCAACTGACAAACAGACCCATGTACTGACTGTGTTCAGGTCTAGTGTAGAAGTGAAGAAAATAACAAGGGAACAAGCACTTGGCCTAAGTCTTGAAGATATGCAGGATCTCCTTGATCTTCCACTTAGTAGGGATGAAGATGACACAGATACCCTAGACTTTGAGTTACAACTTAAAGGTCAGATAAGGGAACTGTTGATGAGGCAATAAAGTTCCATAATAATGAAGGGTTTTGGCATTATCTGTTCCAGGGGGAGATTGTTGGGATTGAACCCTATCAAAGGAACAGATAATTAAAGCCAAAACTAGACCAGGACAGTGGATCCAGAATAAGCAGATGTTGTGTTACAAGTCTCTCCCCTTGAAAGTGGTTTCAACATCTGCTGACCTCCTATCTACTGATCGTTACAACTGCTGACCTACAACCGCTGATCATGTCAAAGACTAAAGCCCTGCTGTTCAATCTTCTGCTATGAGTCAAGCACTGCTGGTAGTTATCAAGTACTGCTGAAGTCACAACAGTGGAAGGACCAGCAGTAGTTTAGTTTAATTATGTAATGTATTGTATAGCAGTTGTTAGCTTAAGCAGTGATTGTATAGATCAGTTGTTAGAAGTTGTTAGGAGGTTAGATGTCACTTTCAAGGTGACGTCAGCATTGATGCCTCAGTGGTTTGTCCGTGCCTATAAATAGAACAGTACCATGCACTGTTCTATTAGCTCTTCACAAAATCTTCTTCCTGCACGAACAAACACTGTGAGCTCAACCTGAAGGGGAGTTTGTATTCATACATGCATTGTAATCGTTATTGAAATAAATTCAATCTTTCGATTCTTTGTTGAAAATGTTTGATTAAAGCAAATCTCCTGTTTGATTGTGTGCAAAGTTTGTTTCCATCTTAGATTCCGCTGCACAACTCATCCATCTTCATCTTATTTCAAACGTAAAACACAATCAAAACCAAACTCAGATCCTAACATTATGTGATTGTAATTGTTTCTTAGTATGGGTTAATGAATGCATTAAATACTGTCGCAATATAGTTGTTATGGATTCTCTTGAGCAATCTGATTCGCCTAGTGCCGCGCCCCGATGATTCCGCCATCGGTTGGGGTGTGACAGATTGGTATCAGAGCCATAACTATAAGGAATTAGGAAAGACTCGACCTAGTCCGGGTCGATGTCTTAGAAATGACCTAGTCTATAGTCTAAGTACCAACAGGCTGACTCGTATGAATCCCGTAGGATTTGTAACAGGCCTACTTGATACTCTCGTTCGAATTCGCTAAAGACTACAACATCGCGTGAACACCACATACTACAACTTCACGCGAGGAGCCTTTCCTAAGGCTGGAATATTACTTAGCCTTTCCTAAGGCCAACACAATACACACGTTTTCGAAAATACTCGCATAACACAACCAAGCGGTCCAGTCGAGATCAGGCGTGAAAACCAAGAACTCTCGATAAGATCGCTCACTCAGCGCATGTTTCTAGCACGAGAACTTTCCGTTGAGCTAGGAGTGACATCCATATCCCAACGAAAGTCTCCATTTCAAAATCCAGTGGAACTCCCGAATTTATTCGAAGAGCACAACCACAGTTAGGAGCGAAGTAATTAAGTCAGGGGTGAAACCCGTATCTTAATAAATCGTTCCACTCTCAACGAAATGGTTTTCAAAAAGCTCTCACCAAGGACTCGACTATGACGATAACTCAAGCCACGCGATGACTAGGAAGACGAATGCCATGAGCTGCATCCCAGTGGAAGCATAAGTCTTCTAGGGCAACGCGCGTGCACGAACTTGTTAGGCATAGTTGGGTTACCTTGGGCAGTCAACGCCTAAACACTCGAGGCACTCTATCTATTTTTCTAGCATACGATACGCCGATTTTACGCTTATCAGCACCTATTTACGCTTATGTGTTACGATTTAAAACTTTACGCTTTATCGATTTCTTGATTTATCGATCTTCACTCCCTGGTTTTGTAAACGCACAACTCGTACAGCCATCGCAATCTAAAACGAAAACTGAATGTTCGCAACAAAACTAATGTCTAATTACTCGCTCTCACTCTCACTCTCTGCATCGCGTCCTCGCGCATTCTATATCGACATGTATGTGTCCGAGTATAAGCTACAACTAATTATATATATACAAACAAATCGATTGTGTGGGAACTTAGGAATCTCGTGTCTCCTATGTGGCTCCTATGTGAAATCTATTATACTACCTACAACAAGTTTGATCGCGCTCAATCGCATCGCAAACTCAAAATCATTATGATCGAATCTCACTCCAAATCTCTCTCTGTCTAGATGTCTTCCAACGACTCTACCTCGAGACAAACAGCCAGGAGAAGAGCCAAACGAAGCGCCGAGAAGAGGATTGCCTCGCTTGTTACCAAGAAAGTGGCCAAGGTCGTTCCTCAAATTGTCGCTCAAGTGCTCTCTCTCAGCAACTCTCGAACCCCAGAAGACTCTAAGACAGAAGCGCCGCAATCTGCTTTCCTCTACAAACACTTCAAAGCCTGTGACCCGATGGAGTTCACCGGTGAAGGAGGTGTGTCCCAGCTATTCCAGTGGTTCGATTCTATCGAAGTAACCCTTCGTCAGAGTGGGTGTCCCCATAGTTTCCGTACTACTTGCGCAACCGGAGTATTCCAATCGCGGGCACTCGACTGGTGGACTGCCGAACGTAACAAACGTGGGATCTCCGCAGCTTATGCTCTCTCTTGGGATGAGTTGAAGGAACTCATGAAGAAAGAGTAATGCCCTCCCTGAGAAGTCCAGAAGCTAGAAGACGAATTTTGGGAAATCAAGCAAATCAATGGTAACAATACTGGCTACACCGCAAGGTTCAAACAGCTTAGCATAATCTGCCCAAGTCAGGTCAACACTTCAGAAAAAGCCATCATGAAGTACATTCGCGGCTTGCCAGAATGTGTGGGCGATTTTGTCAAAGCTACGAGACCGGCTACTATCGAAGAAACCTATCGCTTGGCCGCAGAGATCAACGACAAACGAGTCTTGGATGGATTCTTCTCCAAGAATCCTGTCAAACAAGCTCATCAAGTAATCGTCATCGATTCTACTGACGATTCCTCTAACGAATCCGCCAACGATTCTTCAAGAGAGTCCTCAGACAAATTCTCCGACGACGACGCACCGCTACCGGAAGCTCAGCCTAGCCGCAAACGAAAGACCCCGAGCTCAAACTCTACAACAACTAGACTGTCGCAACCAGAACCTCTCCAAGCAGTTCCAGTTCACTCGAAGCGCGCTTACAACGGAACTCATCCCCTGTGTCTCATGTGTACGTATCATCACCCGCCAGAAGCTAACTGCCGCTTTTGCGCAAATTGCAACTGGTATGGTCATTTTACCCAGCACTGCCGCACGGGGCCGTAGACTTGAAGAATCTCAGCAACGATCGCAGTCTCCGCAAAAATCCTCCACAGAAACATTTGTCATGCTTCCAATGTTGTTGTAATGCTACGATTTTCGCCGCTAGTTCTTTTATGTGTTGAATTTGTTCTATTTCTCGACGCAATGTGGACTCTATTTATCTCTCTTTTTCTCTCTCGTCTTCGCACTTAATCTGGAATCACACACATGCTATATATTATATCACGATATAATGTGTTTTACCCTCACTACACTCTTAGAATAAGGTATGATAAACGTGCAAGGAACGACTAATCACGGGTGCACACGGGATTATTTTGGTCAGTGCACGGAGATCGTAGTGAGTTCTAATGGTGCCATAACGTTAAAAGCATGGTCGAGCGTGGTGGATACGCCACTGGTACTTCCTATATATAAGCGTCTTGACCATGTCAACAAAGTGCGACATCTATTCACAGGATGCAAGTAGTAGGGGTAAAGCAAGGTGTGCTTTGCCATACTACCAAAGTCTCGTGAAGAAAGTGCCACGTGGAGTTGAACGTTATTTAGACCTATACTATTATGGTTATTTTCGACACACTACACTCATTCACAAGGCGTAACAATTACATCGCATCATCGCGAGACTTGACGTAAGTCTGCAAACGCAATGCAAATGCCTCATCGATGGACTCTGGAGAGTCTACCCCCGCAGGGCAATTGCATCGACGCAAGACTGGTCATAAGTCTTTAATCGCAACTCAATCGCGATTTCGCTGGAATCTAACGCACATCACCCTAGCAACACTTTAACGCTTAACGCATCTATTAATCTCATCGCTCCGATACTCGCATCGCTTATCGCTTCTAAAGCTTATCGCTACTTGTGTTATGTTAGCACACATGACATCGATTCACAAAACGGATCTAGTATGGATAAAACATGGTGGATACGCCGCTGGTACTTCCTATATATAAGTGTTTTAGCCATATTAGCAAACTTTTGTGGGAAGATGCCATGTGGGGCTTAATGTTGGTTAAATTGTGGAACTGTGGAGATTAATCGTACCGTGTATCGCTTATCGCTTATCACGTACCGCATATCGCTCATCGCCTGATACTCATCGCAATCTGTGACATCGCTTCACGGGACAAAACTATTATGGTCAAAACATGGTGGATACGTCGCTGGCACTTCCTATATATATAAGTGTTTTGCCATGTTAGCCAACTCTCGTGGAAACATGCCATGTGGGTTTTAATGTGGAATCTAATCGAAATTGCACTATTCGCTTAATCGCATATCGCTCGTCGCCTATCGCTAACGCTATCGCTTACCGTATCTGTGTTAAGTTAGCACACGTGACCTCGCTTCACGAGACGAAAACTCATATGGTTAAAGCATGGTGGATACGCCGCTGGTACTTCCTATATATAAGTGTTTTAGCCATATCAGCAGACTTTCGTGGAAAAAGGGCCATGTGGGGTCTAATGTTAGTTAAATTTTGTGGTGTTGATCAATCCAATCGAATCGCATTAATCGCGTATATTCCCATCGCTTGCAACGCATCGATCGTCGCCTATCGCTTGACGGTTGTCGCTATCGCTTGTCGCCTATCGCTTTTCGCCTGTCGCTGTTGTCTTCGCTTATTATCTTTGTTTTGTGCTATCAATATTCGTGTACCTCTCATCGCTTGTAGCACTCGCTCGTATCGCTAAACTGAGTTCGAAAACGACTTCATCGCTCAGTTTGCTCAATCCTTCTCTTACACTTGGTACGACCATCTTTCGCTTGGACCAAGGGAATCGAAGTCTATCAGTACTATGTCGACACACATGACACCGCCTCACGAGACGGAAGCCATATAGCTAAAACATGGTGGATACGCCGCTGATACTTCCTATATATAAGTGTTTTAGCAATATTGTCGAACTTTCGTGGAAAAGTGCCATGTAGGGCCGACCTTAAAAATTAAATTTTTGATATTATTAGAAAAGCTTTGTTTACCCAAAGTTTAAACCGACCTTTCTTACAAAACTTTTGCTAAAATTCTGATCAAAACCGTTGTACAAAACGAGATTTATCTTGTAACGATGGGGTGACAATCGACTCAAGTTACTGCCGCGTGACGAGAAAATCTCGTAAAACGAGTTTTTACACCCTAAAATCTTTTAGTAACCTAATAAAACCCCACTTATAGCGCTGGTGTGAACATCGAAACAGTTTAACGCCGCACTATGGGAGGATTTTTTCATAAACAAGTTTCTTCAAACCTTTTCGAGTTAATCAAATTTTTGAGAATTCAGGACGCTTTTGGATCGCTTTTTGTGTGTTGCCATCTTTTGTATAGGAATCGCTTTACTCCCTGCCATCGCTTAGTCTTCGCAATGCTCTCGCTTGTCGAATTTCAATCGATCGCTCGCTTATTTGACGCTTTTAATCGCTACTCTCACTTGCATCAACTCTCGCAACCCTTCTTATGGATTAATTTCGGGACGAAATTTCCTAAAGTAGGGGAGACTGTAACAACCCGCACGTTCGTGCGTTGTTACTACTCGTTACACTCGTTACGCCTAGCACCAGAGATTCGGATCATAATGTAGCTATATCGCATACATCGCTATTTCGCAGTATTTTCGCATATTACGCATACTTTATCGCTATCACATCACATTGCACTTGCTGAAAACCACAAAGATGTCAAGTGAGGACCAATTCTACCCTCCTTGATAGCCGTGATGTGTCGCAGTGCAACTCAATACTCAAAACGCACATCGCATCACACACATTAACGTTCACGATGACGTTGAGTGAGGACCTATTCTACCCTCCTCGATGACCGTGAAGCGTCTCAAAGCAACGCATATTAGAAACGAAACCCGGTTATTGTATCGCAACTTTGAAATATGGATATGTATATACGACCCAACTTAGCTAATTATAATAAATATATGGAAATGTGGATGAGAATGTGTAACCAAACTATCGCAACACTTAGCAATCGAAACGGAACGCCGCCGGAGGCGTTGGATCGAATGGCACTTCGATCGAATGGCCATCTGATCGGACAGCCATCCGATCGGACAGCCATCCGATTCGATGCACTGCGCCGCCTTTCTCCTCTTTTACCTATAAATACCCCACTTGTCACATCAACAACAGTTGATGTGACTGTTCTCTCTCGACCAGACGCCTTCTCACCGTTTTCTCTCGATTTCTCGCAATTCTTGTAAGTTTCTACCTCAAATCTTGTACTTCTATGATCTACACGCACTCCTTCATCGTTCTCACCATCAAATCTCACTTCTTCACCATTAAATCTTTGGATTTGAGACGTTCTAAGGTGATGTCATCATGAAGTTCTTAGGAACAATGAAGTATGACCTCATCTCATCAAGAACAGTCCAGATCTGATGGATTCCACAGAGAATAAACAATAAACTCGCACAAATCTAAGCCGAATCAAAGTTTTCTAAGTTTTTCTTCAAACTTTCCGCACTTATCACTCGAAACCGGTAGTAACAGAGCTCATACAGACCTTCTACTTTTCCTATAGTGAAGTGTCGGTTTGAGAGCTGGTTCCTATCGACGAGATGACCGGCTTGTCGTGTTAAACACGAATAACTATCGAGAACAGTTAACTGATCGGACGGGGTGATTCCCATCTGATCCGGTGACTCGGACCTGGTGGAGTTCCATTGTTTAGCTCGTAGTCGTAACGTCTCGATCAAAACACAAAAACTTAACGAGATAGCCAAGATGTAAAACGATAAGATTGCGGGACGGGTTACCGTCCGATCGGATTGTCGTCCGATCGGACTGCCACCCGATGGACCTGCAATCCGGTCGGGTTGCACTTGGGGTCAAGACTTAATCAAATTTTCAAACATTCAAGGATCTGAACAACGAACGGATTGTCGTCCGAACAGACTGCCGTCCGATTGAACGACCATCCGATCGGCTGACTTTTGGACCCTTAACACTTAAATGTTTAACAAATCCTCGTCACACATCAGTTCCAACGGATTGTCACCCGATCGGGTTTCCACCCGATTGAGCAACCAGTCTGCTGTGAACTTATCAGCAACCAAAGTGTCTTGCCAATCCGATCACCGTCCGATCGAACAGCCACCCGATCAAGTTGCCACCCGATCGACCGGCCGTTCGATCGACCAACCTGAAAGGTAGAGATACTTCTCTGTTTTCAAAATGCTACAACGAAAACTTCAAAAGGCAAACCATCAAACACAAACACATCTTCACCAAACGAGGTGACAATCCAATCGAATGGCCATCCGATCGGATGACCATCCGAATGGATTGCCACCCGATCGACTGGCCATCCGGTCGGATTGCCATCCGATCGGATTACCATTCGACACTTGGTTCACTCGCCACCATTTAACGCACTGTTCAACGCTTACGCTATCAAACTGAAACCAGGCTAATCTCAGACGCGCTCCCATCAATCCAATCAAGTTGTGTTTGCTTGCCGAACACCGACTGTGAGTATACTTGAACCCTTTTTGCTTTTGCACTTTTGGGTGTAACATACGTTGCTATCAAATCAAATCACATCAAATACTTAAACTATTTATCACTTGCGAATGACCAATGTGCATAGTTATACGTGATGCTAGTTACATATGTGCTAGGACATATACTCGCGACGTCCCACCATGACTAGTATAGTACTATTGCGCCCGACGGGGTCTAGTTTAGCAATCGCGATCGAAGCTCAAGGACTTAGCTGGTAGTATCAGTTTTGTGAGTATATATGTCGTGTATTACGTTTATGTATGTGGAAATTCACAGCTTTTATCTATTACACTATTACATATCAAACCTGTATACTCGCCAATACTTTTGTATTGACATTATTTTAACGTATGTTGCAGGTTTAGTCGCCGTCTACATCAAATCAAGCTAGGAAGTCTAGAAACACACCTAAAATCTAGGTTGTCAGATTTGAATTGTTTGAGAGAACAGGAAATTCGTGACAGATTATGTGATTGTAATTGTTTATTAGTATGGGATAATGAACGCATTAAATACTGTCGCAATATAGTTGTTATGGATTCTCTTGAGCAATCTGATTCGCCTAGTGCCGCGCCCTGATGATTCCGCCATCGGTTGGGGTGTGACACCAACTATCCGGGTTTACCGGATAACCTATTGAAGACCCTGGTCACTATAAATATAAGTGACCGGGTACTATTGCACCTAACTTGATCACTTTATTCATCTTGCATTATTGTTCTCTCTCTCTCTTTTGGCAATTAGGGTTTTCTGTGAATCACTTTGATTCACAGAGTTGTATACTTCTTATTGGTCATAACAGATTATCACATTGATAATCTGCTAGAGGTGTTGAGAGATGTGTGAGTTCGGTCAGTTCGTTGTATCTTCTTTGTTTTGATATTTTTTGGATTAATAAACTTTGGTTTCGGTACTGTTGTTCTTGATACCAGTTTTGACATGGTATCAGAGCCTTGATTGCTCTGTGGGTTGTTGCTTCCGTTGTTTCATTTCCTTCTGAGTGTATCCATGCTAGGATTTCATATCTCTTTGTATCTTCTTGGTGTATTTCTTGACATTTAGTTTAGATGTGGTTAGATCGGTAAAGTGTTTAGGGTTTCTTGGAGTCTTCGTAGTTCTTGTGTTCTACTGGTTCCGGGCCTGGTGATTTGGGTTAGATCTGTGTAGATTTGGTGATTCAGTGCTTATTAAAAAGGATTGCTCTAAGCCTTGGTAGACAGAGGGTTTGCCGGTTCAGATCTGGTGAAATGACTATAGTTGATGACTATTTCAGGGTAGTTTGGGTTTATCTAATGAAAAATGAAACTAAAGTTTTTAAGAACATTAAGAATTTTGCTAGTATAGTTCAAACTCAATTTAAAAATCAATAAAATGTTTTAGAAGTGATAATGGGTCAGAGTTTGTAAACAATCAAATGAGTATGTTTTGTAGTTAAACTGGAATAATGCATCAAACTGCATGTGCTTATACTCCTAAAAAGAATTGAATTATTGAGAGAAAGCACATGCACTTGTTAAATGTTATAGAGCTTTGCTTTTCCAAAGTAATTTGCTTGTTAGATTTTGGCATGAATGTGTTCTGACTGCTGCTTATCTTATTAATAGGGCACCTTCTTCTGTGTTGAATGGTAGAACTCCATATGAGTTGGTTTATAATTTTGAACCCTTCTTAGATCATTTGAGAGTGTTTGGGTGTCTGAGTTTTTGTACAGTTCTGAATGAAAATGATAAATTGAATAGTAGGGTAGAAAAGTGTGTTTATTGGATATTCTCATGAGAAAAGGGTTATAAGTTGTTTAGTTTGGATTCTAAAACTATAAATTTTTTAAGAGATGTTAAATTTTCTGAAATAGTGTTTCCTTTTAAGGAGCAGTGTGTTTTTGAAAATTATTATTCAAATCCTTTAAAAGACATTAATGCTCCAAAATTTTTTGATCTGTATGATAACTCTGAACTTACTCATACTGTGGGTGATCCCAATGATCACAGAAGGGGTCAAGTAGAGGCTGATGTGAGAACACAGGAAGTTCAATAGTCAAAGATTCATGACTCATCTATTTGTCAGGGCTGATGTACAGCAGACAAGTGAGGATCGTGAATCAACTGACAGGGCAGAAGCTGTGATTATCATAGATGAAGCACATACTACTTCTGAGGGTGACACAAGAAGTTCTGAAGTGTCTAGTTTACCTAGAAGGTCTACCAGAACTTCCGTTTACCTAAAAAATTAAATGATTTTGTATTAGATGGGAAGGTGAAATATGGTATTGAAAAAGTGGTTAACTTCTCAAAATTAACTCTAGCAAATAATTGCTTTGCCTCTAATTTTTCTAAAATAACTAAACTTAAGAGTTATAAAGAGGCAATTCAAAATCCCAACTGGCTTTCAGCAATGAATGATGGAATTCATCCATTGCATAGAAATCATACTTGGGATGTTGTTGATAGACCTAAGAATAGAAGTATAGTTGGCTGGAAATGGATTTATAAAATAAAGTATAAATCGAATAGTGACATAGAAAGATTTAAGGCAAGGTTAGTTGCTAAGGGGTTTTGCCAAAAAGAGGGAGTTGACTATGAAGAAACTTTCTCTCATGTGGTTAAGTTAGTTACTGTTAGGTGTATTGTTGCCTTAGCTGTTTAGAATAACTGGACTTTATATCAGTTAGATGTGAACAATGCCTTTTTATATGGTGAATTACATGAAGAAGTTTATATGTCTTTACCTGAGGGTTATCAATCAAATGACATGTTTAAGGTGTGTAAATTAAATAAGTCTTTGTATGGACTTAAACAAGCCCCAAGAATGTCGAATGAGAAATTAGTTGGGGTTTTACTTTATGTAGGGTTTGGTCAAAGTAAATGTTATACTTCTTTGTTCATTAAAAGTGTGAATGATGTGTTTATAGTGCTGTTAGTCTATGTAGATGATATTGTGGTCACTTGTAATTCATTATCTAAAATAGAAAAGATTAAACAAGGTCTAAAAACCAAGTTTTTAATTAAAGATCTTGGAGTGTGGCAATACTTTTTAGGCATAGAGGTCTTGTCTGGTGAAAAAGGGATATATTTATCGCAAAGAAAGTATTGTACTGATTTACTGACTGAATATGGAATGCTAGGATGTAAACCAATTAGTGTTTCAATTGAACAGAGTCATGTAGTAAATGCATTACTTGAAAATAATTCTGGTCCTTTGATAAATATACCTGATTATCAACATTAGTAGGTAAGTTAATATACATGTCTCACACTAGACCTGATATTTCATATGCAGTGCATGTATTAAGTCAGTTTATGCATAGTCCTACTGAGGGTCACTTGAAACTTGCTTTTCATTTGTTAAGGTATCTAAAGTCTACACCACGAAAAGGTCTTTTGTTTAGTAGAAGTAGTGGTTTTGATTTGTCTACTTTTGCTGGTTCTGACTAAGCTAAATGTTTAGTGTCTAGAAAATCTATGACTGGTTTTTGTGTTTTTATTGTTAATTGATTGGTATATTGGAAAAGTAAGAAATAGACCCTGTGTCTAAGTCTTCAGCTGAGTTGAGACTGAATACAGGTATATGTGTGATGCTGCATGTGAAACAGTTTGGTTAAAAAATTTGTTGAGTGAGTTAGAAGTTTACGTGAAACTTCTTATTAGCTTAACTTGTGATAATAATGCCGCTATATCCATAGCAATAAATCTAGTTTTCCATGATAGGACCAAACATTTTGAGTTAAATCTATTTTTCTTAAGAGATTTAATTTCAAAAGGTGTCTTAAAGTGTCTTGGTATGAAATCAGCAAATCAGGTTGTAGATGTTTTTACTAAAGGTGTTTTACTTAAAGATCATCAAGTTTTGTGTAAAGAATTGCAATTGTTTGATGTTTTAATCAGTAGAATTGTGGGGGTTGTTAAAAATATACATACGTACAATTCTATTGTTTTGCATTTTTTTTCCATTTTCTATAAACTCACTTAATCTTGATCATTTTATATTTTGTTACATCTTATATGGACACTCTAATGACTTAATGACCGATGGGCTTGATGCTGATAAGAGACATGGGCTGTTGCTGATAAGAGTAAAAGGACATGGGCTTCGGATGCTGAGAAGACTTGAAGGCTTGGATGTTATAACACCATCCGGGTTTACTGGATAACCTATTGAAGACCCAGGTCACTATAAAAGAAGTGACCGGGTACTGTTGCACCTACCTTGATCACTTTATTCACTTTGCATTATTGTTCTCTCTTTCTTTTGGCGATTAGGGTTTTCTGCGAATCACTTTGACTCACAGAGTTGTATACTTGTTATTGGTCATAACTGATTATCACATTGATAATCTGTTGAAGAGTGTTGAGAGATTTGTGAGTTTGGTCAGTTCGTTGTATCTTCTTTACTTTAATATTTTTGGGATTAATAAACTTTGGTTTGGGTACTGTTGTTCTTGATACTAGTTTTGACAATGTATAGGAGAATGAGTCTACATTGGTTTAAATATTTTGGTGTAAACAGTTATATCTTTCGAGGCTATCAATATTTAACATAACCAAACCGAACCAATATTTTAAAAAGTTCGAAGGTTATAATAAGTTTTTATTCTTAGTAAAATCTTTCTGCGATGTTGTATCTATTGCTCCTAACTTTTCTTTACAATTAATTGAAGGAATTTAATTATTACCCTCTTCAGGTTATAGTTAAAAGATAAAGATCCGCATCATTTGTTGTACATAAATCGTTTATTGTCACTCTTGAGATGATTACCTTTAATATACAACAACTAATGTATATTTTATGCTTTAATACGGTTGTTTGATGAATTTCTTTCCAGAGTTAAATGGCTTTGCCTTCTAAAAATCCTTTTTTTTCATAATTGTCTTGAACACTTTTGTAGCAAAATGTTGTAATAGTGGTTTTTTTCCCTCTAAATACACCACTTGTTAACAAAATAATAAAAAATCATGGTAAAACTAATAAAGATGTACTACATATTTTCTACACAATTCTTGTGATCTTCATCGTAAAAGTAGTAAATTATAATGGTTTAACAATTGTCATAGTGATCTTTTCATCTAGTCCATCCAAAATAAGCTTTGTCGCAATAGAAAATGATTGAAAAATCACTTTTGCCTTCATACACAAGTTTAACTAAACTGACTTGGGATGAGCAGATTAGGCATGATTTACTAGAGTTGCATCTTTCTGAGGACATGGTCCAAGATAGGACTTCGTGGAGGCGTAGGATTAGGATTAAGGACTTCTAGAGGATATTGCAGTAAGGTCCTAGGTGTTTTTTTAGGGGTGTAGGTCTTTCTTATTATTAAATTTACTTTACCGGTAATTGCCTTCTGGTGTTTATGTCCAAATAATGTTGTATGCTATTATACACGATTTACATTATATTGTGTCACTCTGATCACTTTCTTGGTATTGGTGGCTTCCTATTTACATTATATTATGTCCAAATGATGTTGTATGCTATTTCTATTGTTTGACTTGGTGTGTTGGCATGTTGTTCGTTTTGGAGCCGAGGGTCTCTCTGGAAGCAGCCTCTCTATCCCTAGGGATAGAGGCAAGGTCTGTCTACATCCCACCCTCCCCAGACCCTATAAATAGCTTTGCTATTTGTGGGATTTACTGGGTATGGTTGTTGTTGTTGTTGTTGTACACAAGTTTAACTAAATAAATATTTTAGAATAATCAAACGAAGTTTACTCGATCAAATGGTAAGAATTGTGCATCCATGGATCTAACCAGAGTTGAATATACTTTCACTAAATGATGAATCTAGGATTCAAACCAGACAGATTCAACTTAGTTGATGTTGTGATACAAGAATTTCATGCGGGTTATATAACGAATTAAATATAGATTTTTTTTTTTTAATTCTAGGTGCATTAAAATAATAAATATTATTAAGTGGTTCTTTTGAAGTGTTTTGTTTCTAGGGAGTTTGCTACTACTCAGGGTAGTCGACGATAAAAAAATACACTAGATATTCACGTACTCGTGCCTAGCAAACTCCTTGATTACACCGACATGGTGAAGCTATAAAAAATTTGAGTTTGCTTCTTTGACTGGCAGACTCTAATTTTGTCTGCTTTTTACCAACAGACTCCCTAGAAGCTCAAAGAAGTTCAAAAACCGTATACGAACACTGATGATTTTGAGAACCTATAGTAATATCGTTTTGTAAAATCTACCTTCTAAATATAGGACATGATTAGACAATAATAGAATGTTAGGGATTTAGGGTCATGATTGAACCCGCACACAATAGACTTTCCCTCTTTTTTTTAAATTTTTTTTTTTTTGCTTTTTGTGTTTTTAAATTAGGGGAAATAGCCAAAATTGTTAAGACTTGGTCAAAGTTTCAAAAATAGCCAATTCAAACAGCTCAATAAGACTTTTCCTCAAACCTGAAACGTCTCAAACCAAAAGTTATGAGGTTTCCTCATCAACCACCCACCGAAAGCCACGTGTCCACAAGTGCTGAACACTGAAACGTCTCAGGTGAAACGTCTAAGCTGAAACGTCTCAGAAATTTGAAACGTCTCTGCAGTTCTCTCTCTACAACCACTCGTTTTCCGGCAATCCTCTCCGGCGATTAAGTTTTGACGTCAGCGAAGTTGAAACCCAGATGGTTTCAGGTGACGGTGAAAAAACCCAGATGGGATACGGGGGTATTTGAAACGTCTCTGCTGTTTTCTCTCTCTACAACCGCTCGTTTTCCGGCAATCCTCTCCGGCGAATAAGTTTTGACGTCAGCGAAGTTGAAACCCAGATGGTTTCAGGTGACGGTGATAAAACCCAGATGGGATACGGGGGTATTTGGGCTGCTGCGGCGGTTAGAGACAAAAGTCATCGTGTCTCGAACAAATCGGCTGGGCAGATGGATTTACCAACAAGATCGATGTATGTGTTGTAAATAATGAGGTAAATTAAGATGGATATATTATGTGTGGTGGTATTTGAAAAGGTGATGGTATTTGCCCATTGTTTTACAAAAGAAAAGTGGGATCAATGACAAGAGAAAGAGAGAGAGGTAAAAGTTAAATGGTATTTCCCAAGACTGTCATCATCATGTGCACGTTTCTTTGGTGTGGACACGTGGCTTTCATGGATTGGTTGCTGGTTGAGACGTTTCAAGTTTGAGGAAAAGTCTTAAAGAGCCGTTTGAATTGGCTATTTTTGAAACTTTGACAAAGTCTTGGTTATTTTGGTTATTTCCCCTTTAAATTATTGGCTTACATGAGTGGCAAAGGGAATAGTGTCAGGTTGCCTGGCACGTACTCCCATATTGGCCCAACAAATTCACGATTTTATCCCGCTTTAAAATTACAATTTTGCCATGAGTTCAAAATTATGTTTTTACCCCCGCTTAAAAATAAATTTACGCTTTTGCTCCTAGCTAAAAATTTCAATTTCGCCATCGGTTGAAAATTAGGATTTGGCCCCGTTTAAATTTACAGTTTTGCCATTAGTTTTTTTTTTTTCTCTCAGCCAAGTTACGATTTTGCCCTCAACTTAAATTTACATTTTCTCCATCGTTTTTGTTTGTTTTCCTGGTTAAATTACAATTCTGTCCCCAGTGTAAAATTACAGTCATGTCATTGTTTTAGTTTTTTTTTAAACTGTGGTAGTGTTTTGTTTAATTTGTTGACTCGGTGTAATTTTTATTCGTGTCAGGCGGCTGCCTGACACACGCTCATTTGTCCTGAAAAATTATAATTTTTCCCCAGTTTAAAATTTTAGTTTTTCCATCTTTTTTTAGCAAAAATATGATAATGGTTGACTCGATGTAGCTTTTTTGAGACCGTGTTATGAGTAGTATGTGCAAGTAACAAAAACACAAACAAGTGTCCCGCAACGCGGGCGGGGCAAACACTTGTTATTATTATATTATACGTATTAAAAGAACGTATTAAAAGAAATAGGTGATGAATAGTGTTTTTTATTTTTAAATAATTGTTTCACTTTTTCCTAATAATATTTTATTTGCAATAAAATAATATGTATATAGATATGTATATATATAATTAAAACAAAGTTTTCATAGATAATGGTTTCGATTTTTTAAATAATTATTTCAACTTTTTAATAATATTTCATTTATTGTATATTTTGATTATTTTTCTAATAACTTGCTTTCTATTTTTATTTTTTCAACAGTGCGATATAAATTTATTGAAAACCGATAATGTGCTACTATCATAATAAACTGAACTGAAACCGATTGTTTTTTTTCAACATTGCAGTATAAATTTTATTGAAACTAATATTGTCCCTTCATTGTACAAAAAAGAACCGAAACTGAGCGAATATTATATATATCGATACCGGTATTTATTTATATTGTTTTTGATAAACCGACATTTATTTATATTGTTTTTGTTTTCAATAAACTAACATCGTATCACTAATATACTGTACCAAACAACATCGTTATTTGTACATGTACTCATTTGTATAGTTTCTGTTTGGTAATGAATTTTGTGCTGCTATCGTAATTAAACAAACCGAAACCGACCGAATAACATCAGTATCAGTACCGCTACTTATTTTTATTGTTGTGCTTTTGATAAACTGATGTATCCTATCAAATAACATTGGTACATGTACCTGTGTTCATTTTTATGGTTTCCAATTTCGATAATTTTCATTTATACAACTCTGTCTGTGATGATATCATTACCATTACCGTGACGATCTAAACAGATTGACACCGTTCGGACAACATCATTTGTTCGTTTTTTTTTTCGTATCGGTCTATGTAAAACATGTGTTGATTTCTAAATCGAGTACATATATCATACCAGTGCTATAATGAATCTAACCGATACCGATCGAATGTCTGAGATAACGTATCACCGCAACGCACAGAAAAACAACCTAGTTTAAATTAAAACACACTAAGCTTATATTCAGTTCATGTCCACTTTGTCTTCATGTTGATTCAAAACCAAAACACATTAAGTTTAGATTCAGTTCATGTCACCTTTGTCGTCATGTTGATTCTTAACCGATACCAAACCATTTTAAAATGAACTAATTTCCAAATATTTTATTAATATTTTACCAGGGAAATAGGAAGTTTGGTTTGGGTAACAAGCGTAAGAAGTAATAATAGAGTGACACGTGACAAAGTTGAAAAATCACAAGGAATGACATTTTAGTCCATCCAAATTTGTCTCATATAACCCTAAATCAAACAAAACCCATCAGAACCTTACAGTTCATCTGACCACCATCATCGCCACCACCACCGCCACCACTCTACCACCACCAACCCCTCCGCCACTCGACTCGTAACACAGGCTCTGGCGACCTCCGCCACCATCTTGAAAATGGAGTATTTTTTTTTAGAGAAATGGAGTTGCTGAATGCCTTGCCGTTGATGTAGTGGAGCAAATGTGAATAATAAATGATGAGCAAATTTGAAGGTATAACAACTCTACTAAAATACGTATAACATCCCTATACGTCCTAAAATACAACCCGTATACGAAAAATAGGCCCGAAATACCTTAAATTTTACAAAATCAAATAAAACAAGATTTAGGGGGCGCTCGCAGGGCGCGACCCCCTTGGCTACATTGGTCGCGGGCCGCGACAGCTTGGCCACCAGACGCCACCCGGTGCTGCCACGTGGCAGGAGGCATGTCGAGGCTAGTGGTTCAACTCAGCAACCCTAGATCCTACTCTACCTCGCTCGAGGGCCGTGAAGCCCTTTCTTGTTTCTCTGGCGGGCCGCCAGGAACCCCCGATCAGGCCCTATATATAGGGAGTTCGAGCTCATTTGCCAAATCGTTCAAAACTTTCGAATCTCTCTAAATTTCTGAAGCAATAGAAATAATTCCCGGGCATTATACCCACTAAATAGTGAAGCTCTGCCTCGATGTAAGTGTTATAACCCTTGGTTACGTATTAGTTACTCTGCCCGATTGATCTAGTGCTCCGTACCGCATGTCAAGGCTCTGCCTGACTCAGTCGTTGGAGTTCTGTCTCGAGGAGGGTATAGCTAATGTAAATTTTGGTTATTATACTAACACGTGTGCATTGTTTAAATTAATAGATTATAACCAGGAAGTCACAAAGAAATACCTAAATTGGAAATGTGAGTAATCCTTCTTTTTGTAAACTGTTTTTACAAAACCTCAATTGTTTTAAGTTATATTTAACAGTGATTGAGTATTTGTAAATCTACAATTATCGTCGGTATGTTGGGGTTTTGTATACATAACTTGTGACTACACTGTGAGTAGTAGCATGACCACAAGTCAGGATTGACAGTACCGTGGGTGGTAATTAAAGTAGATGTAAACAAATGTAATTGCGGGATGCCCTCAATGATGTAAAATGATAAAACTTATTTTGATTAAACTGGTATTCACTCACCAGTATTTTCCACTGACAAAAATGTTTTAAACGCGTTTCAGGTAGCAAAATGTGAAAGCTAAATAGAAGCCAGCTGGAGAGCACTGAAGGCTTGGAATAGTGGCTATAAAAGTTACCTAAATAAAGAAGAAGTTTTATTTGAATAAAATAGTGTTTATCCCTATAAAAATATTATGAATGGAAACTTGGGTTTTACCCATGTGTTTATTATTTATAAAATGAGGTGTTTTACTCTGATAAAATATTTCCTAACTACGGTCCTGATGTAAATTCTGCTGCCAAATTAATAAACACCGATACCACCAGCTCTGAGTAGCTCGCGGTCGCCCGCCTCCCAGGGCAAAGGGGTCGGGGGTTACGACAGAAAGGTGGTATCAGAGCTACAGCCACTGATTTCAGCCACAGAAGTGTTCTGCTGACATCAAAATTGTTAATTCTGTTAGGAAATAATCTATGTGACTATGTGCATATCTGTATATTATTGTTTTGTGTCATTTGACAATCTGTTAGTTTACAGTATGAGTGATCAAGGACCATCTGACGCCTATCGTCACCTCTCTAATTCTCCTAGAGATGAAGGAACTTCCTTCCAGCCTACTCCTTTGGGGTATTCAGCTGACACCGAAGATGGGATATTCATCTTTAAGGCGCAATCCGCTGAACCATTTCCTACAAAAAAGAGGGGATGGTTTAGTCGGGGAGCACATGAGCGTAGGAAACAAATGAGGAAATTTCAGCAACAATGGGCTTTAGCAGTAGCAAATAGGGAGATAAATGCCCAGACCCAAGACATAATCAATAGGCGATTGGCCAACTTTCACATACTAGCCACTACTGCCGCAGACCCAAACCTAGAACAAATCATTGCACCACAACCACTACCACTATTCCCAACTCTACCTATGGAAATAGAACCCAACCAAGAAGAACCGGTTCCCATACCAGCTTTTAACCCTGATGAGATACCTAGAGTTCCAACACCCAATCCCCTAGCATATGATCTGTGGAATGATGACCATAGGGATTATCGAGAACTCTACCCACAAAAGGAACCCATACCAAACCCATTAGCACCATACTCCAATCTTGACCCTCTAGATCCATATTGGGATGCTGACCAGTATGTTCGGGAAATACTAGAAAACCCATACCCGTATGGAGACCCTTTACCACCGTATCCTGACCCAATACCCGCATCACCACCACCCATGAGTACCGAAAATGTGCAGGAACTCCGCACATTTGGTGAGGAGTTAGTAGATGAAGGAGAGAGAATAAGGCAAATAGGGGAAAAGCTCGTTTGGAAGTACGACGAGCGAAATATGCAGTACTGGATGAACCCCTAGAAATAATATATATATATATATATAGAGTAGGAGTTCTGCGGAAAGTGTGTTTTTCCTAGAAAGTCTAGGAAGCGATCTGGGCCATCCGATTGGTATGTTTAATGGCTTAGATCAAATGGATGGCATTTTCGTAATATCTGAGTTATATAATTAGAGACTTTTAATATAGTGAGGGTATTTTGGTAATTGGAAGTGTTTTAAATCAGTCAAGAAACTGCCATATCAATAACCAATCCCTAAAATCATGTGATTTCCCCTCTTTCTCTCTCTCTCTCTCCCTAACCGCAACCAAAGAAGAACCAGCCATAGTTCTTGATGCAGCCGCCGCCTCACCACTCATCAACCTCCTAACACAACTCACTGTTAGGTTCATTCAGATGTTTTATTCTCTATGAAGAAATATATACCGAGAAGTTTGGTGTGAAGATCCTAAAAAAAAAGAAAATTCTATGGTGGGAACTTTTTCTTTAAATCCTATTATGGAAAAGAATCATTTGGGTGGTGGATTCGGTGTCCAGGTACGATGATTAAATAGCATGTCATTAACCACAAATTATTTAAAAATAATATAAAAAAAACAGATTTATTGCATGTATAAAGATAGAACGCATCATTGTTCATTCTACCCAACCAAAACTTGTAACTAACAAAATGTCTAGCAAGAGTTTCTTCAGTTTCAAATATGGCGGGTCTAAAAAAGGATCAATCCCTAAAACCGCACCACCAGTTCAGTCATCACCGGTTGTTTTCCAACCAAACGCCGATGAGTTGAGACGGGTGTTCGACAAATTCGACAAGAACAAAGACGGTAAGATATCCAAGGAAGAGTATGTGTCAGCGGTGGACATACTAGGTAGCAAGACTGCGAAAACGGAGGTGCGAAAGCGTTTAAGGTTTATGTGTTTTACCATTTTTAATGTTGATGATGACAGTGTGTTTTAAGGTTTATGTGTTTTACCATTTTTAATGTTGATGATGACAGTGTGTTGAAGACGAAGACACTGGGTTGTGTTGAAGACGAAGACACTGACAGTGTGTCCATCAATCTGCTTGCTGTTAAAACACAATGTCAAGAAATTTGATTGCTGTTAAAACACAATGTCTAGCAATCTGCTTGTTGTTAAAACACGGCGTCAAGGAAATCTGCTTGCTGTTAAACCACAATGTCAAGAAATATGTTTGCTGTTAAAACACAATGTGAAGAATCCTCCAGCAATCTGCTTGCTGTTAAAACACAGCGTCAAGAAATCTGCTTGCTGTTAAAACACAGTGTCAAGAAACCTGCTTGTTGTTAAAACACAATGGCCAGCAATCTGCTTGCTGTTAAAACACAGCATCAAGAAATCTGCTTCATGTTAAAACACAATGTCAAGAAATATGCTTGCTGTTAAAACACAGCGTCAAGAAATATGTTTGCTGTTAAAACACAGCATCAAGAAACCTGCTTCCTGTTAAAACACAATGTCAAGAAATATGCTTCCTGTTAAAACACAACGTCAAGAAATATGCTTGCTGTTAAAACACAATGTCAAGAATCCCCCAGCAATGTTGTAAAATCCTTTTTTTTACGAATTCCTGTGAATATGTTGTATGGATTGTATGATTTAAATTGAAACTGTCAATTTGAATTAAATGGAATATTTAGTTTCCATAATTTTCTGGTTAGTTAGTTATCCTAATAAAATAATCCATAATTAAAATAATATTCAAATTACACAATTGCCCTTTTAGTTAAAATCATTCAATGCCACATGTCGCGTTCTTATTGCTTCCTAGACTTTCTAGGAAAAAACACACTTTCCGCAGGTACCCTACTCTATATATATATATACGAGTAGTTTGAAAAAAAAACCCAACTAAAATAGATAATCTGATACCTACTGATGCATAACTAGTAGTATGTTTTAAATTCCAGTTTCAGTTTGTAATAAACGCATATATAAATAGAGTAAATGTCGCAATGCTTGACGGTTTTGACCAATGTGTTTTTTGTGTAATTGTTGGCATTAAATCTTATTCTGTGATATTAATACCTGATAATTGTTTGTAAATCCAGATGAACAACGAAGAAAATAAGAAAAACCAGAATAATGATAACCAAATAAATAACAATGCCATTCAACACATAGTAACCTGAGGAATTAGAGATGCTATGCCATATATTATCCAGACTGTTAAAGAAGCGGAAAATAATAAAAGTAATAGTGGAAGTAAACCACCACCTACTGAACCCAGTCACAACGTAAATAATGGACCGTTACTTCAATTGCCTATTCCAAAAAGAAGAAGAACCATGTCATATGGTTGTTCTTACAAGGAATTCTGGTCTTGCAAACCAATAGAATTCTCTGGCAATGAAGGAGCCATTGCAGCTCTACGCTGGATAGAAAAGACAGAGGCCGTCTTAAAAATAAGCAAGTTTGCAAAGGAAGACAAAATCATGTTTGCTTCCAATCTTTTTAAGAATGCAGCCTTAGAATGGTGGAATACTATTCTCCAGTCTAGGGGAAGTGACAAAGTCTATAATATGGAATGGACTGAGTTTAAGAACATGGTCGAAAGGAAATTCTGTCCTCCCAATGAAAAAGAACAAATTGCTAATAAGTTCTTAAACCTTAGAATGACTGGAGTAGACTGTAAGGGTTACACTACCATATTCTTCGAATATGCTAGAATAGTGCCAACCCTAGCCTCACCAGAACCAGTATTAATCTCCCGTTACATCTAGGGATTAATCAGTGAGATTAGACATGTAGTCAAGGCAGCTAGACCACAAACCATAGAAGAAGCTGTAGAACTAGCAAATACCTTGACTGATGAATTGGTACGTACGCAAGAAGAGAACCAGAGAAAGAATCTAGTCCAGAAGCTTACTCAGGAATTTCGCTATGGTAATTCCAACCGTGGGAAGAACATAGGTTCTACTTCTTCACCTTACTGCAAGTCTTGCAAGAAGAAACATTCAGGAAGATGTTTCATATACTGCAACTTCTGCAAAATACCGGGCCACAAGGAAGAAGACTGCAGGAAGAAACCCAGTAATGGAGTGTGCTTCAATTGTGGAGAAAAGGGGCATATCAAACCGAACTGTCCGAAACTAGCTCCAGCCATGAACAACAAGACTACTAAGAATGCTAGAGCATTTGTTCTGACAGCTGAAGAAGCCAAAATGATTCCGGATGTGATTGCCGGTACGTTTTTAGTTAATGATGTTTTTGCTAAAGTATTATTTGACTCAGGTGCAAACCAAAGTTTTATTAATACTTCATTTTGCAAAATTCTTAATCAACCATTAACTAAACTTCAACAAGAATGTCTAGTGGAGACGGCAAAGGGAGAATCCATTAAGATCACTGAAATCTTGCAAGGAGCAAGAATAGAAATTCTAAACCATAATTTTATTGCTAACCTTTACCCAATGAACCTAGCTGGATTTGATATTGTATTAGGAATGGATTGGTTAGTAACCAATAAAGCCAGTATTTTATGTGATTAAAAGTCAATACAAGTAAATTCACAAAAAGGTGAAAAGATCACAATTAAAGGAGATAAGCCAACTAGATCTACGAAATTCATCTCTGTGATGAAAACAACAAGTTATGCAAGAAAAGGATCATTAGTGTATATGATTTCCATAATCATTAACACTAAAGGAAAAGAATTAAAAGATATTCCCGTAGTATCTCACTTCTCAGATGTTTTTTCCTGAAGAGCTACCCGGACTACCGCTAGATAGGGAAGTCGAATTCAGAATTCACCTACTACCAGGGACAACACCGATTGCCAAAGCGCCTTACCTTTTGGCACCAGCAAAGATGCAAGAATTAAAGAAACAGTTGGACGAACTTCTGGAGAAAGGTTTCATACAACCAAGTTCATCACCTTGGGGAGCACCAATCTTGTTTGTCAAGAAGAAGGACGGATCAATGCGTATGTGCATTGATTACCGAGAACTGAATAAGGTCACAATAAAAAATCAGTACCCATTACCAAGAATCGATGATATTTTTTATCAACTGCAAGGAGCTCGATTCTTTTCTAAGATCGATTTACGCTCAGGATATCATCAACTGAAAGTACAGGAAGAGGACCTTCCTAAAACTGCCTTCAGAATAAGGTATGGTCATTATGAATTACTGTCATGCCATTTAGTCTAACCAATGCCTCAGCCACATTTATGGACATGATGAACAAAATATGTAAACCATATCTGGATAAATTCATAATTGTCTTTATAAATGATATTCTCATTTACTCTAAGAGTAAAGCGGAACATGCAGTGCATCTGCTTGCACTTCTTACATTATTGTGAAAGGAAAAACTTTATGCTAAATTCTCAAAATGTGAATTTTGGTTACAAGAAGTACAATTTCTTGGACATTTAGTTAATCGTGAAGGAATTCATGTGGATCCCACAAAGATCGAGGCGATTACTAAATGAAAAGTCCCTGAATCACCAACGGGGGTGAGAAGTTTTCTGGGATTAGCAGGTTATTATAGACGATTTATCCGATATTTCTCTAGAATAGCCATTCCTTTAACAAAACTGACCTGTAAATCAATTAAGTTTGAATGGGGACCAAAATAGGAAGAAGCCTTTAGAATCTTTAAGAAAAGATTAACCAACGCACCCATACTAGCGTTACCAGAAGGAACTGAAGACTTTGTAGTCTATTGTGACGCTTCTAAGTTAGGTTATGAATGTGTGTTGATGCAACGTTAAAAGGTTATAGCCTATGCCTCTAGACAACTTAAGAATCATGAGGAGAATTATACAACCCATGATCTAGAGTTAGGAGCTATAATTTTTGCTCTTAAATTTTGGAGACATTACCTTTATGGTAGTAAGTTTACCATTTTCACCGATCATAAGAGTTTAAGATATGTTTTCGGGCAAAAAGAGTTAAATTTGAGACAGAGACGCTGGATGGAAATCCTTAGTGATTATGACTGTAGTATCCAGTATCATCCAGGAAAAGCTAATGTAGTAGCTGATGCTTTAAGTCGAAAGTATCATGATAAGCCAAGAAAAGTATATTCTCTCAAATTAAATCTGCAGATAGATTTAAACGAGCAAATTAGAGAAATACAGAAATCAGTAATCAAGGACGATACTGAGAAATTAAATGGAATGATTAAGGAATTAGAACAAGGAACAGATGGAATTTGGAGATTCCATAAGAAAAGAATTTGGATACCTAAACAAGGAAACCTACGCCACCGAATTTAAGAAGAAGCCCATAAGTCTAAGTATATGATACATCCCGGTAGTGATAAAATGTATCAAGACTTAAGAAATGCCTATGTGGCCAAGTGTTTAACCTGTTCACAAGTTAAAGCTGAACATCAGAAACTCTCAGGTTTATTGCAGCAATTGGAAATGCCTGTATGGAAATGGGAATTGAAAAACCATGGATTTTGTTGCCAAATTACCCAAGACAAGAAAAGGTAATGATACAATCTGGGTGATTGTAGACAGATTAATCAAGTCTGCTCATTTCTTACCAATGAAGGAAACTTTTAGTATGGAACAATTAGCTAAGTTATATGTAAATGAAATAGTTTCATTACATGGAATTCCTTTATCTATTGTATCTAATAGGGATAGTCGTTTTACTTCTCATTTTTGGACTAGTTTCCAAAAAGCAATGGGAACCAAGTTAAATTTAAGCACAGCTTATCATCCTCAAATGGATGGACAAAGTGAAAGAACTATTCAGACAATGGAAGATATGCTTAAAGCTTGTGTAATTGATTTCGAAGGAAATTGGGACGACCATTTACCATTAATAGAATTTTCCTACAATAACAGCTATCATACCAGTATCAATGTTGCACCATTTGAAGCACTTTATGGACGAAAGTACCGAACCACAGTCTGTTGGGCAGAATTGGAGAAAAGCAACTGTCTGGACCAGAGATAGTGCAAGAAACAATGGATAAGATTATTCAAGTCAAGGAAAGACTAAAAACAGGACGCGATCGTCAAAAGAGTTATGCTGATAACATGCGAAAACCGTTGGAATTTCAAGTAGGAGACAAAGTATTATTAAAAGTTTCGCCATGGAAAGGGATAGTTAGATTCATCAAAAGAGAAAAGCTAAGCCCTAGGTATGTTGGACCTTTTGAGATTTTTAAAAGAATAAGACCAGTAGCTTATCAGCTACTACAGCCAGAGTAAATGGCAGGAGTAAATGATGTATTTCATGTATGTAATCTCAAAAAGTGTTTAGCAGATGAATCATTAGTGATACCTCTTAAGGACATAGAGGTAAATGAGAAGCTTAAGTTTGAAGAGAAACCGCTACAGATTGAGGATAGAAAGATCAAGAATCTCAAACACAAGATATTGGTTCTAGTTAAAGTAAAATGGGATTCCAAGAGAGGACCAGAATACACTTGGGAGCTTGAATCAGAGATGTAGAGGAAATATCCACACCTGTTCCAGTAGACCTCGAGGACGAGTTCTAAAACAAGGTGGGGAGGATATAACAACTCTCCTAAAATACATATAACATCCCTATACGTCCTAAAATACACCCCATATACGAAAAATAGGCCCGAAATACCTTAAATTTTACGAAAATAAAATAAAACAAGATTTAAGGGGCGCTCGCGGGGCGCGATCCCCTTGGCTACATTGGTCGCGGGCCGCGACAGCTTGGCCACCAGACGCGACCCGATGCTGTCACGTGGCAGGAGGCGTGTCGAGGCTAGTGGGTCAAGTCAGCAACCCTAGATCCTACTCTACCTCGCTCACGGGCCGCGAAGCCCTTTCTTGTTTCTCTCGTGGGCCGCCAGGAACCCCCGATCAGGCCCTATATATAGGGAGTTTGAGCTCATTTGCCAAATCGTTCAAAACTTTCGAATCTCTCTAAATTTCTAAAGTAATAGAAACAATTCCCAGGCATTATACCCTTATACCCACTAAATAGCGAAGCTCTGCCTCGATGTAAGTATTATAACCCCTGGTTACGTATTAGTTACGCTGCCCGATTGATCTAGTGCTCCGTAACGCATGTCGAGGCTCTGCCTGACTCAGTCGTTGGAGTTCTGTTTCGGGGAGGGTATAGCTAATGTAAATTTGGGTTATCATACTAACACGTGTGCATTGTTTAAATTAATAGATTATAACTAGGAAGTCACAAGGCAATACCTAATTTGACAATGTGAGTAATCCTTCTTTTTGTAAACTGTTTTTACAAAACCTCAATTGTTTTAAGTTATATTTAACAGTGATTGAGTATTTGTAAATCTACAATTATCGTCGGTATGTTGGGGTTTTGTATACATAACTTGTTACTACACTGTGAGTAGTAACATGACCACAAGTCAGGATTGACAGTACCGTGGATGGTAATTAAAGTAGATGTAAACAAATGTAATTGCGGGATGCCCTCAATGCTGTAAAATGATAAAACTTATTTTGATTAAACTGGGATTCACACACTAGTATTTTCCACTGACAAAAATGTTTTAAACGCGTTTTAGGTAACAAAATGTGAAAGCCAAATAGAAGCCAGCTGGAGAGCACTGAAGGTTTGAAATTGTGGCTTTAAAAGTTACCTAAATAAAGAAGAAGTTTTATTTGAATAAAATAGGGTTTATCCCTATAAAAATATTATGAATGGAAACTTGAGTTTTACCCATGTGTTTATTATTTATAAAATGAGGTGTTTTACTCTAATAAAATATTTCCTAACTACGGTCCTAATGAAAATTCCGCTGCCAAATTAATAAACACCGATACCACCAGCTCTGAGTAGCTTGCGGTCGCCCGCCTCCCAGGGCAAAGGGGTCGGGGGTTGCGACAGAAGGTGTGCTATCCTTTTTTAATACACGAGTGGTTGTTTTTTATTGTTAGTATACATGTGTGGTTTTTTAATGGTGCTATTGCTTTTTATTTTGTGAGAATTAAGATGTAAAGTTGCTGTTACGTAAAACATAATTGTATAACATAGTATTTTTTTGTAAAAAACAATTGTAAATGTATAACGTATCTTCGATTTTTCTATGCTGTTTGTAAATGCAGTTGTAAAACGTAATTAATATATAAAACGCAATTGTGTTTTTGGTCCATTACGTTTTATAAAACAATAAAAAACCCTTTTTTATGTTTTTATTCCATTGTGTTACGAAAAAACATATTTTTTGTGTTTTTTTATCAATTGCGTTTTAGGAAACACATTTTATTGTATGTTTTGGTCCATTGCGTTTTAGGAAAACACATTTTTTGTGTTTTTTGTCGATTGCGTTTTAGGAAAAACACATTTTTTATGTTTTTGGTCGATAGTGTTTTAGGGAAAACCACATTTTTTTGTGTTTTTTTTTTCTATTGTGTTTTAGGAAAACATATTTTTTTTTATTTTGGTCAATTACGTTTTAGAAAAAAAAAACATTTTTTTTGTGTTTTTAATCGATTGCGTTTTACAAAAAAAAATCATTTCTTTTTGTATTTTTTTTATCTATTGCGTTTTAAAGAAATCACATTTTTTTGTGTTTTTAATCTGTTACGTTTTATAAAAAAAAAAAAAATTTTTGTGTTTTTAGTTTATTGCGTTTTATGCAACCATGTTATCAATTTTTTTTTTCAAAACTATAGCAATAGTGTACTCGTTTTATAGATAAAAAACACTCGTTTTTATGGTGTAATTTTTATAAAAAAATAATATCGTATGAAAAAGTTATTAACGTTTTAAAAACGGGGATGAACTGGAGGAGAGAAAAACTATTGACTTAGATAAATTAAAATGCTCCTAACAAACTCACACGCCTCCGAGTTTTTGTTCAACTCTATCTATTTAATTAAAGCACATGATTACTTAATTGATGGTTAAGATTACTTCGTATTTTTCCTACCCAAATAAACTTACTAGTATATTCTGAACCTATTTTTTACCATTGAATATTTGTTATCGTATTTCTTTATATGAAATTACAAAAAAGACCATGTCTTTATTACACGTAGTTGAAAACCCTTATGCATGGAAAGCATAAAAGCATCAACTTATTACACATATTACTAGAAAATGCTCTAATAACAACGTCATACATGTTTTAAGAAGTTCATAATCTGACAATTAGTAAACTCTTTCTACTTTATTTCCATTCGCATACTAAAACTTTCTATTTGAAGAAACCAACCCATTCATGGATGCTCAACATTCGGAACCACTTTCTTGGCATCACTATCACGATTTTGGGCATTAGATTTGTGTTGAGTGTGTTTTTCAGCTTTTGGACAGTAGTAGTAGCAGATACATGTACCCGTTTGACACGCTCCGCCAGCTGCAATCTCCCATAATCTACATTGCCGGTTGCACGATTGGTCGTAACGGCAGGGGCCTGCCCATGTCCTGCTAACTCTCCTACATCGTTTCCCTCTCACGCTTGTGATATCTGCGCAACTTGCAACGTGTTAGACCACATAAAACAGTAAAAGAAGTTAATATATATCGTCATATTCAACAAATATCGGATAGAGATGATCACCAGAGACAGTGAGCACCAAGAGGATAAGAACAAGCGCGGATAAAGCAATCGATCTGTTCATCATTTTTCTAATACAAAGAAACTCAAGAACTTTGAGATTTTGGTGAAGAGAAGGTTATGATCATGAAGGTTATTTATAGGAAAAGGAGCTTCAAGATAACGATACCATGTACAAGATAATTGATTATTTTTCAGTTTTTAGCCGTATTTACGTCACTTAAAAATGAATATTGTTGGGTTGTAGACTCCTCGAAACCACTGAGTCGGCCCGAGTCGCGGCGGCTGCCGCGGCTCACGGGCTTATTATTTAATTATAGGGTTTAACCCTAATTGTGTTGTCTATAAAAATAATCTCTATACTTATAATCTTTAAAATTTAAATAAAAATATCCTAGGTGCCATCTGTGGACGTAGGTCAGTTTGAGACCGAACCACGTAAATCTCCGTGTTCGTTTATTGCTTTCAGTGACGTATTCGTATTCGTGTGTGTGCTCGATCCTAACAAGAAACTTGTTACACATTAAAGAAACACAAAGCGAGAGAAAAATGTCCGAGTCAAATTAGGATTTCTACTGGCAGCCACCCATAAACCCAGATTGTTCGACCGTTTGCTGGTTAGTGATTTGCGATAAAAGGGAATTAAAAGACATTTATTTTGTCTTGTTTTGATTATTATCAAATCAAGGAAGTACAGAAGCATTTATTTCTTTTGTCCATATCTAGAAGCAAGGAAAGAGATAAGCAATAGTTGTTGCTTGAAATTCCCATCGTTGACCAAAATATTTTCTCTTGTCTTGTTGCATCATCTGAGTTTTTTTTTTTTTTTTGTTTTTGTATTTTTAGAACCATTCTCGTATTTCAGTTTCAGATTAGAGTTATTGGCTTCGATTTTTTTTTTTTTTTTTTTCATTCTAGTGGGGTTTGTGCAATTAGCGGTTGTCAGGCAGTTAACCGGGTAGTTTTGGTTTGGTTAGTGGGGTAATTTCGTTTGTTTGAGATGATTTTTCCAATTACATTAAAGATGGTAAGAGCATGATACATAAATTTGATGAGAAGAAGTTTGGCTACTGGAAGATGCAGATTGAAGCACTACTTTGTCAAAAAGACTTAGATGTAGCGCTCGAGGATGAAAAGCCTGAAAAAAATGTCCCAAGCAGATTGGGATAGGACGGATAAGAAAGCCAGAGCAGTGAAACGCTTCTCTATCGGAGAATGTTGCATTTAATATCCAGAAGGAGACCTCATCTAGAGGAATGACGACAACATTATCAAACATGTATAAGAAGCCTTTTGCAGCGAACAAGGTTTATCTTATTCGAGAGCTTGTGAATACTAGGATGAGGGAAGGTGATTCAGTAACATCGCACATCAATAACCTAAACTCAATCTTGTCTCGTTTGGTGTCTATGAATATTAAGTTTGATTACGAGGTCTAAGCTCTATTGTTATTGTCGTCATTAACCGATAGTTGGTCCGAAACAGCAACTGCTGTTACATGCTCTTCAGATACGAGTAAGTTCATGTTTGTGAATATGTGGGATCTTATTCTGGGCGAAGATGTCAAATGAAGAAATTTAGGTGGATCATCGGGTGAATCAATGCATGTTGGCAGAGGAAGAAAGAACAACATAGGTAGTGGGAGCAAGAACAGAAAGAGGAGCTAGTCTAGGGCTCGGAATGATGTAACCTGTTGGAACTGCAAAGAAGTTGGACATTTCAGTAATCAATGTCCAAATGATAGAAAAGAAGTTAACGCTATAGTAGACCACTTAGATGATGAAGCTTTGATTTGTAGTGTGGAGAGCAGTGTGGATTCCTAAGTTATGGATTCAGATGCTTAAGTTCACGCTACCCACGACAGTGAAGCACTATGGAATCTGAAAGTTGGGGATTTTGGTAAGGTACGACTAGGAAATGATGAAGTCCTAGATGTTACGGGCATGGGTGATATTGACTTAGTTACTATAGTCGGATGTACTTGGACTTTGAGAGATGTAATGGTTATTCCAAGCTTGAGAACAATGCTTATTTCAGTCGGGCAACAGGATGATCATGGTCGCGAGGTTAAGTTCGGTTGTGGATAGTGAAAGGTAATTAAGGGAAATCTAGTGGTTGTACGAGGCTCATTGTACATGATCCGTGTACCGCCTAAGGGAGAGGTTATCCCAGTTGAGAAGAAGTCCAAAATCTGGTTCACAAAATCTCAGGGGTAGAAAAAAGTTTGATTTGTAGGAGATAAACCCAGAGTCATAGGTCAGATTCATGTTGAACGTATTAGGAAAGGTTCAGAGAAACCAGTCAACGGTTTTCATGGTAGTGGGAGATTGGGTAGTGCTTCTGTCAGAGTTTCCAGAAGACAGTGGGTTAAGAGAACACGTATTCCAGCGGCGAAAGTCTCTAAAGTGAATTACCTGCATATGATGAGTGTTAGTTCTTAGATTTTCTAACGATCCGGCAGTTCGTTTAAGTGGGAGTCGGAAGGGACAGGGAACAAGTCACGGGCAGTAACTAATGAGTTGAAGCTTAGTGGGAGCTTAAACGCGCTTTCAGGTTAATTGATGAGAAGGCTGGTGGCAACTAGAGGTGGAGCTTAGTGTTTCCATTGACAATTACAGAAGTACAATGGAGTGCAGTTGACCGTGTCTTAGAAGCCTCCAAGTGGGAGATTGTTGGGTTGCAGACTTCTTGATACCCTTAGGTGTGGCGCGACAGTAAGGGCAGTCGGCGGGAGTCGCAGCCCACAGGCTTATTCTTTAATTATAGGTTTTAACCTTAATTGTGTAGTCTATAAAAATAAGGGTAAATTATAGTTTCCATCCTTTATGTTTGTATCGGATTGCATTGGATGTCCTTTAACTTAAATAATTACAGCCACAATCCTTTATTTGGAAAACTCATTATACCCTAGGTCCTTTAGCACTAAACAGGTTAAAATTTTGAGTTAAGTCTGATCAGTTAAGGGCAGTTTAGTCATTTGACCAACTTAATTAAAGAAAAGATTTAAAACACACTTCATCTCTTACTATTTTACATTCTTTCCCTTTCCATTTCTTCTTTCACCATCACCACCTGTCACACCCTAATTTCCGGTGTGCCCGAAAGGGTCTAATCGTGACGGTTGGATACCAATTACAATCACAAGTTAATTTAATAACAATGCAACGGAAGTATTAGGAGTAAAAATAAACATTCATTACATTGAAAGTGTTTAACATTCAAATACAAAGATTGTTCAAATAACAACCCACAGGCGGATCGAGACGAAAAGAAGCTTAGACATCATAGGCCTTAAGTTAGGTGTTGCACATTCCATTGCTTTTATCATAGCCGATCCGGATTCCCAGCATAACAGTCAAGGTTCGGTACCTGCAATTTAGTCTTTTGAAAATACGTCAGATTTCGCTGGTAAATACAATTAACTGACTCATTTTGAAAATGGATTTTCAAAAATGATTTTAATAAGTAGAGAAAACCCATAGGTAATCATTTAATATTTCTTGAGATTTATTCTTGTCACCAGATTTACATATTTGTCATATGATGGGAACCGTATATCAAACCCGGTCATATTCAGTGCTATAATAATTACGGTACTCGCCAAAGTTGAATAAAACGTGTCTTATAGTCAGTATGCCTACCATTGCACGCTATTCCGTATGGCCATAACAGTATATGAGTCGGGACGTCTGGACAGGGTACCAATAACCACCAATCATTTCAGTTATCAAATATAACGAATTAAACCGAGTTCTTACATTTATGGGTTATCATAGGCGACCCATTTATGTAATACCCGCTCCAAGTGGCATATTCGGCATACCACAAGTTTAAAAACAAAATAAGTTAAGAGTATTTACCTTTTAGCTAGCTTCCAACTGTTACCGGTTTTCAAATATGATAAAAGCCGTATATACAAGAACTAAACTCAAGTCCGATTATCTAGGGGGTTCTATAGTCTGGAAAGAACAGATTTAGCTATCTGTTAGAATGTATACGGGCCAAAGGTTAGTCCCTTTAGATATGACCCGATACTTAAGAATAGGTTCGCTAGATTAAGCGTATACCGAATAGAATGTGGTTTAAATCCAACAAGTACTAAGACTTGTATAATATGGGTAAACGAGGTACATTCTGGAATTTGAGGCGAAAATGATAAGAATTGACCCGTTTCGGTAAACTTACGTAAACTAGTTATATAAGCTCAACCGTACGCGTATAAGTGATATCGGGTAACCGGATAAGTAATAAATAAGTTCTATGTTTAAATAAGTTGTAACATCAGTAGGTTATCAACTTATATGCCCATGAAGGTTTTAAAATTAAGGAACAAGATAAGGAGAAAACGTCTCAAAGTGTGAGAACGGTGAGAACGATTCTCAGCCACAAGATCTTAGTGGTTTGCAGATGAGATTGATGCGGTGACATTTTTGTAAATAATAAGGGCCTTGGAACTACTAGGAAAGGGTAAAATAGAAAGATCCAAACAAATGTGCACATGCTAATCACATGCCATTTTCCCCCATCATATTTAAACGACAATAACTTTTTTATACGTAATTATTTTTCGACAAAAATTACACCATAAAACTCCGCGTTTTTTTATCTTTCCAATGAATACACTATTGATATACTTTTCGAAAAAAATTGAACTGGATTTTTATAGTGTTTTTCTGAACTGAGTGTTTTTTTATCGTTTTAGACTAGGTATTTTCATGGCGTTTTTCTGAACTAGGTGTTTTTATGGCGTTTTAGACTAGGTATTTTCATGGCGTTTTTCTGAACTAGGTGTTTTTATGGCGTTTTAACTAGTTATTTTCATGGCGTTTTTCTGAACTAGATGTTTTTATGGCGTTTTAGACGAGGTATTTTCATGCGTTTTTCTGAACTAGGTGTTTTTATGGCGTTTTAATTAGTTATTTTCATGGCGTTTTTCTGAACTAGGTGTTTTTATGGCGTTTTAACTAGGTATTTTCATGGCGTTTTTCTGAACTGAGTGTTTTGTGACGTTTTTAACTGGGTATTTTCATGGCGTTTTTCTGAATTGGGTGTTTTTATGGCGTTTTATTTGAACACCTAGTTCATGTGAGTGAGTTTTTTTGACAATATTACCCCTTATTTTAATTTAGCATCAATGCCACATGTCAACACCATAATCGTTCTCACCGTTCTCACACTTTTCACCGTTTTCCCTAAATCCTGACCCTTAAAATTAAAATATGCACCATAAGGGCATTTTAGTCATTATGCGAAATAGTTTAAGAACTTGCATGTAAATCCGTGTTATGATCAAGTACCTACTGTGAAAACACTTTAAATATGTTATAATATTAGTAGGTATTAAGTTTTGATTGATGGTTATAGCTTAAAACCATACTACGCGCGAAAAGGGTGTTTTAGTCATCATATGACGTAAGGTACGATCTTTAATCAAAACTCAGTAGGTAAATCATATGCAACTTTGTTGTTGATTAAAACCTTGTTTATTGCAAAAAGGGCATTTCAGTCAAAGTTGGCATAATATAGAGACTTGCATATAAACTCAGAATCTGATTATGATCATGTAATATAACCTCAGATGGTTATGCTACATTATATTACGATCATTAGGGTGTCCAGAGTGGTGCGGCAAATGGGTGTGGCAAAGGGTTTTGCCGCGTGGCAACACCGCCGCCGACACCCTTTGCCGCGCGGTTTCATTGACGCTCGGTGTAGGCTTGCCGAAGTGGTGAAGGGAGGTATGAGAGAGAGAGAGAGAGGGATGTGTGGGGTGGGGTCCATTCCAATCTCAACCAATCACACCTTTTTTCCTTTTTTTTAAATAGTTTACCACTTCATCAAGTGTCTAACCATTGCCAACACTTTTGAGCATAGTTTACCACTTTGACATGGCACACTCTCATTGGTTGATTTTTTAGTTTGCCACTCTCAATTGTTTAACCACTCCTTACACCCTAATGCAACTTTAATTCAGTAGCTAACTAAGCTAAATCGGGTCAGAATCGAAAGTCAAAGTAGAAGTCAAACTGCTCCACTATCGGTTGCGAACCGACCTTAAAACTGGAATTGACGGGTTGAACATGTTCATACATGTTCTAACATTAATTACCAACTTGTTTAAGTGTGAAAACATGATTTATAACATACATATGATCAAATTATAACATTTACAAAAATTGACCCTTTGACTTTTTAAACAATAAAACTCTGACCCGTCAATAGACCTAGTTAACGTGATCTTCAGGAGGTGCCCTTTTGAGGGATTAACACCTACCTAATTACGATCATGTAGCCATGTTCATCTCAAGCAATGCCTGGACCATAGTGGTCTAAACCGAAAGTCAAAGAAATTATCGAAATTTCTTGACTTTTGGCTTAAAAAGCCTATAAAACGAAAGGGAAATTGGCCTGTAATAATCCCTCTTAGACCTTATTGGTCATTAATAATCCCACTTCAGAATATTCCCCCTATCAGTCCCACCTTTCACCTATTTTTCCTACAATGGTCCCCCGTTAAAAAAACTTATCGGAGTTAAGCTTTTTTTTTCCAAATTACAAACAAATTTTTAGGGCTTTTGATTAGAACGACGATATGAGTCCATTGATGTAAAACTTGTCTCGAAACGATGCTCTAAACGATGAAAACGACGCTTCAATTCGGGTGTTTAAATTTCCAATTAACCAAAATCAAGTCACTTGGAGCACCATTTCGAAGAAAGTTTTACATCAATGGACTCGTATTATCGTTCTGATCAAAAGCCCTAAAAATCTGTTTGTAATTTGGAAAAAAAAGCTTAACTCCGTTAAGTTTTTTTAACGGGGGACCATTGTAGAAAAAATAGGTGAAAGGTGGGACTGGTGGGGGGAATATTTTGAGTTGGGATTATTAATGGCCAATAAGGTCTAGGTGAGATTATTACAGGCTATTTCCCCAAAACGAAAATGCAAAGGATGGAGCACTTACAAGTGGTCCAAGAGAGAGACTGAAGATAACTCAGTGGGAAGCTCCTATAAGCTTAGGAACTTCCAAGGAGAAGAGAGGAATGATTTTAAGAATTGTGCATTTGAAAATGTTGCAAATGGCACCTATTTATACTTGTAGAGGATTGACATGATCATCACAGGTGTTAGGGAACCTTTATAGATCATTACAAGTGTCCTAATACGTGTCTAGTGCAGCCCTATTGCCCATAGTTCCGAGTTGGAGGTTTACTTGGAGGCCACACATAAAACTGATGAGCTGGGCAACCTCTACGGACCTTAAAGGGTGTGGGCATACGGTCTGCAAGCTGTGGTCAGGGGCCAAGTTTTGCTTTTTGGTAGATTTGCCCCCTTGACTTGAATTAGCACATTTTTTTCACTTCTAGCCCCTTTTAACCCAAAATTTAGGTTATATAAAGGTGTTAAGGCATATGTAACTTGGATTTTGTCCGAAAATGTCGTGGATGTTGGTTCGTTCGGTTGTACGGTTACGCATTTCGCAAATAACGTACAACGCTTTATCGAACACGAAAATACTCGAAATTTCGCAACGATTGATAATTTTGCATTCTCATCAATAAAATACAAGATTTTATTGAATACTAAAATGTTCATATTTGTACACATGGTCCGTATGCTGGGGGTTTGTGCAGACTTTTGCAGTTTGTCAAAATAACCCCTGAACTTTACATTTTTGGCCATTTGACACATTTAGTCCCTCTCCTTCCTCGTATTTGGGATTAGTCGGAGATCCGGAACGCGTTTTTGCTAACGCTCAATAAAAAATTCATTTCTCCTTCCCAGATTCGGGATTAGTTGGAGATTGAAAGATACGTTTCAGTTAACGTTTTGGGAAGGTGGCTTGCTTCTCTTCTCCTCTACCCTTGGTACAGAGCTTCCATTTCGAGAACCTTTCATCCGAATCCTCCACGTAGACGGGATTAGTTGGAGAATTGGACACGTGTCGTCACGTAATTGGATGAAATTTTTGCGGTGTTAAATCGTCACCCCCTTAAAGGAAATTTCGTCCTCGAGATATGTTCAAAGTAATACGGTTAGTTCCGTTTCATATCAGATTTCAACCTCTTAAGTGTATCATGGGCCACACTGGGAATCCCGTTTCACTTTTACGAGGGAAAATTATTTTCTACAAAGCTTTTGAATTTAATAAAGGACAAGGTTTTTCAATAAACCTTAAGCTCATGTTTAAACGTCATGGCGAAACATGACAAGTGCTTTCAGCTAAGCACTTTTCCGATTAGAGATATGGAATACACTATGGATCCCACTTAGCTTTACTAGTAGCTCAAATCTAGAAGCTATTGAACCGACACATTCTGTTATATCGAATGGTCAATATATCTAGAGCCCAGATGTCCTTATTATGTCTTTTCAAAGTAAGACTTTTAATAGTGTACTATTTTCCATATTTGGAATTTTGAGAGGCTTTCGCCTTTTATCGATATAACTCTTCTGCCTATCATGGGCAGACTCGAATCTATCTAAAAAGTAAGATTCTTGTAGTTAGGACAATCTATTGTCCAAAGAGTTGGCATTCACCGACTTTAGCCCAACAGATGGGTGTTCTACACTTTCTTATGTATCATGCATGCATATAGCATGTTTTTCTGAGTTTGGAGGGTACGCTCACTCTACCCGTCAGTCTGAGAAGTAAGTCGTACTAAAATTTAAGAGCGTACTAAGCGCTTTGTTGGAAATTTTCCAGAATTAAGAATATATTTAGCATCTCAATCCGATACTATAGACAACGATACTCCATAAGGAGACTCGATGTTGTCTTTGTATAGCTTAACTTGTCGGAATTATAAATTTTCCTTAATTGACAAGAAGCGCCGACTTAGTAAGTTTGTCGGCTTTGATTCACATCGTGACATTGCCACGATTTATCTTAGATAACTTGGAGATTTATTCCATTGTTACTATTTCCCAAATCTATGTGGGATTTTCTAGCTCATTGATGCAGACTACATGGTCTTATGGTGTTTGACTCACTTGCGAACATGTCATGCAATTTGCTTCATAGGTGGCTATGGACCTTCATGTCCATCCACCAAAAAGGTCTTCAGCCTTCGACTCCAGTCCGTCAAAAGTTTTTTGTGTCATGTAGATGACACATACTCCTTTCAATCACTTGGATGCCTTAAGCATAAAATCTTTCTCGGGCAATCCATAGTGTTGATCTTCAACAAAAGTAGGTATATCGTCATATGGGAATTTAGTTTCAATAAGTTTCTTATCACAGGCAATATAGACTTGGTCATGAGTTTAACCAATCCATGCCTAAAACTATATTGAATCCCGCAAGATTTAAAGAAAAAAGAATTTCAAAGATAGATTGATTCATGATGGATATATTATATCTATTATGAATTGTGAAACCATTTTCATTGGCCACTTGATAATAATATTTACACCTCAAAAGGGCAGAATTTGAAATTTATTACATTTAGAGTTGATGAAGCTTTTACTAGCTTCAGAGTTTAAACAAGTTTCTAGCAAATAAATCATTTACGGGAAATAGACCTGTAATGATATTTATGACTTTAACTGCTTCTCATGCAGCAAATCGAAAGGCTCAAGAATTGCTCTTCACGCGGTCAGCGTTCTTGTTCTTCCTGTCATTTGCATATTTAGGGCAATGAGTCTTGATGTGCCCTTTGTCGCCACACCCATAGCAGGTGGCATTCTTTCAATCTTTGCACTTGTGAGAGTTGTGGTCCATCTGCTTGCAGATGCAACAACCTTTGGGCTGGTTAAACAGGCATTTCCCAAAATGCTTTTTCCCGCAGGTTTTGCATTCGGGCTTTACCGTAGTTGGCTTTGACTGGTTACGGTTCAAACCAGTCTTGCCTTTCTTAGAATTCTTGGCAGAGTGTCATCACATTTGCGCTTGTTGTCATCATCAAACTTGGCGGCTCTTGCCCGTATCTCATCCTCAGTGAGGGACATCGCTAGATCAACAACCGATCTGAATGTCGTATGTTTTGAGGATTTAACCATCCCCTTGATCTCTAGAGCTAATCCTCCAATGAATCGCGCAATGCGCTCCGACTCGGGGGTGATCAGATATGATACGAGCCTTGAAAGAGAGTTATAATCAGATACATAAGTTCGACAGTCGAAGTTTTTCATGGTAAGCTTGAGAAAGTCAGATTCAACTTTCTCCACCTCGTGAGCTGGGCAATAGGTTTCGCGGATCAATTCCACAAACTTAGCCTAACTTAGATAGTACCGAAAACTTGTGATTCGAATATTTCATTAGTATCCACAAGCCTTGTTAAGGTGTATTGTTATAAGTCTTACGGACACTAAAATGATAAATTCTAGTGTCGCGGACATTTTATTTTGGTTATATTTTGGCGCAGAACGGACAAAGTGTAGTTAAGTGCATTTACCGGAAAGTTAGTGTGTTTTAGTGTTTAGTGTCCCTAATTAGCAATTTTTATTTGTATTCCATCTACCAAGTGCGTTCATGCCCTTTGTCGCTCGTTCAGATAGTTTTCGGAACTTGCAGGCACGAATAGTGTGTTCAGGTGAATGGTATTTTCAGCATTTTGCCAACATATTAGGACATAGTTTGCAGTTTTCTCATGACGTGGTGAGTGTATTCATACGATTTAACATATTTACCCATGTCCTATGATTGCTTGACTTTTCACGACCTAATCATACTGTAATTAAATCGTAACGAGAGAAATTAAATATTTAATCAAGCATTTATGCTGTACAGAATTGCCAATATTTTTTGCCGGTTGTCACATCCCACCCCCACCATCCTAACATCATTGATACAACAATATCCATGTAAATTGCGGAAACAAAAAAGTGATAATGTATATCGTATAGTTTTCATTAGATCTTACAACTAAAATGTGATTCAACACACCGAATGAAAATTCAAAATTTGCGGCAACATGCATGCATATTGTTATTATTGCCATGACGCCTAGTCAACAACAATTTCTATATATAGTCAGTCGATTCTAACTTTTCTTCCTTTGCATTTATATATAGAAACGTAAAGATTGCAATTTACAAGAGCCGAATGTTAAAAAATAGAATTAAAGTTTCTGGAATTGTGGTGTCACTATATCTCGGGCGAGCCTGAAAATTCACAAAAACCCTGACCTAAAAATATCCTAAACCAACGCGCTATGTTTTACTAGACTTGGTCAGGGGTTAACATATTTTTCCATTGAGCAGCTACAACTTCGGGAGTTAACGAAAAAAAGTTATTAAAATGAGTTTCAAGTTTTAATCTTAAGTTTGGATTATATATCTGATTTATTTTAGTTTTATCTAAGTTTCTCCCACCTGAGAAGAATTAGACATAGACATTTCGCATTGGCATTTTTCTTGAAGTTAATTATCTAATTTTCATATCAGATAGAAATTAATATTGTAAAGAACTTTTGGAAAAGACTTACTATCGTTAGGATGGATCTGATCCTACACATGTACTCAATACCTTAGTGGATCAACTCTATTACATACGTGGATACCTAACGTTTGTCTTGCGTCATGACATAAGTGTAAGCAGTTTCTTGTTCTATCGGCTAAAACATCACTAATTGATCTTTATGTTGCTCACTCTATCAGTTTGATCCTTTTCCCATACACTTAGATAGCTAAACGTGTCTATTATTCATATTTCAAAATGTATGAAGTTTCTTCTCGTTTTTTTACAGTGAACAATGCATACATAGAAAGCCCCTTTTTCTAGAATTTACTAGCGAATTTGAACTTTCTCTACATTTGTCTTTCTATTGTATAGATAGATGGTCGAACTACAAACATGGATTAAAATTTTAAATTAAGATATTTCTCATAATTGATGTGTTACACACATCATTCCCTTGACTGTGTAAGGCGTGCTTGTGGTTGAAAATATAAATGAGATAAAAGAATGTTTCAAAAATATTTTAGGTGAAACTTTTAGTACCACTAGACAAGAATCTTTTTAGGACCAAATTTAGATGTACCTGAAATAAATAAAAAAAATAGTATGAATTGGGATCTACTTACTATGTAGAATTCGGCGTGGAAAATGTTTAAAAAATGATACGACAAAGAGGAACTTTAGAAGTTTTCCATGATATTCTCGCTAAGGGTAAAGTTATGTAACACGTACAGGTTGGGAATGTAATGAAAAACTAACCGAATTACTTAATTTTTTTTAAAGCGCAACCACATGTTTATCGAGAGTTTATTGTCCCACACGTTGTTTGGTTCTTAATCAATTTCATCTAGTGTGTACCAAATTAGATGATTTTAATTATGAAAATTAAGTTAATGAAAAAAGATGAAAGTTCAAATGAAAGAAAATTAAAAAAAAAAAATGGCGACAACACTTGCACGTGAAGTATCAAAACACAATAGGCTTTTCTCTTGATCTTATCACATATATATATATATATAGGATAATGCTAGAGAGAAAACCCTTCATTTTGAGAAAACCCTAGAAAACCCAACTTCCCGACTTTTTTTTTTTTTGAAAAAAATAACACATGTAATATACATGTTTTTAAGAGTTTTGAGCCAAAAAATTCAAAAAAGCGCCGAGTGGTTTTTTAAAAAAATAAATAAACAAGTTTTAGCAACTTTTTCACTAACATGTGTTAGACAAAAAGTTGCTGAAACTTGTTTATTTTTTAAAAAAAAAAATCACTCGGCACTTTTTTGATTTTTTTGCTCAAAACTCTTAAAAACATGTATATTACATGTGTTATTTTTTTCAAAAAAAAAAAAAAAAAGTCGGAAGGTTGGGTTTTCTAGGGTTTTCTCAAAATTTTAGGGTTTTCTATCTAACCCTACCCTACCCTATATATATATATATATAGGACAAAGATCCGTTAGGAACCACCCTTTATTGCGAGAACCGCGAGAACCAATGTGAACACAACAAAAAATGCCTAAAAATAGCTAAAAAACACACAAAATTTTTTATAAAAAAATCGCTATTTTTAGTAGCAAATAATTTTTTTTTTGCTACTAAAAGTAGCGATTTTAACATAAAAAATATTAAAAAAAATTTAGATTTTTTTTAGATTTTTTAGGTTTTTTGGGGGTTTAGTTTTTAGCATTTTAGCTTGGGGGGGGGGGGGTTAGGTTTTTTTAGGTTTTTTTAGCTATTTTAGGTTGTGTTCACATTGGTTCTCGCGGTTCTCGCAATAAAGGTGGTTCTCGCATGAACCTTACCCTATATATATATATATATATATATATATATATATATATATATATATATCTATATAGGGGACCGCTAAAATGAGAACCACCTCGAGTTGTAAGAACCGTGAGAACTACACCGTACAGGGCGAGGTGGACCAAATTTTTTTTTCATAAACGTAGATGCGTGTATTATAAACACATTTGTAAAAAAAAAAAAAATCAAAAAAAAGGTGGTGTGTGTAGTTTTGAGCACCACAAGTTTGTGTAAAATTTACAGTACCCGTAAACACACACTTGTGGTGCTCAAAAACTTTTTTGAATTTTTTTTTACAAATGTGTTTATAATACACGCATCTACGTTTGTGAAAAATTTTTTTGGTCCACCTCGACCCGTACGGTGTAGTTCTCACGGTTCTTACAACTCGAGGTGGTTCTCATTTTAGCGTGATTCTATATATATAGGGAGAAGATCATGCGAGAACCACCTCTTATTGCGAGAACCGCGAGAACCAATGTGAACACAACCAAAAATGCCTAAAAATCACACAAAATTTTTTTTTTAATATTTTTTATATAAAAATCGCTACTTTTCGAAGCAAAAAAAAATAAAATAAATTTTTTTTTTTGCCACTAAAAGTAGCGATTTGAGCATAAAAAATATTAAAAATTTTTTTTTTAGATTTTTTTAAGTTTTTTGGGGGTTTAGTTTTTAGCATTTTAGCTTGGGGGTGGGGGGGGGGGTTTAGGTTGTGGGGGAGGGGGGTTTAGGGTTTTTTTTTTTGGGGGGGGGGGGGGGTGGTTTGGGGTTAGGTTTTTTTAGGTTTTTTTTAGGTTTTTTTAGCTATTTTAGGCTGTGTTCACATTGGTTCTCGCGGTTCTCGCAATAAGGGTGGTTCTCGCATGATCTCCTCCCTATATATATATATATATATATATATATTAGATTCACAAGAAAAAAAAGTTTTAAGCCCTTCAAAACTCCGTTTTACCCATTTTTTGTTTCATATATAAAACTTGTGCAAACTGTGTTACATATTGCATAATGATATTTTTACACCACGTGTAACACTTACGTGAAAAAAAAATTCGTTTCATTTTTTTAGTTAAAAGATCTGCATCATTGATTGTATACATTAAGATGATTATGTTTAATGGATGTGTACATTATTGAGAACTACTTTCCAGAATTAAATACTTATGAATATTCTTGAATAACCAAACAAAGTTGACTCAGATGACGAATTGAAGAATTGTACCTCCATTTTTTTTTTTTTGAAAAGTAAACTTCATTAAAAAGAAAATGCCGACAAAAAACCATACACAATAATTACATATTTACAAAAGAAACCCAATCATTCCAATCAATCCCTTTGTACTTAGATCTCGAAGAAAACCAAAGAAAACTTAAAGCCTTGATCTCGCTTATTATACCTTCAATTTTAACCGGAGAATTTGAGAACTTGAAGTTATTTCTAGCTCGCCATAGACACCAACAAGCTATCATTATTATACCGTGAACCGCACTCCTCTTCTTATCCGAATCTTTAAGACTTTTGTGTGTCGTAAGCAAATCTTTGAGCGAAAAGGCAATAATATTAGGAATCTTACACCAAGCAGAAATACCTTGCCAAACCATCGAAGCTACATAACACCCAACGAAAACATGATCGGCATATTCATCCTCCGAATTACACAAAATACATGTTAGATCTCGAACATCAATATTTCTCTTCTTGAGCGCCAAAGCCGTTGGCACCCTATCCATTTCCATCCTCCAAGCATGAATATTGATCTTCGCCGGAATCCACGAGCACCATTGTAACACAAAACCATTACCCTGAATAACATTCTCATTTAGCAGCTCTTTAATCCTTTTTACTGAAAAAGCACCATCCGCACCCGAGCCCTACCTCCACTTATCGTCACCTGACGTTACCTGGAAGTCACCGATAACCGAGACTAATCTATCCACAGCCTCTTGCGCGCCAATCGCAGCAATATCAGCCGCCCAACTCCAAGATCAATATGTGCCATAACAAACCAAAGATCTGATCGATGTAGTGATGGAGGACAACAACCCTAAACTCAGTTGATTGTAAACCGATTTGAAAAGAACAACTTTTCATTTTCGCAGTTATAGTTTCGGCTTAAAGCTTGATAAGCGTCGTAGAATATGAAGGACAATGCTAAACTCACCTTTTTAAATATAATATATTTTACCATTAAATGTAACACACGTTCTGGAGTTCATTTCTGATTAAAGTAACTTATTATCATATTTATTCCATTTATTACACAAGTTCATAACGTTACGATTAGCATACACTTTCTACTTTTATTCCCACTTGTGTTATTAGAGTATCCATTTAAAGAAACCGACCCTTTCATGGATGCTCAACATTCGGAACAACTTTCTTGGCATCACGATCAAGATTTTGGGCATTAAGCTTGTCTTGAGCGAGTTTTTCAGCCTTTGAACAGTTGTAGTAGCAAAGACACGTACCCGTCCGACAAGCTCCACCAGCTGCAGTCTCCCATGATCTACATTGCTTGTTGCAGCCATCGTAACGGCATGGGCCTGCCCATGTCTTGCTAACTCTCCTACATCGTTGTCCTCTCACACTTGCGATATCTGCGCAATATTCAACGTGTTATGCAACATAAAACTATAAAAAAATTTAAATACCATTATATTCAACAAATAACGGATAAAAATGATCACCAGAGATGGTGAGCACGAAGAGGATCAAAAGTAACGCGGAGAAAGCAACAGATCTGTTCATCGTTTTTTATTACAAAGAAACTCAAGAACTTTGAGATTTTGGTGAAGAGAATGTTATGATCATGAAGTTTATTTATAGGAGAAGAAGGAGCTTCAAGATAACGATACTACAAGATAATATATCATTTTTCAATTTTTAGCCGTATTTACGTCACTTAAAAATGAGCATAAAATAATAAATGGTTTATATAATGCAATATATTTTAATTCTGAATCTTCGCCTTTGAAAGTGTAAAGACATTAATGACATATTATCGCAGATTTTTTTTTAATATTGTACACACCTTAAATAAAGTGTAAACTTTACTTATGTGTTGAAGTCTATTTGTAAGTCATAATTTTTTAGATAAGATTAATGTTTAAATATCGTTGTATTTACTTAAATTTATAGAACTGTGAGAAACTTAACCTTTCAGATATTGGTTTACTGAATATTGTTAAAATTACATATTAATAAATAATTCAGTTAATATGTTAATATGATTTAATGTGATATTAATTGTCTTTTTTATTTTTTGTTTTGTTACATGTAATAAATGCTAAGTTTTGTTGGACTTCTGTTGGGCTTTTTGAACTTATTGATTACACTGGGCTTGGAAGCTAAAGATATATTAGGCTAGTGGATTCAAGAAGACTGGGCTTGTTGCTGTTCCTAGAAGACCGGGTTGTTGTTACCATTTAACAACCCGGGTATTGATCTATTATAAAAGACAAAGTCACCTAACAGAGTTCATTATTCATATATTTTGTGTCACTTGTTCTCTTGTTTGCTCTCTCTAGATTTCATTAGGGTTTTCTAGGGTTTCTTCATTAATTCATCTTGAATCAGTGAGTTAGTTGTAGGATCTTGTGAATGTGTTGCAGATTATTGTGTTGATAATCTGTTAGTAGTGAGAGCTGAGAGTTTTGTGAGATTTGTGTTGTCCGAATCCTTGTAAGTTTGTAATCTTCAGTTCATTGATAGTGATATTCTTCGATCTAGTGTTCTTGTTGGTTATAAACTTGATATCATGTTTGTTTTGGTTAAAAATTACTGAAGCAATTTAGTGATAAAATTAGTTAAGTGAGGTAGTGTGCTAACAATGTATGTTGAAAATATTCTGATTATCTTGTTTATAAAAACAGTTTTCAGGATATAGCTCAGGATATCGAGCTATATCAACAATCAAACAATGAGCGAAAAAGTAAAAGGTGACACGAGATGTACGAGGAAAGCCCTTGATCAATCTAGATCGCCGGCACAAAACCTCGGGAGCTGACAATCGCAGCTGCCTTGTTCTTCTTATTACTTCAAACTTCAGGATACAGTGCAGGATATGATGCGGATCAACAAAGTGTTACAATGTAATTCGAGTGTAAGTGTATGTGTTGCGAGTAATTGCAGCTAGTAGAGAGCTAGTAGAGAGCAAAAGTGTGTGATAAATTGTGTCTTATCGATCCGATCATTCCTTTATATAGTAAAAAGAAGTATCAACCTATCCTAAAAATGGGGGATGCTTCGAATATTCCCCTATGAACGTTGGAGACCCCTTCTTTGCGGCTTCAACGTTCTTCTCTCAACAGCTTAGTCCGAGTCTTCAGCAGAAACAGTCCACTTGAACGTTATAGGCAAGCTTCGCTAATCTGCACGTGAATAATTAGTCATTACCAGGATACTGCATCAGGATGTTACCAATATCCTGATCCGGTATTCTGATCACAATCAAAAGTAATAGAATCAGAATATAATTCAGGATATATATGCAGAAAACCACCCATAACAATTGTCCCCATAATTCGAGGTAATTAAGATGAAGAGACGCTTGAAGTGACAGTGTGCAACTTCCAACGCGGTTTATACTCGATGGCTATCTACTTCTCCCCTATATCTTCTCATTTCCTTGTTGATAATCAACCGTCCTCCTTAGAATTCTCAGGTACTTCCTCTTCCCTTATCTTTCAAAATTTTCTATGCTTCTGTTCTTTGATGGCCACCAGAACCCGATCACATTCCGGCGAGTCCACCTCGTCATTTACTAACCAAAACCTGCTCAAACACCCTGAGAAGGAGGTGTGCTCTTTCGACATCGCCGACATCGCCGCACTGAGAACTTTCGGTGCTTTTTCCGACAGGGCGGTGATTCGTCCGTTAGACCGGAGCATCCGATCAGACGTATCATCTGAAGAATGGATTTGTTTTTCGTCATACCCATTTTCTCTTGGCCTTCGATATCCCTCTCCAAAATTCATCATTCAATTTTTTCGAACCACCGGTCTCTGTTTTGCCCAAACAATGCCTATGGTCTGGAGAGTACTCATCATGCTTAACCAGATCAAAACCCTTCATGTCCCCAATCTTTACATCAAAGATCCTCCGATTGCCTATCATCTCCGATCGCATGGCAACAGCCATTTCTTGCTTTTTTCGACCTCTAGCAACCCCCTCATCCTCAAAGCATCAAAGAATGAGGATGGGTGGCAACGAAAATTTTTCTTTGTTAGACGGGACTCCATTGCCGAAGGTGATAGCCTTCCGGTGAAATGGTTGACCTCTGGTAGGGTTTAGGGCTTTAAGATATCCCCAAACATATCCTGATGATGTATCCTGCACTAATATCCTTATGTTTTTATGCAGCAAACTTCAAAGAGTTGGCTCCTCCCACTGAAGAATCCCTAGAGAGAATCAACAGGGTCTATCAGTTGCCTGATAGTGATAGAACCTTTTCATTGCATCTTCCAAGTTCAAGCCAATATTCTTCATCAGATATGTCTGGTAAGGATCATATAATTTTCCATATATTTAATTAGGAAAATAAAAGATAAGAGTAGAGATTTAGATTTTTTTCCCTGTTATGCAGCACCGGCCAAGATTCCGGAAGTCTTCGACCTTGAAGAGTTGGACAGTTACTCTGGCCCTGTCCAAGTGAAGAAGGAACCCAGCAAACCTACTACCACCTCCAAACCAGTACCCAGCTCCAAATCAGCAGCCGTTCCTAAGCCTTCTCCTGTTACCAAGCCGCGTGCCTCAAGCTCCCGTAAAAGAAAGGAAACTGACTCTCCAGCTTCATCTGAAACTTTCCCCTATGAAAACCATGGGTTCCTTGAATCCAGTGGCTTTATGACTAGCTTTCTTAACCAGGTACATATCCTTAACCTACATCCTGCACTCATATGCTGATTACACATGTTAATATATATTAATACCTGTTTCCTTAGTTTGTAGGGTCTTGAACGCCTGACAAGCCTTTATGAAGAAAGTTGTGGACTGAACAAGATGCTGGAAGTGAAGTTGAAGAAAGCAGAGACCACCATCGCTGATCAGGGAGTGATAGCCACCGCCAAGTCACAACATTACGAAGACAAATTCAAAGCTGTGACTCAAGAAGCTAAAGCCGCCATTAACAAGGACAACGAAGATGCTCAAGCCAATCTAGATGCCGCCCATCTTCAATACGAGCAGGATATGAATACCTACCGAGAGGGCCTTAAAGGGTCTGTTGTAATTTCCCTCCTTCAAGCAAGGCTAAAGATGACTTATGAAGGCAAAGCCATGGGCTTTGAATGTCCCTCCTGGAATGTTAGTGCTTGGGAGGCAAAATTGAAGGATCTCGGGGGTAATCTTGTGGAGTATCATGTGAAGCCTGCGGGTGAGGAGCCTTCCAAGGCGACAGAGGAGGCGGCTGATGCTGGTGGCGATGCTGAGAAGAATCCTGACGGTGATGCTGGTGCGTGTGCTAGAGGAGACGCTGTGGCTGAAGAAGGAGTTGCTACTTGAAAGCAGCGAAGTGGGCAATGATGGATATTCATGCCTAGGCTGGAGCCCACTTTTTAATCTTTGATGGTTGTGGTAGTTGTCAAACAATTTAATTTCCTGCACTTTTAGAACAATCCGATGGCCAAAGGTGGAGGGATCCTGATTTTCAGGATGAAGCTCTTGGTCATCGATCCTTAGTATATTTATTTTGAACAGTTTAACAATTGAAGGTGGAGGGATCTTGATTTTCAAGATGAAGCCTTCAACTGTTAAGTAAATATGGTTAAGACTAATTGTGTTTCCGGTGGATGGATCTCGGTTTGAGATGAAGCCAGAAACACAACCTTTTGCTATGTTAGGGGCAGTTTGGTAGCCTCTTAATGACCATTCAGATGCTACCTCTTAATGGTTTAAAACCTCTGAATGAATAAGAGGTAACCTCAAGTCTGAATGGTTAAGAGGTAACCTTTGAATGGTAAATCATCACATGTCACATTCTTCTACCTTCTCATTGGTAAAATTCTTAATGGTTCCATTAAGAGGTAGCCTCTTAATGACCATTCAGAGGCTACCAAATAACCCCTTAATAAACTAACCTCTTTTGGCCTTATCCATTGTTGTCCAGTTTTGCAAATCTTGTTATGTGTTGTAGTTTCAATTTTTAATCTTAGTATAATATTTCAAACATTCTGACCAAATATCCTGGGAATATATGCTAGTCAGGATACTCATAAATATTCTATCATAGTTTCAAAAACTTAGACAATTTAGATAAGGCTTTTAAAGAATAAAAAGGAGAGATCATACCAGAAATAGAATACATCTCAATCCTTAGACTTCAAACCTCTTGCAACCTTCCCGTCGAAGATGTCCCCAGTCTGGGAAACTTAGTAAACCAAGTCCAAACTTGATCCTTTAAGCTTTTAACAATGCTTTGAGAGGAATGTCCCCTGTACATGTTGTTTTTAAATACTTAGGAATTTTTGTGCATCAATCGCAACTGATCTTACACTTGTACATAACTTTAGTATTACAGGGGATAAACCCTAAATATCCTGGAGATAGATCCTCAATATTCTGGGTATATACCCTAAGTATACTGGGGATAATCCCAACTATTCGTGCACTACAGGCGGGAGTATATAAACTCCAAGACTTAGAAAGGTGAAAACCTTTAAACCTTAGAGAGTATGAAAATACCCTTTCGTGAGAGAGGGTGATCAATCCCTATATACCTTTAGGATCTAGGATATAGCCAACAATAACGAAATTGTCAGCCACTTTTACATGGACTGGTACCGCTATCTTGAACTATTCCTAGATAACTTGCGCTCCAGGCGGGGTGTTTAAACCCAATTCGAGAGAAAGGTGAATACCTTTAAACTTTTGAAGGGATTAGAATCCCTTAATCGTGAGAGAGGGGGCCAATCCTCTAATCTTTTGATTTATCCTGAGTGTTTATCCTGGGGCTATATCCCGAAGCATATTCTGCAAAACAACCTTGAACTAAGGTGGGTGTTAGCTTAGCTAACACCCCTCCGATGCTTAAGTCAGTATTGGGTTCAAAAGGAATAAAATAAAATTATATTTAAAAGAGATAGAATTCATACCATTGTTAGGGGAGGATTTTCCAAATCCTAAGGATCACGGGTCCTCAAGTGCTACCAGGATCATGGATCCTCATTCTGTTTGAATTAAGGATCCTCAGCAGGTGTCGCAGGATCAGGATTCAGGATCACTGTAGTTATCCTACTACTAACAATTGTCTTCCTTGTACGTAAACTTGTTTTGCAGGAACGAGAGCATGGACCAAGTCTCACCGAAGTTCCTGGAGTATATTCCCTTAATATTCCGCACGTGCTTGACCATTGTGAACGTTATGGAGATCGTGGGGAGAGTGCACAAATTGCGGATAGTTAGTTATACTAGTTATTTTCTAATTTAAAAATGGGGATGACAAGCTTGATACAAACACTTAGCTAATTTTGGCATACACAAACACCCGTAGCAGCTCTCAGTCAACTCTCAAGCAATACTTGGCGATTTTTTACACTTTTTTGCACATTGCACACTAGTGATCCTTGTAACAAGCTTGTTATCATCCCAACTTGTAATCTTATTTTTGTTTAATCTTAGTTGGTGATCGGTAGTTTCCATCACCCGAGGTTTTTTGTGCCAGAGATCAACTATTGATCAAGGGCTTTTTCCTCGTATAAATCTCTGTGTCATTTGTTCATTACATTTCTGAGTGATCCTTAATATTGTTCATTGATTCAAGCATCACACCTCACAACAGAAAGTTTGGTTGCATTATCTTTGCTTGATTTTTGACCAAAACAGTTTGGCGCCCACCGTGGGGCAATTGGTGCTTCGTTCTTGAGAAATTATTGTTCTTGTGATCATTCCGGTTCATCACAACCAAGCAGATGGCTTCTTCAGCAAAGAACACATCAAGCTCTATGCCGACAATGAGTTCTTCACAGGGCGTTCCTCCTTTGCCTCCACCACCTTCGGGATCCCAGAAGAATGCTGAAAATGCTGCGAAGAGACAAACCCCCATTTTCCCAAAACCACCAACTTCTTCTGTTTCCTCTAATCCTACTACTAATGATCTTTTTACTCTGATTTTGCAGATGAGAGATCGCATGCAAGAGCAGGACAAAACCAATGAAAGGATCCTCTAGGAGATTGGTGATATCAAGAAACAGAAGAAATCAGTGGAGGATCACTCTCCTCTGATACCAAGGTCATTGAATTTTGACACTCCAGTTGTAACTACCCTACAATCGGCAGTTCCAGACATCCAGTATCAAAGTTGTCCATCAGAGAGGCGTTATGGAACAGCAACTATGAGTCAAGCATTTGGCTCTCACTTCCAGCCTCAAGGATCCTCTTTCCAGCCTTCAGGATCCTCATTTCAGCATCAGCGATCCTTCATCAGCTCAGGAGGAAATTTGGGAATGCACACAATTCAAGGATCCTCCCAGGGTCAAGGATCCTCCCAGGTCCAAGGATCCTCCCAGGTCCAAGGATCCTCCATGGTTCCAAGATCCTCTCAGGTTCAAGGATCCTCTCAGCCCCAAGGATCCTTTCAGGTTCAAGGATCCTCTCAGCTTCAAGGATCCAACATCTTTCAGGATCAAGGATTCTTAAGAAGTATGCAGCCTCCAAGCTCAGATGTTCATCAAGGAGACTTTATACCAATGCAGACCATTGCTTCCTCTGGTCCTTCAATCATACCAGAATCCCGTCAATACGGATTCACATATGCAATTCCAAACTTGAATTCCATTGGAGGTAACACTTATAACAATTCACATAACACTAACCATGGCTCTATGCAGGATACATGTATCAATCCGGCTATGGCTAGGGAGTTACAGAAGCTTAAGGATATGATATCCAGTGTACCAGGAGTGGTTAAACCCATTCCTGAAATTGCAGATGGTAGCCATAGGATATCTCGCTTTGCACCACCTATTTGTGATGCTGAGATACCCAAAAGGTTCCAGATACCAACTATGAAGCTATATGATGGTTCAACGGATCCAGAGGAACATGTAGCTCAATACAAGGAGAGGATGGAGATCAATCCAATTCCTGAGAGGTTAAAATAAGCATGTCTATGCAAGGGTTTTGGATCCACACTCACAAGATCTGCTCTTAAATGGCTGCTAAGTCTTCCCCCTTACTCTATTACTTCATTTGCTAATCTAGTTAATTTGTTTAATAGTCAATTCTCTTGTAGTAGAAAATTTGAACGATTAACTAGTGACCTATATAGGGTAACACAAGGTTAAAATGAATCACTTAGAGATTACATCACTAAGTTTAGTAAAGAATCCTTAGATATCCCTAACCTGGATATAGCTATGGCTGTAGAAGCCTTTAAAATGGGTTTGCTTAGGGATTCATTGTTCTATGATGATCTTGTTATGACCCCATGCAGGAATCTTGATGAAGTAAGAACCAGGGCCCTTAGGTTCATCCGTTTAGAGGATGAAAAAAGGATCCAGGAGAGACTGGCAGGATCCTCGAAGCAGGAAAAGCAAGGATCCTACTTCAAGAATAACAAGTTTAAATCCTACAACAAGTCTGATAACCAGAATATGCATGCAGTAGAGCAAGAAGAGGATGATGAGGATTATCCTCCAATTTCTGAATACTGTTTTTCTGTTGATAACAATAAACTAATTCTTGCAATGCAGAATCCAGGTGAGAAAGCAAGATGGCCAAGAAAAAGTGATAAACCAGCTGCTACAAAAGACAAATCCAAATGGTGTGCATATCACGAGGATTTCGGGCATCTCATTGAAGAGTGTATTTCACTTAGAAAAGAAATTGGTTACTTGTTAAGCAAGGGGCACTTGAAGGAGCTTTTGGGAAGAAAAAAGTCAAAGATCCAGGATCCTGAAAGGATCCCGGAAAAGGCTCCTGCTCCTCCAGCAGATGCACAAGTTATAAACTTTATATCCGGTGGAGCAGACATTTGTGGTACTTCCTTTTCAACAGCCAAAAGACATGCCAAGGAAACCAAGATGGATAATGGAGACAGACCCATCCGGACCTCCACTGTCACCAAGGATAAGATCATAACTTTTGATGAGGATGATCGTGTTGATGTTCAGGATCCTCATCATGATGGTCTTGTTATTACTCTGTTCATTTCTAACCATTTTGTTTGCAGGATCCTGATAGATGGAGGAAGTTCAGTAAACATCATCGAGCTTGATGTCCTCAAGAAGATGAACATTCCTGAATCAGACATTGTTCCAAGATCCTCAGTACTTGTGGGATTCAGCGGAGAGACCAAAAATACATTGGGGGACATCAAACTCCCCATCTATATTGAAGGACTCCATTTTTATCAAAAATTTTGTGTTATAGATTGCTTATCTTGTTGTAATGTTATCCTTGGCAGGCCATGGATACATGACATGAAGGCAGTCCCATCTACCTATCATCAATGTGTAAAGCTTCATAGTCCATGGGGGGTGGTGAAAATTGAGAGTGATCAACAAGAAGCTAAAAATTGTTACACATCATCAATGAAGCCAGCCTCAAGACCAAGGGAGCAATAGCAACTAAAGTATCCTCCAAGAGATGTCTTGGAGGCAAGAGAACAGGATGTGAAAGAAATCCTTATGGATCCCCATGATCCTGAATCCATCGTCTTCATAGGATCAGGGATCCTCAGCAACATTGAACAAGATCTAGTATCCTTCCTTAAGAGGAGGAAAACCACCTTTGCCTGGAAGCATGAGGATATGACAGGTATATCTAAGGATATAATTACTCATAAGCTTGGCATTGACAGGTCATTCAAGCTTATACATCAGAAGAGGAGGAAGTTTGCACCTGAAAGGAATGCTATTATCCAGGAAGAGGTAGATAAACTACTTCAGGCAGGTATGATAAGAGAGGTCAAGTATCCAAGGTGGTTAGCCAATGTGGTTGTTGTTCAAAAGAAAAATGGAAAGTGGAGGGTATGTGTCGATTTTACTGATTTAAACAAGGCATGTCCCAAGGATCCTTTCCCATTACCCCACATTGACTCCATGGTGGATGCTACCACGGGTCATGAGTTGTTGAATTTTATGGATGCTTCATCTGGATTTCAACAAATTAAGATGGAACCATCTGATCAAGAGGATACAGCCTTTATGACCCCAACTGGTATATATTGTTATATTGCTATGCCATTTGGACTAAGGAATGCAGGTGCTACTTATCAAAGGCTAGTCAATATGATGTTCAAGGAACAAATTGGACATACTATGGAGGTTTATATAGATGACATGGTGGTTAAGTCCAAGAAAGCTGAGGATCACCGTAGAGACTTGGAGGAAGCATTCAATATCCTTGATAAATTTAATATGAAACTAAATCCTTCCAAGTGTCACTTTGGTGTTAAAGCAGGTAAATTCCTAGGCTATATGGTGACTAAAAGAGGCATTGAAGCAAGTCCAGAGCAAATCAAGGCTATCATGAATAACAAATCTCCTGCCAATGCTAAGGATGTACAAAGATTGACAGGCAGGATAGCAGCCTTAAACAGGTTCATATCCAAATCCTCAGAAAAATGTAAAGAATTCTATGACATTTTGAGGAAGAATAAGAAATTTGAGTGGACTGAAAAGCATGAAAATGCTCTCAAAGCTCTTTAGGATTACCTATCCTCAGCCCCTGCCTTGATGAAACCAGAGAAAGGGGATATACTATCCTTGTATTTAGCGGTATCCTATAAAGCGCTAAGTGCGGTCCTTGTTAAGGATCACGAAGGTACACAACATCCTTTCTATTATGTAAGTAAGAGTTTGCTTGATGCTGAATCCAGGTATTCACATTTAGAAAAACTTATCCTTGCATTAATTATGGCATCTACTAAATTAAGACATTATTTTGAAACTCATGCCATTATTGTTAAGACTAATTTTCCAATTAAGAATGTTCTCAGGAAACCTGAAATGTCAGGAAGGATGGCTAAGTGGGCAGTGAAGCTTAGTGCTTATGAGATAAGATATGAACCAAGGACTGCCATCAAATCCCAAGCCTTAGCTGACTTTGTGGCAGATTTCAGTAGTGACTTGCAAAGGGAAGCTGAATTAGAAGTCCAACAGCTTGAAGAAACTAAGGATCCTTGGATACTCTTCACTGATGGAGCTTCTAATGTCAAAGGAACTGGACTTGGAATACTACTAAAATCGCCACAGGGGGACATAATACCCCACTCCATAGCTTGTGAGTTCCAAACTACTAATAATGAGGCTGAATATGAAGCCTTGATAGCTGGTTTGCAAATTGCTAAGCATATGAGGATCAGGTATCTTGAGGTACATGTGGATTCATTGTTAATTACTAATCACTTTAATGGATCCTATACTGTTAAATTTGAAAAGCTAATCAAATATTTAGAGATAGTCAAAGAATTGGCACTCTCTTTTGTTTCTTTTAGTTTGACACAGGTACCAAGGGAAGAGAATGCAAAGGCTGATGCATTAGCCAATCTAGGATCATCCTTGAAGATCCCGAAGGATATCAGGATCCCTATTATCCACATCCTGACCCCTCCTATCGAGGATCATGTAGCCATGGAGATAGAAGAGGATTCTGCAATCATCCCTAGTGATGATACTCAATCTCATTCAGGATCATGGATCCTTCCAATCATGAGATACATACAACATGGAGAAATTCCCACAGGAGAAAACCCCAGGGCTTTCAAAATTAAGGTATCTCAATTTACAATATTGAATAACATGTTGTATAAACGATCTCTTGCAGGACCATATCGATGCATTGAGGATCCTGAAATCCAAGAAGTCCTAAAGGATTTCCATGAAGGAGATTGTGGAAACCACACTGGGGGCAGGGCATTATTCTCAAGGATCCCGAGGACAGGATACTATTGGCCTACCATGAAGAAGGACGCTGTGGAATATGCCAAGAAGTGTGATCCTTATCAAAGACATAGTAATATCCTTCACCAACCAACAGAGCTTTTGCATCCTATATCCTCTTCTTGGCCATTCATGAGATGGGGAATGGATATAGTCGGTAAGCTTCCTAAGGCACCTGGTGGAAAAGTATTCATGCTTGCTATGACTGATTACATCTCCAAGTGGATAGAGGCTGAAGCCTTTGCTCAAGTCAGAGAAAAAGAAGTGGTATCCTTTATTAAAAGGAACATTATTACTAGATTTGGTATCCCTTCTGAAATTGTTCGTGATAATGGATCCCAATTTATTGGGAATAGAACTACTAATTTTTGTGACAGCTGGGGGATTAAGATGATAACATCAACACCGGTCCACCCACAAGCCAATGGCCAGGCAGAATCATCCAACAAGATCATCATCAACAATTTGAAGAAGAAGCTTGGATCCAAGAAAGGAAAATGGGCAGAAGAACTACCTTATGTACTTTGGGCTGATAGGACAACTCCCAAGAATGCTACTGGCCAAACTCCATTCTCTTTGGTATTTGGAGCAGAATCAGTGATCCCTACAGAGATGGTGGTTCCTACTGCAAGAACAAGCATTCGTGATCCTGAAGAAAATGCAGAAAACTTGGTTCAAGACTTGGATACTATAGAAGAACTCAGGGATTTGGCAAGGATAAGGATGGCCAGTTATCAACAAAGGATGGCTAGAGCTTACAACAAGAATGTCAGGATCATGAAATTCTAAGTTGGTGATATGGTATTAAGGAAAGCATTTCAGAATACCACCAATCCTGCTGATGGGAAGTTAGCACCAAAGTGGGAAGGCCCCTATTTGATTGAAGCTGAAACAGGAAAGGGGGCATATCGATTGCTAACAATGGAAGGTGATTTGCTACCAAGAGCTTGGAATGCTGTCCACTTGAAGAAATACTTCATGTAATAAGGATCCATGATCCTTAGCTAACAAGTATCCTTGAAGGATCCTTACAAGACAGAAGATCCTCATTTTGGTAATGATCTGATCCTAAACTTTTTCACTTTTTAATTATCCTATATATAAGGATAAGGATCCTGGATCCTTTATCCTCCTTTCACTTGAATCTGAGTTTTGCAGAAGGTTTAGGTATCCTTAACAAAGGATTGAGTATCCACAGAAGTATCCAGTTATTTGGGCTTGATCCCAGTTATTTGGGCTTGACCCCAGTTATTTGGGCTTGACCCCAGTTATTTGGGCTTGACCCCAGTTATTTGGGCTTGACCCCAGTTATTAGGGGTAGTCCCCAGTTTTGGGCCTGTCCCCAGTATCGCCAGCAGCGCACGATGATCCTGGTACAGTTCATGGCAATGGGACCAGTACTCGCTTTAGGGGCTGACAATTTCATTGTACTGGCTGTATCCGGGATCCTACGTATAATGGTAGACGTACCATACATCCGTTCCTAAGGTTTCTAACGTTTTCACGTTAGCTAAGGTTTTGGCATTTTCATGTCACTAAGTTTGGATAGTCGCCAGTGAGGGCCATACTCCAGTTTACACAAGATACTTTGGGCTTGTCCCCAGTTATCCTTTGGGCTTGTCCCCAGTTATCCTTTGGGCTTGTCCCCAGTTATCCTTTGGGCTTGTCCCCAATTATTTTTTGGGTTGTCCCCAGTATATTGGGCTTGTCCCCAGAATTGTTGGGCTTGTCCCCAGTTACTAACTCTTCTCTTATATTTGGCTTAGTCCCAAGATATGTTCTATTTTAGGGTTTTGAAGTTAAACAGACAAGGATCCTTGATCCTCACCTTTTATTAAGGTTTGTCTTTCGGTTATCTTGATTATGAATGTTAAAGGGTTAGGATCCTAACTTGGATTCTCAGGTATGATCCTTAATCATTTAGATTTTATTCATTATTCATATAAGTGACCCTTATCCTTTGACAACGGAACTAGTGATCCTTAAGCTGCATAACTTTTCTGAATTTATGGGATATTTGATCCTTGATCATATCCTAAAATTTTAAACATGATTTATTAAACTTGATGAATTCAAACAAAGTGGATAACTATAATAAGAAAATAAAGAGTGCACAAGGATAACAACACGGGAAATAGCCAAAAAGTTGAAGTTATTTTTATTCACAAAAGTTAACCCTTCGAAGGTTGTCAAAATTATCTACCCCAAGCATCTACCAGCAATACGTGGCCCGTCCGCTGGGGTAGGTGTTTTGGTCAAAAATTACCTAAGCAATTATATGATCAAATTAGTTTTGTGAGGTAGTGTGCTAGTAATACTTTGTGAAAAATATGTTAACCAAGTTAATTGTAAAAACAGTTTCAGGATACGGCTCAGGATATAAAGCCGTATCTATGATCAAACAATGAGCAAAAAAGTAAAGGTTGACACGTGATGTACGAGGAAAGCCCTTGATCAATCTAGATCTCCGGCATAAAACCTCGGGAGCTGACAATCGTCGGTTGCCTTGTTCTTCTTATTGCTTGAATAACAGGATACAATGCAGGATATGATACGGATCAACTAAGTGTTACAATGCGATTCAAGTACAAGTGTGAGTGTTCGTGAGTGGTTACAGGTGGTAGAGAGCTAGAGTGTACGAGAGATTGTGTGTGTGAAAGTTGTCTCTACCTATGATCCGATCACCCCTTTATATAGTAAAAGGAAACAACTAACTATGCTAAAAATCCGGGATATTATGCTAAAAATCCGGGATACTGAGATTATTTCCTTTCTGAACGTTGCCAGGCTGTATCAACTCGTTTTCCACGCGCATTACAACTATAACTCCGGGATTTAAGCTTCCATAACCGTTATAACATTAATATCTTTGACCAATCTTCGTAACTTTCCATAAAACACGTGAATCTTCAATGCTGACCGTTACAAGAGCTATTTTTCCGCCATCAACGTCCTTATCCTAACCAATTTGAGCGGGTCTTCAGGATGACTTGGTCTTCATGAACGTTAGTCCCTTGTAGCCAACGTTTACAAGCAAATTGTTAGTAATAGTCAGGATACTGCCTCAGGATGTTACCAATATCCTGGTCCGGTATCCTGATCCGGTATCCTGATCATATACAACTAATAGAAAATCAGGATACAAAGTCAGGATATGGGCTCAGAATTTCACCCAAAACAATTGTCCCCAAAAATATAACTGTTGGATATCCTGATTCCAACAGGTATATTTTTTAGTCATTCCAACATGTCTGGTAAGGATATATGTTTTCTTCGATCTTGAGAAGCTTGACAGCTATCCCAAGCCTGTTCTGGTGAAAGAGGAGCCGTCCGTTGCTGCTGCCAAAGGTTTCTCTTATGATGACCTTGGCTTCACGGAATCTATCGAGCCCATGACCTCTTTCCCTAATATGGTAACTATCCAGATCTTGTATCTCGTACACATATACTGAACCTGTATCCTCGTTAGTCTGTCTTTAATGATACTTGTATTTTGTAGGGTCTAAATCATCTGGTCGTCCTGCACTTAAAACAATTTTAATTTTCTGCAAGTAGAATAGTTTGACAGTTGAAGGTGGAGGGATCCTGAGTTTTCAGGACGAAGCCTTCAACTGTTTATGTAAATATGCTTTAAAAACTTAATTGTGTTCTTGGTGGATGGGTCTCTTTTTGAGACGAAACCAAGAATACAATCTTTTGGACTAATAATAATAAACCGACCTTTTAGTCTTATTTATTATGTTTTTATTTTGAAAGGTATGTTTTGAATATCCTGATCAAATATCCTGGTCAGGATACTGATGAAATGTCTTCTAAATGTTAGACAAAACATGGTTGAATATGACTTTTTAGAAAACATAGATCATTTAGATAAGGTTTTCGAGACTTGAAGAATAATAAATCATACCAGAAATACTTAGGTCATAATTTCCAACCTTAACCTTTGAATCCTTTGTAATGTCCCCGGCATTGATGTCCCCTGTCTGTGCAGGATATTGCATCAGTGCATGACATACTTGAGCATTTCTTTACTTAGCGATTAAACTTCGTAGCTTCTTATCCACAAAAGAACGTGTGTAATCACAGCTTGTTATATCTTTGCAATCTTGTTAAAAACTTTAGTTTTACTGGGGATAAACCCTTAATGTACTGGGGATAAACCCTTAGTATCCTGGGGAAAATCCCAAATTTTCGTGCGCTACAGGCGGGAGTGTATAAACTCCAAGACTTAGAAAGGTGAAAACCTTTAAACCTCAGAGAGTATGAAAATACCCTTTCGCGAGAGAGGGTGATCAATCCTCATATACCTTAAGGATCCAGGGTATAGCCAACAGTAACGAAATTGTCAGCCACTTTTACATGAACCGGTCCCGCCACCTTGAACTATCCCTGGATAACTTGCGCTCCAGGCGGGGTGTTTAAACCCAATTCGTGAGAAAGGTGAATACCTTTAAACCTGTGAAGGGATCAGGATCCCTTAAACGTGAGAGAGGGGGCCAATCCTCTAATCTTTCGAAGTATCCCGAGTGTGTATCCTGGAGCTATATCCCGAAGCATATTCTGCAAAACAACCTTAAACTAAGGTGGGTGTTAGCTTGGCTAACACCCCTCCGATGCTTAAGTTAGTATTGGGTTCAAATAAAATAAATTATATTTAAAAGAGACAGAATTCATACCATCTTGAGTTAGAAATTAAATTCTAAACTCACTTGAAATAGGCTTTGAGATGTATAGCATTCCAGGATCTTGGTAGTATATCCCCCTCCATATTCTTAAGCTGGTATGCTCCTTTTCCGGATTCCGATTCAATCTCATAGGGTCCTTCCCACTTTGGAGCCAACTTTCCATCAGCAGGATTCGTAGTATTCTGAAAAGCTTTCCTTAACACCCAATCTCCGACTTGGAACCTTCTAGTCCTTATATTCTTGTTATATGCTCTGGATATCCTCTGTTGATATGCCGCCATCCTTAGCTTTGCTGCATCTCTTGTCTCATCAATAGTATCCAGTTCTTGACATAAGATTTCAGGATTTGATTTGGGATCCCGTAGGCTTGATCTAGCTGTCGGTATCACCATTTCTGTCGGGATCACTGCTTCTGCCCCAAATACCAAAGAAAATGGGGTTTGCCCAGTAGCATTCTTCACAGTTGTTCTATCAGCCCATAGGACAAATGGTAGTTCCTCTGCCCATTTTCCTTTTTTGGCACCTAACCTCTTCTTTAAATTGTTGACGATTATCTTGTTCGAGGATTCTGCTTGTCCATTTGCTTGAGGATGCACTGGTGTTGACGTAATCATCTTAATTCCCCAACTTTTGCAAAAGTCAGTAGTTCTTTTGCTTATGAATTGAGAGCCATTGTCACAAACTATCTCAGCTGGTACCCCAAATCTGGTCAGGATATTTCTCTTTATGAAGGATACCACTTCTTGATCCCTGACTTGGACAAATGCCTCGGCTTCAACCCACTTGGAGAAATAATCTGTCATTGCCAGCATAAAAACCTTTCCTCCTGGAGCCTTTGGAAGTTTTCCCACTATGTCCATTCCCCATTTCATAAACGGCCAAGGGGATACGATAGGATATAATGGTTCTGCAGGCTGATGCAGGATGTTGCCGTGTCTTTGACATGCATCGCATCTCTGAGCATACTCCGCGGCATCCTTTCTCATGGTCGGCCAGTAATATCCTGTTCTCAACACCTTCGAGAACAGAGATCTGCCCCCAGTATGGTTGCCACAGTCTCCTTCGTGTATATCCTGAAGTACCTCCTTGGTTTCAGGATCTTCCAAGTACCTTAGGTATGGACCTGTAAGGGATTTCTTATAGAAAATATTATTTATAATAGTAAAACGAGATACCTTCATCCTAAAAGCCTTAGGATTTGCATCCTTTGGGATATCTCCTTCTTGAAGATACTTCATAATTGGAGTCATCCAGGATTCAGGATCCTTCTTAGGATATCCATTACCAGGATCCTGGATACATGCTACTTCTTTATCCTGAGATTTGAAATGTTCTATTGCAGGATACAAGATGTGCACTATTGGTATCTGAGTTCCCTCCGGTATCCTGACAGTAGATCCTAAGTTTGCTAGAGCATCAGCTTCAGCATTCTTTTCTCTTGGTACCTGTTCAAGTATAAAAATTTCGAAATATCCTGCTAATTTTTTAACAATTTCAAGATATTCAGCTAACTTTTCGCCTTTTACTGCATAAGATCCATTGAAATGGTTAGTAATCAACAGGGAATCAACATATACTTGTAAATATCTAATATTCATATTTCTAGCCAATTCTAATCCTGCTATTAGAGCTTCATACTCGGCTTCATTATTGGTAGCAGAAAATTCACATCTAATAGCCTGGGGTAATATGTCCCCCTGTGGCGATTTTAGTAGTATACCCAAACCTACACCTCTTATGTTGGATGCACCATCAGTATATAATGTCCAGGATTCTAAGTTTTCTCCTAGCTGTTGTACTTCTAGGTCTACTTCATTTTGAATATCACTACTGAAATCAGCCACAAAGTCTGCTAGAGCCTGAGACTTTATAGCATTTCTAGGTTCATACACTAGATCATAGGCACTTAATTTTACTGACCACTTAGCCATTCTACCCGACATCTCAGGTTTCCTAAGCACATTTTTAACAGGATAGTTGGTTTTAACATGAATCCTATGTGTTTCAAAATAATGTCTAAGCTTTGTCGTTGCCATAACTAGAGCCAATATTAATTTCTCTAAGTGTGAATATCTAGTTTCAGCATCTAATAAACTTTTACTAACATAATAGACAGGATACTGCTGACCTTCGTGATCCTTAACCAAAACAGCACTTACTGCATTCCCTGATACTGCAAGATACAGGGATAATGGTTCACCATCCTCGGGCTTCATCATCAGAGGTGCGGTTGAAAGATATTGCTTTAATTCCTTTAAGGCTGCTTCATGTTTTTCTCCCCACTCGAACCTCTTATTCTTCTTCAGGATATCGTAGAATTCCTTACATTTTTCTAAGGATCTTGATATAAATCTGTTCAATGCCGCTACTCGTCCAGTTAATCTTTGCACATCTTTCATGTTGGATGCTGACTTGATATCCAGGATAGCTTTGATTTGTTCCGGGCTTGCTTCTATACCCCTTTTAGTCACCATATATCCTAAAAACTTTCCTGCCCCCACTCCAAAATGGCACTTGGCAGGATTTAGTTTCATATTGTACTGGTCCAGGATATCAAATGCTCCTTTAATATCCTTGAGATGATCCTCAGCCTTCTTGGATTTGACTACCATATCGTCAATGTACACCTCCATGGTGTCCCCCAGTTTGTCTTTAAACATCATGTTCACCAATCTCTGGTACGTTGCACCTGCATTTTTCAAACCAAAGGGCATAGCAGTATAACAATAAATACCTGTTGGTGTCATGAAAGCAGTATCCTCCTGGTCTAAAGGTTCCATTTGGATCTGCTGGAATCCTGAGGATGCATCCATGAAGGTTAAGATCTCATGACCGGCAGTAGCATCTACCATCGAATCAATATGAGGTAGAGGAAACAGGTCTTTGGGACAGGCTTTGTTTAAGTCTGTGTAATCTACACAAACCCTCCATTTCCCATTTTTCTTTTGTACCACGACTACATTCGCAAGCCATTTAGGAAACTTCACTTCTCTAATCATCTTGCTCCTTAGTAGTCTTTCAACTTCCTCTTGGATGATCGCATTTCGCTCCGGAGCAAATTTCCTTCTCTTTTGTTGGACCGGCTTGAATGACCTGTCAATACCGAGCTTATGTGTTATAATATCCTTGGAAATACCTGTCATATCCTCATGCTTCCATGCGAATGTTGACATCCTGCATTTCAAAAAGTTAGTTAACTGATTTTCAATATCCTGAGGGATATTGGCTCCTACGAGCACCGAGATATCTGGATTATCCTGATCCAGGATAATTTTCTTTACATCCTGCTCTGAAGCCTCCACGATATCCTGGGCCCGCATCTTTAATTGCTATGCTTCATTAGGCTTGGTTGAGGATTTCATCGAGGATGAGTAACATTCCTTTGCCTCCTGTTGATCACTTTCCACCTTGACAACCCCCCAAGGAGTAGGGATCTTGATACACTGATGATAGGTTGATGGCACAACTTTCATATCATGGATCCATGGCCTACCCAATATGATATTTTAGCAGGATAAGGAGTCCATGACACAGAAGCGTTGTATTGAGTTGACCCCTTCAACATACACGGGCAACTTTATCTCCTGTACAGTATTCTTTGCTTCTCCACTAAACCCTACAAGCACAGTGGACTTTGAGGTAATCTCTATCTCGGGGATGTTCATTCTCTTCAAGGTTTCCAATTGGATGATGTTGACTGAGCTGCCATTATCCACCAGTATCCTGCGTACAAAGTGATTAGCAACATATAAAGTTATTACCAGAGCATCATGATGAGGATCCTGGACAGTATCCCTGTCATCACTATCGAACGTGATCATTTTATCAGTCGTGAGGGTCGATATCCTGGTTGGCTTATTCCCCCTTTCGGCCTTAGCCTCCTTTGCATGTCTTTTGGCTGCAGAATAAGAAGTTCCGCAAATATCGGACCCTCCTGAGATAAAGTTAATTATCTTGGCGTCGGCGGGAGGTGATGCTGCTCGTTCAGGATCCTTCTCAATATCCTGACCCCTATTCTTCTTTCTGCCCAGAAGATCCTTCAGATGTCCTTTGCTTAGTAGGTAGCTTATTTCTTTCCTCAGGGCAATGCAATCCTCAGTAACATGCCCGAAATCCTCATGGAAGGCGCACCATTTGGACTTATCCTTCCAATCAGCTTTTTGTTGATTCTTCCGAGGCCACCTGGCTTTATCTCCCAAACCCTGCATAACATACATTAGTTCAGGTATATTAACAGAAAAACAATATTCTGACAATTCAGGATACTCCTCAGGATCCTCATTTTCAACAGCGTTCACTTTTTTGCTATCATTCCTGTCATAAGGCTTAGAACGATATGGTTTGTATGAGGAGTCTGACTTCCTGTTAGTTGGTTCATATGTTGAGGATGCATTCATCCTCTCTTGGACTTTCTTATCATCTTCCAGCCTGATATATCTCAAGGCCCTGTTTTGAGCTTCGTCCAAGTTCCTGCAAGGATTCATCACAAGATCCTGATAAAACTGGGAATCCTTTTGTAGTCCCATCTTGAATGCTTGGACTGCTGTAGCAACATCAAGGTGTGGGATATCCAAGGATTCCCTACTGAATTTGTTCACATAATCCCTTAGGGATTCTTGAGGCCCCTGTGTTATCCTGTAGAGAGGTCACTTGTTAGTTTTTCAAAGCTTCTACTACAAGAAAACTGACTATTAAACAAATTAACCAAATGAGTAAATGATGTAATTGAATAAGGTGGAACATTTAGAAGCCATTTCAAGGCTGATCCTGTTAAAGTAGAGCCGAAGCCCTTGCACAAGCATGCTTCCTTAAGATCTGGCGGGATAGGGTTAATCTCCATCCTCTCCCTATACTGGGCAATATGCTCCTCAGGATCCGTCATCCCATCATACAGCTTCATATTAGGAGTTTCGAATCTCTTTGGGATTTCTGCATCACAAATGGGGTGAGCAAAGCGGGATATGTTGTGACTATTCCAGGATACTTCCGGTATAGGCTGCACTATCCCAGGCACACTTGATATCATATCCTTCAACTTTTGAAGCTCTCTGGTTATAGCCGATGTCACACCTGCATCCTGCAATGATCCAAGATTATTAGTAATAGGGATACTGGTGTTAACAGACAAGTTACCAGCTTGGTGATTCTTGCCATATCCTAGAGCGCATCCTGGAGCATATCCTGGATTTCTCACAGTTGACACCCTGACCGAAGAGGGTATCTCAGGAATATGACTCTGGGAATTGCTAGGCACAATATTCCCCCTGTTATCCTCAGTATATACTGCAGAATTGAAGTTTAAAGCTCTTGGTTGCAAGGGGGTGGCAGTATCCTCGGAGGGCCTGCTTGAGCTGGATTTCAAGAGTTGTATCTCTCTTATCAGCATTTGGTTGGTCTCCTGCTGTTGCCTCATCTGTTCCTGTACACTACCAAACAATGTTAGAATTTCTTCATTAGAGGCCAAAACAGGAGCAGATCCATGAACACTCCGAGTAGGTATAATATCATGAGGCTGTGAAGAAGCTTGCGTCCTTGGAGGAGGTGGTGGAAGCACCGAACCAATCATTGCAGATGTTGTAGCAGACACGGTAGAAGAGCTCATGCTTGATCTCGAGGCCATTGAAAATAGTGTAGCAAAAGGTTTTGAAAATAGAAAACCGATTAACGATTTTACAAAAGCTTTTAGTAGAAATAGCACCACTTGCCCCACGGTGGGCACCAAATTGTTTTGGTCAAAAATTACCTAAGCAATTATATGATCAAATTAGTTTTGTGAGGTAGTGTGCTAGTAATACTTTGTGAAAAATATGTTAACCAAGTTAATTGTAAAAACAGTTTCAGGATACGGCTCAGGATATAAAGCTGTATCTATGATCAAACAATGAGCAAAAAAGTAAAGGTTGACACGTGATGTACGAGGAAAGCCCTTGATCAATCTAGATCTCCGGCATAAAACCTCGGGAGCTGACAATCGTCGGCTGCCTTGTTCTTCTTATTGCTTGAATAACAGGATACAATGCAGGATATGATACGGATCAACTAAGTGTTACAATGCGATTCAAGTACAAGTGTGAGTGTTCGTGAGTGGTTACAGGTGGTAGAGAGCTAGAGTGTACGAGAGATTGTGTGTGTGAAAGTTGTCTCTACCTATGATCCGATCACCCCTTTATATAGTAAAAGGAAACAACTAACTATGCTAAAAATCCGGGATATTATGCTAAAAATCCGGGATACTGAGATTATTTCCTTTCTGAACGTTGCCAGGCTGTATCAACTCGTTTTCCACGCGCATTACAACTATAACTCCGGGAGTTTAGCTTCCATAACCGTTATAACATTAATATCTTTGACCAATCTTCGTAACTTTCCATAAAACACGTCAATCTTCAATGCTGACCGTTACAAGAGATATTTTTCCGCCATCAACGTCCTTATCCTAACCAATTTGAGCGGGTCTTCAGGATGACTTGGTCTTCATGAACGTTAGTCCCTTGTAGCCAAAGTTTACAAGCAAATTGTTAGTAATAGCCAGGATACTGCCTCAGGATGTTACCAATATCCTGGTCCGGTATCCTGATCCGGTATCCTGATCATATACAACTAATAGAAAATCAGGATACAAAGTCAGGATATGGGCTCAGAATTTCACCCATAACAGTAGGTAAAGGGTGTCCATTGTTAATAGGTCTTTGAAGTGCAGGAAATAAAAGATGGCAGGATAACAAGTGGTTTCATCCCCCAAACAGAGGATCCCTCCACCACCTATTATCCTACCTATTGTCTAAGGATCCTTGATCCATAACCCTAGAAACTATTATTCAAAATACAACCCAACATTGTTTAAAACATCATAACCAAAAAACTACCAAATCCTAAAAAATGGGCTCCGGCCACGTCTAGAAATATCCATCATCGCCCATTTCAGCAGCTCACACCTTGGCTGCATCACCACTAGCATCATCACCAACCTGATCCTTCCCGCTTCCACTCGCTTCGATTGCCAAGACCTCGGTAGCCTCTTCTTCATCCTCCAGCTCTGCCAGCTTGGCCTTCCAACCCTCCTTGTCCCAAGTGGTCCTGTCAAAGTCAGGATCCTCAGCCTCCTGAGCCATTTGCAGCTTGATTTTATACATGGTAATGGCAACTGAGACCTTAGCATCCTCCAGCAGGTCGTGTTTCTCGTGATCAGCGTTTATCTGGGCCATGACCACCTGCTGCTTCGCCAGAGCAAGATCCTTCTCAAGACGAGAGATAGTTTGATCCTTGGCCAGGAAGAACTTTTGGAATTCCCGATGCTTTTGCTCCACTTCCTCATTATAAGCATCAAACAGCATCTCGATCTCGGCAAATTTCTGCAAAAAATCAAGGTAAAGTTTAGGATCACGTGATCCTCAGATGGGCAGGATAATCAGTCAGAGTTAGAGATCCTTACATCGGCAAAGTATTCTTGGAACTGATGGCGGATAAGAGGCAAGCCTTCAAGATTCTCGGCTTCGGTAGCCTTCCTTTTCTTCCCCTTGGAGGTGGTAGGCCTTGGAACCACAGCACTTGGGCTAGCAACCGTCTTCTTCTTCCCAGACCTGGGACCAACAGTAGTAAGATCGGTGACACTGAAGCGGGAAGTAGACCTTGAGGATTTTCCAGCACCTATCCATCCAAAACAAAAGATAAGTATTCTTGTTTTATTTACGTTTTAACATATAATTATATACAAACATGGATACTTACTCGACATTGTGACAGAGCCTGAGGATACTTCTTGAGAATCCTTGGTACTTGCTTGGAATGATCTTATAGCAGGATCAAGACTCCGAAAAGCGTCAAGCCTTTCCTTCGTTGCAGGTGATGTAATGATGTGTGAAACAGAAATAGCTGCAAAATAGAAACAAAGGGGTTAGTGATCCTCAGCGGAGACAGGGTATCCTATGATCCTTCTATAAGGATCCTCTATCCTACCATGAGTGGCCCATGTTCTGGGGAGATCCTTCCCATTAGGGATAGAATCCCTCCTGACGAAGAAAAAACGTTTCTTCCACTTGTTATCGTTCTTGGTGGTTTTCAAGATTGGATGTGGTTCACCGGGTTTATGTTTGAATAGAAAGCGATGTGAACCATGGCTCACAAGGTTGTATAGTTCAGACAACTCCGACATTCCCAACTCGATGTCCTCTTGCTCAATGATCCTCTCAAGGGTAAACAGAACCCTCCACATCATTGGCATAGCCTGGATGTAGGATATGTCGGTAAGGGAGAAGAAGGATTGGGTAAAATCAGGAAAAGGGTAGGAATATCCTATTGAGAATGGGGTGACTGGAAATGCAACCCAAGTTTTGGAGATGAAATCACCCTGGACGGTGGGATCAAAGGGTTTGAAAACAGTGCTCGCCGGGAAGCAATGACGGATCCTGTCGATCTCAGGATCGGTAAAACAGCAACGTTCCTTCGGAGAGTCTTCGATGATCCCTTGGCTTTTTAAAGGGCTGCCTTTTCGATGATCCTTAGCAGGGGATGATCTTAGCTTCATTGTGATTCAGAGATTTTGAAGAAAAAAGAAACAGAGTAAGAAGGGGGAGAGAAAGAGGAAAGAGAAGTACCTGCTTGATCTTCAAATGTGGATTTAAAGGGAGTTTCGCTCGAATTTAAATGCACATTGACCCTTATCTCTAACTTCAATTTATAATCATGATTCTGCAGGGATGTCGCTTCAATGACGTGTGATCGGTAATGGCTAGTCAGATTATAACGGCTATATATCCGTTGGTTTGTTACGGATAAGATCAAGAAAATATAACTCAACAATTTACACTTTACTCCTTATATTTTGGGGGGAATTGTTAGGGGAGGATTTTCCAAATCCTAAGGATCACGGGTCCTCAAGTGCTACCAGGATCATGGATCCTCAATTCTGTTTGAATTAAGGATCCTCTGCAGGTGTCGCAGGATCAGGATTCAGGATCACTGTAGTTATCCTACTACTAACAATTGTCTTCCTTGTACGTAAACTTGTTTTGCATGAACGAGAGCATGGACCAAGTCTCACCGAAGTTCCTGGAGTATATTCCCTCAATATTCCGCACGTGCTTGACCATTGTGAACGTTATGGAGATCGTGGGGAGAGTGCACAAATTGCGGATAGTTAGTTATACTAATTTAAAAATGGGAATGACAAGCTTGATAGAAACACTTAGCTAATTTTGGCATACACACACACCCGTAACAGCTCCCAGTCAGCTCTCAAGCAATACTTGGCGATTTTATACACTTTTTTGCACATTGCACACTAGTGATCCTTGTAACAAGCTTGTTATCATCCCGACTTGTAATCTTATTTTTGTTTAATCTTAGTTGGTGATCGGTAGTTTCCATCACCCGAGGTTTTTTGTGCCGGAGATCAACTATTGATCAAGGGCTTTTTCCTCGTATAAATCTCTGTGTCATTTGTTCATTACATTTCTGAGTGATCCTTAATATTGTTCATTGATTCAAGCATCACACCTCACAAGATAAAGTTTGGTTGCATTATCTTTGCTTGATTTTTGACCAAAACAACCATCATGAGTTAGAAATTAAATTCTAAACTCACTTGAAATAGGCTTTGAGGTGTATAGCATTCCAGGATCTTGGCAATATATCCCCCTCCATATTCTTAAGCCTGTATGCTCCTTTCCCAGATTCCTATTCAATCTCATTTGGTCCTTCCCATTTTGGAGCTAACTTTCCATCAGCAGGATTAGTAGTATTCTGAAAAGCTTTCCTCAATACCCAATCTCCAACTTGAAACCTTCTCGTCCTTAGGTTTTTGTTATATGCTCTGGATATCCTCTGTTGATATGCTGCCATTCTCAATTTCGCAGCATCCCTTGTCTCATCGACAGTATCCAAATCTTGGCATAGAGCTTCAGGATTCTTCTCAGGATCCCGGAGGTTGGATCTTGCTGTAGGTATCACCATCTCTGTTGGGATCACTGCTTCTGCTCCAAATACTAAGGAAAATGGGGTTTGCCCAGTTGCCCTCTTTATTTTTGTCCCATCGGCCCATAAAACATAGGATAACTCATCTGCCCATATTCCTTTCTTAACTCCTAGTTTTTCTTCAAATTGTTGACAATTATCTTGTTCGAGGATTCTACCTGTCCATTTTCTTGAGGATGTACCGGAGTAGACGTGATCATTTTGATTCCCCAACTCTTGCAAAACTCAGTAGTCCTCTTACTGATAAACTGAGAGCCATTGTCACAAATTATCTCGGCTGGTATCCCAAACCTAGTCAGGATATTCCTCTTTATGAAGGATACTACTTCTTGGTCTCTGACTTGAACAAATGCCTCAACTTCAACCCATTTGGAGAAATAATCCGTCATTGCCAGCATAAAAACTTTTCCTCCCGGAGCTTTTGGCAACTTTCCCACTATGTCCATACCTCATTTCATGAATGGCCAAGGGGAATCAATAGGATATAGTGGTTCAGCAGGTTGATGTAGTATATTGCTGTGCCTTTGACAGGCATCACATCTTCGAGCATATTCTGCATCATCTTTCCTCATCGCTGGCCAATAGTATCCTGTTCTTAACACCTTTTGAGAATAACGATCTGCCCCCAGTATGGTTGCCACAATCCCCTTCGTGTATATCCTGAAGTACTTCCTTAGTTTCGGGATCCTCCAAGCACCTCAGGTATGGTCCTGCAAGAGATTTCTTATATAAAACATTATTTATAATAGTGAATCGAGATACCCTCATCCTAAAAGCCTTAGGATTCTCATTCTTTGGGATGTGTCCTTCTTTGAGGTATTTCATGATTGGGGCTGCCAGGACTTAGGATCTTCCTCAGGATATTCATCATCAGGATCCTTGATACTTGCTACTTCCTTATCCTGTGTTTTGAAAATATGCACTGCAGGATATAGGATATGTAGTATTGGTATCTGAGTTCCTTTTGGTATTCTGACTGATGATCCTAAGTTTGCCAAGGCATCTGCTTCAGCATTATCCTCTCTTGGTACCAGTTCAAGTGTAAAAACATCGAAATATCCTGCTAATATTTTGAGAATTTCAAGATACTCGATTAACCTTTCACCTTTGACTGCATAGGATCCATTAAAATGGTTAGTAATTAACAAGGAATCAACATATACTTGCAAATTTTTAATATTCATATTCCTGGCCAACTCTAATCCTGCAATCAAAGCTTCATATTCTGCTTCATTATTAGTGGCAGGAAATTCACATCTAATAGCCTGGGGTAATATGTCCTCCTGTGGCGATTTTAGTAGTATACCCAATCCTACACCTCTCACATTAGATGCACCATCAGTATATAATGTCCAGGATTCTAAGGTCTCTCCTAGTTGTTGTACTTCTAGGTCTACTTCATTTTGAATATCACTACTGAAATCAGGTACAAATTCTGCTAAAGCCTGAGACTTTATAGCATCTCTAGGTTCATATACTAGATCATAGGCACTTAATTTTACCGACCACTTAGCCATTCTACCCGACATCTCAGGTTTCCTAAGCAAATTTTTAACAGGATAATTAGTTTTAACATGAATCTTATGTGTCTCAAAATAATGTCTAAGCTTAGTCGATCCCATAACTAGGGCCAATATCAATTTTTCTAAGTGAGAATATCTAGTTTCAGCATCTAATAAACTTTTACTAACATAATAGACAGGATACTGCTGACCTTCGTGATCCTTTACCAGAACATCACTTACTGCATTCCCTAATACTGCAAGATACAGGGATAATGGTTCACCATCATCGGGCTTCATCAATAGAGGTGCAGTTGAAAGATATTGCTTCAATTCCTGCAAGGCTGCTTCATGCTTCTCTCCCCATTCGAATTTCTTATTCTTTTTCAGGATATCGTAGAATTCCTTGCATTTCTCCGAGGATCTCGATATAAACCTGTTTAATGCTGCTACTCGCCCTGTTAATCTTTGTACATCTTTCATGTTGGAAGGTTACTTGATATCCAGGGTAGCTTTAATCTGTTCCGAGCTTGCTTCTATCCCCCTTTTAGTCAACATATATCCTAAAAATTTTCCTGTCCCCACTGCAAAATGGTATATAGCAGGATTAAGTTTCATATTGTACTGGTCCAGGATATCAAATGCTCCTTCAATATCCCGGAGATGATCCTCAGCCTTCTTGGATTTTACCACCATATCATTAATGTACACCTCCATGGTGTCCCCAGTTTGTCTTTAAACATCATGTTCACCAATCTCTGATATGTTGCACCTGCATTTTTCAGACGAAAAGGCATAGCAGAATAACAATAAATACCTGTTGGTGTCATGAAAGCAGTATCCTCCTGGCCCGAGGGTTCCATTTGTATCTGCTGGAATCCTGAGGATGCATCCATGAAGGTTAACATTTCATGACCGGCAGTGGCATCCACCATCGAGTCTATATGAGGCAGAGGGAATGGGTCTTTAGGACATGCTTTATTCAAGTCTGTGTAGTCTACACAAACTCTCCATTTCCCATTCTTCTTTTGAACCACGACTACATTTGCTAGCCATTTGGGAAATTTGACTTCCCTAATCATCTTGGACTTGAATAATCTTTCAACCTCTTCCAGAATAATTGTGTTTCGTTCAGGAGCAAACTTCATTCTCTTTTGCTGAACAGGCTTAAAAGACCTGTCGATTCCAAGCTTGTGAGTTATAATATCCTTAGAAATACCTGTCATATCCTCATGCTTCCATGCAAATGTTGACATCTTGCATTTCAAAAAGTTAGTCAATTGATTTTCAATATCCTGAGGGATATTGGTTTCTATGAGCACCGAGATATCTGGATTATCCCAATCCAGGAATATTTTCTTAACATCCTGCTCTGAAGGCTCCGTGATATCCTGGGCTCGTATCTTTAATTGCTCTCCTGCTTTGGGCTTGGTTGAGGATTTCATCGAGGAAGAATAACATTCCTTTGCCTCTTGTTGATCACTTTCCACCATGACAACCCCCCAAAGGGTAGGGATCTTGATACACTGATGATAGGTTAATGGCACAACTTTCATATCATGGATCCATGGCCTACCCAATATGATATTGTAGCCGGATAAGGAGTCCATGACACAGAAGCGTTGCATTGAGTTGACTCCTTCAACATATACTGGCAGCTTTATTTCTCCCACAGTATTCTTGGCCTCTCCACTGAACCCAACAAGTACAGTGGATTTTGAAGTGATCTCCATCGGGGAAATATTCATCCTTTTCAGCGTTTCTAGTTGAATAATGTTGACGGAGCTGCCATTATCCACCAGTATCCTGTGCACAAAATGATTAGCAATATATAAAGTTATTACCAAACCATCATGATGGGGATCCTGGACAGTATCCCTGTCATCACTGTCGAACGTGATCACTTTATCAGTTGTGAGGGTTGTCATCCTGGTTGGCTTGTCTCCCCGTTCTGCCTTAGCCTCCTTTGCATGTATTTTTGCTGTAGAATAAGAGGTTCCACAAATGTCGGATCCTCCTGAAATAAAGTTAATTATCTTGGCATCCGCAGGAGGTGATGCTGCTCGTTCAGGATCCTTCTCAGTATCCTGACCCTTATTCTTCTTTCTGCCCAGAAGATCCTTTAGATATCCTTTGCTTAGTAGGTAGCTTATTTCCTTCCTCGGGGCTATGCAATCCTCCGTAACATGTCCAAAATCCTCATGGAAGGCACACCACTTGGATTTATCCTTCCAATCAGCTTTTTGTTGGTTTTTCCTAGGCCACCTCGCTTTATCTCCCAAACCCTGCATAGCATACATCAGTTCAGGTATATTAACAGAAAAACAATATTCTGACAATTTAGGATACTCCTCAGGATCCTCGTCTTCAACATCATTCACTTTCTTGCTGTCATTCCTGCCATATGGCTTAGAGCGATATGGTTTGTATGAGGATTTTGACTTCCTGCTAGTTAATTCATAAGTTGAGGATTAATTCATCCTCTCTTGCATCTTTTTATCATCTTCCAGTCGAATATATCTCAAGGCCCTGTTTCGAGCTTCATCAAGGTTCCTGCAAGGATTCATTACAAGATCCTGATAAAATTGGGAATCTTTTTGCAACCCCATTTTGAATGCCTGCACAGCCGTTGCAACATCTAGATGTGGGATATCCAGTGATTCCCTTCTAAACTTGTTCACATAATCCCTTAAGGATTCTTGGGGACCTTAAGTTATCCAGTAGAGATCACTGGTTAGTTTTTCAAAACATCGACTGTAAGAAAATTGACTGTTAAATAAGTTGACTAAGTGAGCAAATGATGTAATTGAATGAGGTGGAATGTTTAAGAGCCATTTTAAGGCTGATCCTGTTAGAGTAGAGCCAAAACCCTTGCAGAGGCATGCTTCCTTGAGATCCGGATGGATAGGGTTAATTTCCATCCTTTCCCTATACTGAGCAATATACTCTTCAGGATCCGTGGTTCCGTCATAGAGCTTCATGTTGGGGGTTTGAAATCTTTTTGGGATTTCAGCATCACATATAGGATATGCAAATCGGGATATCCTGTGGCTATCCTGGGACACTTTTGGAATTGGCTGGACCACCCCAGGTACACTGGATATCATATCCTTTAACTTCTGAAGCTCCCTAGAGAATGCCGACGTCATACCTGCATCTTGCAAAGATCCAATACCATTAGTAGCAAGAGTATTAGTATTATTAGACACGTTACCAGCCTGAAGATTCTGGCCATATCCTGAACTTCTCACAGTTGACACCCTAACCGATGAGGGTATCTCAGGAGTATGACTCTGGGAATGACTAGGTACAATATTGCCCCGGTTGTCCTCAGTATATACTGCCGAACTGAAGTTCAAAGCTCTGGGCTGCAAGGTAGTGAAAGTATCCTCAGCAGGCCCGCTTGAGCTGGATTTCAAGAGTTGTATCTCTCTTATCAGCATTTGGTTGGTCTCCTGCTGTTGCTTCATCTGATCCTGTATACTATCAGACAAAGTTAGAATTTCATCATTAGAAGACATAATAGGAGTTCCCCCTGAGGCAGCGGATCCTTGAACATTCTGAGTGGGGATAATATCCTGAGCCACATGAGTTTCGGTCCTTCTTGGAGGAGCCTGAGGTTGTGAAGAGGGTTGGGTCCTTGGAGGTGGTGGAAGCACCAAACCGATTGTTGCAGAGGTTGTAGCGGACACGGTAGAAGAGCTCATGTTTGATTTTGAGGCCATTGAAAATAGTGTAGCAAAAAGTTTTGAAAACAGAAAACCAAGTAATGATTTTACGAAAGCTTTTAGTAGAAATAGCACCACTTGCCCCACGGTGGGCGCCAAATTGTTTTGGTAAAAAATTACCGAATCAATTTAGTGATCAAATTAGTTAAGTGAGGTAGTGTGCTAACAATGTGTGTTGAAAATATTCTGATTATCTTGTTTATAAAAACAGTTTTCAGGATATAGCTCAGGATATCGAGCTATATCAACAATCAAACAATGAGCGAAAAAGTAAAAGGTGACATGAGATGTACGAGGAAAGCCCTTGATCAATCTAGATCGCCGGCACAAACCTCGGGAGCTGACAATCACAGCTGCCTTATTCTTCTTATTACTTCAAACTTCAGGATACAGTGCAGGATATGATGCAGATCAACTAATGTTACAATGTAATTCGAGTATGAGTGTATGTGTTGCGAGTAATTGCAGCTAGTAGAGAGCTAGTAGAGAGCAAAAGTGTGTGATAAATTGTGTGTCTTATCGATCCGATCATTCCTTTATAAAGTAAAAAGAAATAACAACCTCTCCTAAAAATGGGGGATGCTTCGAATATTCCCCTATGAATGTTGGAGACCCCTTCTTTGCGGCTTCAACGTTCTTCTCTCAACAGCGTAGTCCGAGTCTTCAGCAGAAACGGTCCACTTGAACGTTATAGGTAAGCTTCGTTAATATGCACGTGAATAATTAGTCATTACCAGGATACTGCATCAGGATGTTACCAATATCCTGATCCGGTATCCTGAGCACAATCAAAAGTAATAGAATCAGAATATAATTCAGGATATATGTGTAGAAAACCACCCATAACAATGTTGTTCACAAATATATCCCTCCATAGCTACTAAATCAGTTAAATCACCACTCTACTTTTTCTGATAAGGCTTAAGTTTAGCCTAACCCACATTTAGGGTGAAGGGGACACATAGTTACATAAACTAACTAACAAAATTATGTCACATCAAAACTGCTTTAATTAAGTAGCCAAGTTTTGTAGGGGCGCCTGCGCAAATACCACTAGGCATTTTTATTAACTAAAAAGACAAAATACAATAATAATAATAATAATAATAACTATAATAATAATAAACCATAATTACGTTGAAAAGAAATAAAAATCAAACCAGAGATATTAACAATAAAATTGACTATTAAATGAAACTAATCGTGTTCTAGGTAGGGTAGCAACGTGTTCTACAAGATCGTGTCAAAGTATAAGGTGTCTCTTCTTCCCGCAACTCATAAATTACCTCACCGTCTGTGACTATATATGTCGTAGGGTCCAACATATAATCGGGTGATGTTGCATTCCCGCCATGCTTTAAAATTATATTGTGCAATATGATGCATGAGTACATCAAATTCTGTATTTCTCGCACTTCATTGCCCTTACAATATGAATCATTGACATCTTATCTTGCTGAATCTTGCACTATCTTGAACATTTTTTTTCTTTCGGTTCGACAGGGCATACGAAATATTTCACAAAAATAGACCTAGTCGGTTAAAGGATACCTCCTAGTGGTTCTAAGCAATTCGTTATTGAAAAATGAAGATGATTGAGCACATTGGTATCGTTAATTATTTGAACAATTCAGTATTTTGACCAAGAACATAACTATGAAATCTTCCCTTCCACCCCGGGCAATCATTTATATGCATGAGTTTTGGTGGTCGGTTGTTACTACCAGTTTCATTTTGACTCATTAGAAGACTTTGTCTACTGTAAGTCCAGAAATTATCAATTGGATACAACTAACACGATGAAAAGTGCGAAAAACTAATGAATGTGATAGGAACAAGAACAAGAACAATCAAATTGATTAGATTGCACACGAGTATAAAACTCGTCTGGTAGAACTAACAGAGAAATCGAAAATGCCAATATTCTTCGAATCTGAAACTACAAACAACCTTTTTCTTCAATCTTCAAGCAATATCAGATGACAAACCGAGCCTTTTGAAAGACTTCTTAGGCTCTGATACCAATTGTAAGTCTAGAAAACTACAATCGAATACCACAAACACCTAAACAAGTCGTGGAATAACAAGAAAATGTGTAGAAGATGAAAAACAAGTCGATTGTATTGATGAACAAGTGCACATGATATCAAGTATCGTCTGGTACACAAACACTTAGAAAACTACAATCGAATATCACAAACACTGGTATAATTTGGGCCGCACATGGACTTTTGGGCCCGTACATTGAAGTTTAGTATTTAAATAAGTTATAATGTCGTACACTCCAAATCCGCACACTCCAAGTAAAGAACACGAACACAGCTATATTTGGTGATCCCATACACTTGTATTTTTTGAAACCAATAAAAAACTACATCTCGAAAATCATGGAATTGATTCGAAATTCAATTTCAGTTTATTCTTTCCAACAATAATCACGAAAAATCAGCAAAGACAAATTTCAAACCACCAAAACAGATCAAATATGAATTTTTTCAACTGTTCTTGATGTTAAAAACTGTTCTTCAAACTGTTCTTTGAAACAACAAGTTCTTCAAATCTGCCAACTGCAAACAGCCTTTTTCTTCAAATTTCAGTAATATCCGAGGACAAACCGAGCCTTTTGAAAGACTTCTTAGGCTCTGATAGCAATTGTAAGTCCAGAAAACTACAATCGGATATCACAAACACCTAAACAAACAAGAAAAGCTGTAGAAGATGAAGAATAAGTCGATTGTATTGATGAACATGTGCACACGATATCAAATATCGTCTGGTACACAAACTTTGTATTCCAAACAATCAACAACACTAAAAAATACCAAGAAGAACAGAAATATGAACAACAACCTTCTGATTGTTTCTAATGTGCTTTTGCAGCATTCTAATCCCCATCAGATGGTTTAACCTTGGGATGCTTATTCATCATTGCCTTAGGTTTTTCAACCTTCATTGGCTTAGAATAAGATCTATCCCTTGGTATAACCCTCTGATGCTCTGTATAATATGACACATAGGAACGATGTGTGCAATTCCTTGCAATGTGACCGGGTATGCCACAGTTGTAGCATGTTTGCTTCTTGACATAAGGAGCATATCCTGATCCATTCGATCCAACCGACGAAGAATTTGAGTTATAGGGTCTGTTGGATGATTTGCTTGCAAACTTTTGAAACTTTCTGCTCTGCTTCATATGTCCCTATTTACAACAGTTAGTACATTCACTGTTTTTATTTTTTAAAACAGTTTTAGATTTAGCATTTTCATCTCTAACTGTTGGCTTTGGAGGCACATATCTATTTGACGGGCCTCTCAAAGCTGGCTCAAAAACAACCTTTCTCTCATATGGAGGAGCATCAACAGACAAATTTGATGTTTTTGAAAAACATCATCAGTTTTCGGCACACAATATCATCCCCCTCAACCCAATCCTTTACTTTTACCTCATCTGCAGATGAAGTAGAAGCATCAGTACTGTTCATACACTTAAAATCAGGGATTGGCCTTGTTGTTTCAATTACCGACTTTCTGGGCTCAATCACTATTTCACTGCTTGATTCAGCTGAGCCACTTGAGTTACATTCCTTTTGTAGTGGCTTTGCTGTACCCTCTGCCGTTGAGTTAGCTACTCCAGAAGAATCACAGCTGTATTCACAAAATTCAACTGATTCCAGTTTCTCAGAATCAGTTGCTTCAAGTGATTCACATTTGTAGTAAGATGGTGTGGCAGGCTCAGTCGGTTCATTCGGATTTAAAACCTGAAAGTGTTTATCAACCTATGCATTTTTCTCAAAACTCAATGTCTCTGTTTATTAAGAGACATTCTTCGATTTAACAAAAACAGGTGTAGATGCTGGTTCAGTCGTCTTTGTTTCATTCCTTTTAGGCTTTGAGATTTTAACTTTTGAGGCCGTGACTGGCTCAACTTTCAGATCCTTAACCCCACCATAAGCCATTGCAGGCATGTTGGTGATCTCCTCTACAGTTATAGGAATAGAGGGATAGTTGTGATTGTATGGTGGAGGAATGCAAACAAATCCCAAACCCTTATTCCTAACTCCTTTCTTACTGAACTGTAACTGCTTATTATCATCTTCTCAACTGTTTCACTTGAAACATCAAATTTCTTAAAATTAAACTCTGTATTTTCAAAAGTTGATTTTAGAGAATCAAGTTCAACAGTTAGTTTTTCAGAAAGTTCTTTAAAGTGGAGATGCCTACACTTTTCTTGACTCAAGTCATTATGCAACCAGCGAGATATCAAGATTTTGCGCCTCCACCATATCCTTGTATCCATTGATTTTTTTTTAATTCTGATATAAATCAGGTTTGGATAATTGTAGTTGCATAATTAAAGAGTTTGCATGTTCTTAATACCCGCTTACCTTCTCTCTACAAGCAGTAGTATAGAAAATGTTATCTACACATACCTCAGTAGGAGTAGGTGTGAAGTCATGAATCTGAAAACCCGCATAACAACTTGATTCTGAATTCGGCAATGAATCAGCAGGAGTGGACGAGCAATCTACAGCAGGCAATGGAGCAGCAGGAGTAACATGGGTGGATGAGCAAGGTGCAGCAGATGTGTTGCCTTGAGCCTTCTGGTTGTCGGCCTTATCATATGATTTGATAAGTTAAATTAGATCATCAGGCTTCATGTTGCTCACACGAGTAGACACCACAATCTCTGCTATCTTCATTTCAGAGAGGAGTTCAGCAAACCGGCCAATTAATGCTTCTACAGATTCACCAGGAAAGTATCTGAAACCTTCCAGTTTCTGCTCAAGCAAATCTTTCTGAGAAAACATTTTTAAGATGCTAAACTGTGATCCCTTGGAAACGTCTGTCTTACTGAACCGGAGCGTTAAAACCATACAAAAACTGACCGAAAATTATTCTTACCAAATCGTACCGTTAGACTTGTCTCGGAATTTTGAGTCCAATGGTATATAATGTCCAAGCACTTTTTTGAAATTTTCGTGCCTTTTTTTGTCATAAAAATCACACAAGTCTAACCGTGCAGTCAGTTTGCCAAGATTGTCTACATATCAAATTCTACACTTAAATATGTTTAAAACCGTACACAAAAGCCGGTTAAAATTCCACCTTTGCACATACTCGCACACTCTATGTGGGTCTTTTTAGGAATTTCCGTGCCTTTTTTTGTCCTAAAATTCACACTGTTGGATATATGTATGTCCGACCTTAATTAAAGTCAACGTAACTAACTCGGTACGATCCGAAGAGTTACACATTGGTACACGAATCGTATATGTTCACGAGTAGGTAGATTATTATTTGTGAAATAATAATAGTTTAAACCCGAGGGACTTAATATTAATTAGATTATTATTAAGAGGATTATAATTGTATAATCTTAAAGGGCCTTAATGTAAGATTGGGTTTTATAAAAGGATGTTTAAGGTGGAAACCCAAGATACACTTTTATAAAAACACAAAACCCTAGCCACCCTCCTAAGCTTGGCCGCCATCCTCTTGCCGTCGACCAAGCATCGCCGCCGCCTCCTTCTTGGCCAGTTCTACTCTCGGGTATCTTGTGCTCGGTTGTGAACTTCCTACTAGCGAGGATTCATTTTAACCCGCGTGTTACAATTCCGGTGTAGTCATCAAAGGTTGATTACTAAAACCCTCTACGGTTGTTTATTCTTTTTATTTGTTTATACGTGTATAACCTTGATCCTGATTGGGAATATTTATTAATTGGATTAATAAATCAAATTAATATAATCGGCTTTTGGTAAATTATATAAACCGCTTCCGCTAATATTTTGATACAATGATTCCCAACAGTGGTATCAGAGCCACGGTTACACGCGTATAGATGGTAATGTTACAATTTTGATCTATGTTTTATTTGTCAAAAAATATTTGTTTTGACAAAAGATCAAAAGCTTTTGGTTGTCTATGGATTGTGATGTGAATCGAACCCTAGGTTATGACCTTTGTCATGGTTGTGTTGGTTATGGTTTTATTTTGATTTGTATTTTTTTTGGATATTGGATCCGATGAAATAGTATTTTTGATTTGTATTTTGTTGCGGATATTGGATCCGATGTAATAGATAGGATTAGAAAAGATTTGGTTTTGTTGTATTTTCAAATTTATTATTGTAATCCTTCGAGTACAAGATCAAGATCAAGATAAATGGCGAACAGGTACCATGAAGATAGAGATCGCGGTTCAAGTGGGAGCTTTCAAAAATTAGCTTTTGAAACCCTTTTTGACTAGTTCGTTTCGTTTCTGGCTAAAACGAAATGGCCAACCTATTAGGGGCTCGATTCGCTTTTTTTATTGTGTTTTGTGGTTGTGTTTTATTTATTGTAAATAATCTAGATAACCCAAAATAAATAAAATTTTCACAATCAAGACAACGGTTTTATTAAAACAAGTTTTATAAAACTGAAAAGGTTAATTAATAAATGGTTTTTATTAATATTTAAAACAAGATCATTCGCGATAAAACGACCGACATAGTTTAATAGGGTATTTAAAAATATATCGTGCGAGCGTGGAAAGGAGTTTCTATTATCACGAATTATATAAAATCGGATTTTATAAACTATAGTGTAACTCGCCTCATGCTACGAGTTATTCAAAATATTTTGGTAAATATTAAAATAAATCCCAAATTTTAAATTGATGTTTTATGCCACCCTTAACGAGTTAACACTTCATTCTAAATCGAACCCAAATGTTAGTGCTATACCCTGCATCTGGGCGTCCATCATGAAAGAAGGTAATCATCGTGTTTCCTGTGTAACATAGGCCGGTGTTACAGTTAACAGTAAAGGATAAAACATCGCTTGTTCATCAAGTGGGCATAGTTGGGGTTAAACATACATCGTTTTAAGCAATAACCCCAAATGGAGAGTTGTGTAGTGGACATAATTAGCAATCGTTGTTTACCTACATAATCATACCAGTGGATAATGCTTAAGCCAATTCACTGTTATATGATGAATCGGGATCTCATCTTATTTAAAATTTTGTTTTTGGGTCATAAAATTAAATTAAGATATTAAAAACATAAAATACAAGTTAATTAATTTTGAATTTTGTAGATGTCAACTGAAAACAATTCCTCTCAATTCTCTCTCAAGTCCATCTTATAGAAGGACGAACTGAACCACTCCAACTTCGTGGACTGGCACCGCAACTTGAAAATTGTTCTCAAGGCGGAGAACAAACTGTATGTTCTTGAAACGCTAGTCCCTGATGAACCCATCAATCAGCAAACTGTTGCATATAGAAACTATGCAAAGCACTTTGATGACTCTATGAAAGTCTCATGTTTAATGTTAGCATCCATGATTCCTGAACTTCAAAGGACCATGGATGACAAGATGGCATATGAGATGAATGAGCACCTGGTTGAAATGTTCCAACAGAAGGCTCGTCATGAGAGGTTTGATGTGATGAGATCACTCATAACCACTCGTATGCAAGAGGGTACATCAGTTAGCGCTCATGTGCTAAAAATGAAGGCATATGTTGATCACTTGGCTCGTCTGGAATCCCCCTTGAGTGATGAATTAGCTGGGGATATCATCCTCAACTCATTGCCTAAGTCATATGATCAGTTCACTATGAACTACAATATGAATGGGATGGAGAAGACACTTGCAGAGCTACATCAGATGCTCAAAAATTCTGAGGTGAATATACCCAGCAAGACTGCACCAGTGCTGATGATCAAGGAGGGTCATATTAAGAAACCTAACACCAAGAAAAGGGGCAATCAGGGCAAAGGGAAGGGCAAAGGCAAATTAGTTGCAAACAAGAAGCCTCGAAGGATGCCAAGTGTTTTCATTGTAATGAAATTGGGCACTGGAAGAGGAACTGTGCTAAGTATTTAGCTGAACTGAAGTAAGCCAAGGCTTCAGGAGGAGAGTCCTCAGGTTTATATGTTATTGAAATCTTTTCTTTTTCTGGCAAAACATGGGTGTTTGACACAGGATGTGGTTTTCACATTTGTAATGCTTTGCAGGGACTAAGAAAGATTAAGAAGCTGAAACAAGGCGACTTGGAGGTCCATGTTGGCAATGGACAAAGAGTTGCTGTGAAGGAGATTGGAGAATATGTTCTTTTACTTCCTTCTGGTTTAGAACTTGTTTTGAACAATGTTTATTTTATTCCTAGTGTTACCAGAAATATTGTTTCAATTTCTGCTTTGCATGGACAAGGTTTCAATTATCATTTTAATGGTGAATTTATTTCTGCTTATTTTAATGATGTATTTTACTTTGATGCAAAGCCAAACAATGGAGTCTATGAGATAGAAATCCAAAACAATAACATATTATGCAACATCTCCCATAAACGTAATAAGTTGGACTTCAACGATACGTATATGTGGCATTGTAGACATGGTCACATAAGCGAGAACCGTGTTAAACAACTTAAAACCGCAGGAATCTTAGATTCTAAGGGTTCGGAAACGTTTGGCAAATGCGAATCATGCTTAAGTGGAAAGTTAACAAAAGCACCTTTTTCAAATGTTGGAGAAAGAGCTAATGATCTATTGGGACTTGTACATACAGATGTATGTGGTCCATTTAGAACAATGTCAAGACATGGAGAAAGATAATTTGTTACATTCACTGATGATTTCAGTAGATATGGTTATGTTTATCTTATGAAGCATAAACATGAGACATTTGAAAAGTTCAAGGAGTATCAAAATGAAGTAGAGAATCAGCTAAATAGAACTATTAAGATGCTTCGATCAGATCGAGGAGGTGAATATCTTAGCCAGGAGTTCATCGACCATCTAAAGGATTGTGGAATAGTTTCACAGCTCACTCCACCTGGAACGCCACAACATAATGGTGTGTCTGAACGGAGAAATCGAACTCTATTAGATATGGTTCGATCAATGATGTGTCGAACAACCCTCCCACGCTCCTTTTGGAGTTATGCTCTTGAAACTGCCGCAAAACTTGTGAATATAGCTCCAGCGAAAAAGGTTGACAAAACGCCTTATGAGATATGGCATGGAAAGAAACAAAAAGTATCCTATCTCAAGGTCTGGGGATGTAACGCTTATGTCACTCTAGAATCTTCGGATAAACTAGATCCCAGAGGCGAAAAAGTGGTTTTCGTCGGATATGCTAAAAGGATCGGTTACCTTTTCTACCACCCCTCTGAAAATAAGATTTTCACTAAACGCAGAGGCACTTTCTTGGAGGAAGAGCTTCTAGCATGAGGGATTGGAGAAAACCATGTGGATCTTGAAGAAATTCGAGAATCACAAGTGACTGAACCAGTTGTTCAGACAGAACCAGAAGTAACTGATCTAGTTGTTGAAGTTGAGCCTGAGAGGACTCAAGAAACAACAGAAACACCAAGTGTTCGAAGAAGTATTAGGGATCATCGTGCACCTGAAAGGTATGACGATATCTTCATGATTGATGAAGCTGAACCCGCTACTTACAAAGCTTCAATGTTGGATTCAGAATCCAAGAAATGGCAAGAAGCCATGAATGCAGAGATGCAATCCATGTATGATAACCAAGTCTGGGATTTGGTTGATCTTCCTACCGAAGGTCAGACTGTAGGAAACAAATGGATCTTCAAGAAGAAGACCGACATGGATGGAAATGTGCAAAACTACAAAGCAAGGCTTGTAGTAAAAGGGTTCACTCAGACTCAAGGAATTGATTATGAGGAAACTTTCTCGCCAGTAGCCATGCTTAAGTCTATTAGAATTCTACTTGCCATTGCTGCATATTATGACTATGAGATATGGCAAATGGATGTCAAGACCACGTTCCTTAATGGACACTTACTTGAAGATGTCTATATGGTTCAACCTGAAGGTTTTGTCGATCCAAATAACCCTAATAAGGTGTGCAAGCTAAATAAATCCATCTATGGATTGAAGCAAGCATCTCGCAGCTGGAATCTTCGTTTTGATCAGAAAATTAAAGAGTTTGGCTTCATTAAAAACGAAGATGAACCGTGTGTTTACAAGAAATCTAGTGGGAGCTATATCACTTTTCTAATTCTGTATGTAGATGACATACTAATCATTGGAAACAATATCCCTATGCTAAAAGTTGTTAAGGCTTGGTTGGGAAAACGTTTCGCAATGAAAGATCTTGGTGAAGCCGCTTATATTCTAGGAATAAAGATTTATAGAGATAGATCAAAGCGGTAATTAGGTTTAAGTCAAAGTACATATATTGATAAGGTCATACGACGCTTCTCAATGCAAGACTCAAAAAGGGGACTCTTGCCCATGGCACATGGAACCATTCTTAATGACGAGCAGTGTGCTAAGACCGAAGAGGAAAATAAGAAAATGGAAAGAGTTCCATATGTTTCTGCTATCGGTTCCATCATGTACGCCATGTTATGTACTAAACCTGATGTCTCGTATGCTCTTAGCATGACGAGTAGATATCAACAGAATCCAGGAGAGAGTTACTGGGCTGTAGTGAAGAATATTCTTAAGTACTTAAGAAGGACTAAGGACATGTTCTTAATATATGGAGGACTGGATGAGGAGCTATCAGTTAAGTGTTATACTGATGCAAGTTTCCAGACTGATCGTGATGATTCAAGATCACAGACGGGATATGTTTTGATTCAGAATGGTGGGGCTGTTACTTAGAAGAGCTCGAAGCAAAGTGTGGTTGCTCAATCCACCTGTGAATCAGAATACAATGTTGCATCAGATGCTGCTAAGGAGGCTGCCTGGATGAAGAAGTTCATTACTGATCTTGACGTTGTGCCTAGCATAAATAAACCGATCGAGATACTGTGTGACAATACTGGTGCCATTGCTCTTGCAAAGGAACCAAGGTCGCATCAAACAACAAGGCATATACTCAGAAAATTCCACTATATTAGAGAGATAATAGAGCTTGGAGACATCGTAATAAGAAAAGTTCATACGGATCTAAATCTGGCTGACCCCTTTACTAAGGCTCTACCTCAAGCTAAACATGAGGAGCATGCTGGAAAAATAGGGCTTAGATTTGCTAGACAGTGGGCATGATCTGTAGTTAGTATTGGTGTTTTAATTTTGAACTAAAACAGTTACATTGAAATAGTTATTTGATTTATTGGTTAAATTCAAGTTTAATTATTTTGTAACTGTGTTCGTTATTTGTATGTTTATATCCTTGAATAAGCGTATTCTAAAATATCCGCGGTCGATCAAATTACATGGGAATGAATTTGAATGTAAGACTATTGTGAATTGAGATGATTGTATTCATGAGATGAATAACTCAAGAGTTTGAGAATCAAAATTCACAGATATCACTAGGGAATGATATTGGATGTGACTCGCTTCAAAACGATCTCCATGGATCTAAGTCATGAGATGTTTTGATATTGGTATGTTCAATCTGTCCTTTTTCCTTAGGCACATATTAAACTACATTGATCAAGGACAATCTTTGATGTTATCTAACACTGTCCTGAAACATGGGTAGTAATCCGGGTAGCGTTGGGAGGAATCCAAGTTTAAGTGGGAGTTGTATGATGCTAGTGGAATTCTGTACTTCTATGGGATTAGAAGTTTAGACATTCTGGCGCCCTCGTTAACTCAAAATGGAGTAAACGCGTGGCCACGCTCGAACTAAAAGTAGTTCGTTAGACCACTTTGAATTAAAGACGAGAATAGAGAATGGTTGATCACTATATAAGAATGAATGATCCATGTCTTATGATCAACGAATGTTCTATACAGAAGGGACTTATTGATAGAATTATCGGGGCTATAGTATTTGGTTAAGTAAAGTGTTACTTGAACGCAAAGAACTAGTTGACGACTGTAAAGTGTCATGCCGTGTTAAGAGCAGTGCGATGCAGCTAGGCGTCCAACTCTGCACACGTTGACTCATTTAATTAAAATCGTCCAAGTGGGAGATTGTTGGATATTTGTATGTCCGACCTTAATTAAAGTCAACGTAACTAACTCGGTATGATCCGAAGAGTTACACGTTGGTACACGAATCGTATATGTTCACGAGTAGGTAGATTATTATTTGTGAAATAATAATAGTTTAAACCCGAGGGACTTAATATTAATTAAATTATTATTAAGAGGATTATAATTGTATAATCTTAAAGGGCCTTAATGTAAGATTGGGTTTTATAAAAGGATGTTTAAGGTGGAAACCCTAGATACACTTTTATAAAAACACAAAACCCTAGCCACCCTCCTAAGCTTGGCCGCCATCCTTTTGTCATCGACCAAGCATCGCCACCGCCTCCTTCTTGGCCGGTTCTACTCTCGGGTATCTTGTGCTCGGTTGTGAACTTCCTACTAGCGAGGATTCGTTGTAACCCGCGTGTTACAATTCTGGTGTAGTCGTCAAAGGTTGATTACTAAAACCCTCTATGGTTGTTTATTCTTTTTATTTGTTTATACGTGTATAACCTTGATCTTGATTGGGAATATTTATTAATCGGATTAATAAATCAAATTTATATAATCGGCTTTTGGTAAATTATATAAACCGCTTCCGCTAATATTTTGATACAATGATTCCCAACACATACAAGTCTAACCGTGCAGTCAGTTTGCCAAGATTGTCTGCAGATCAAATTCTACACTTAAATAGGTTTAAAACTGTACACGTCAGCTGGTTAAAATTCCACCTTTGCACATACTCGCACATTCTATTTGGATCGCACACTTCAATATGGGCCACACACTACTTAATTTAGGCTGCACACAACTTAATATTGGGCCGCACACTTGTGATTTGGGCCAAGTCGCACACTAAGTAAACTGGTCGCACACTAGTCCAACTCATACACTAAGCCAACTCGTACACTGGATGAATCAGGTCACACACTAAAGCAGTCGCACACTAGCAGTATAGGTCACACTGTGACAATTTTAACTGATCCGCACACTAATAATATGATCTGATCCGCACACTAATAATCTTTACATTCCAGTTCGCACACTTAATTGCTCTTGAACCCGTACAGTAGCTTCTTTTGGTAACAAATCACCAAATTAAATTCCAATAAACAAGGAATGATCTCGAAATTCAAATTCTGTTGATTATTTCCACCAATAATCTCCAAAAAACAGCAAACACAGTCAATTCTTACCAAAACAAGATCAAATTATGAATTTTTTGAAATATTTTGCAATCTTCAAGCTGTTCTTGGTGTTCTTGACTGTTCTAATAAAAATTTCTTTTTATGTTTTCTTCGAATCTTCGAGTCAGCAAAACATATCCTTTTCTTCAATCTTCAGTAATATCTATATCTGATCCAAACCGAGCCTTTTGAAAGGCTTCTTAGGTTCTGATACCAATTGTAAGTCCAGAAACTATCAATCGGATATCACTAATATGATCAAAAGTGCAGGAAACTAACAAAAGTGATAAGAACAAGAGCTATCAAATTGATTATATTGCACACGAGTATAAAACTCATCTGGTATAACTAATAGAGAAATCGAAAATGCCAATATTCTTCGAATCTGAAACTACGAACAGCCTTTTTCTTCAATCTTAAAGCAATATCTGATGACAAACCGAGCTTTTCGAAAGACTTCTTAGGCTCTGATACCAATTGTAAGTCCAGAAAACTAAAATCGACTATTTTCTTCATCTTCTACACCTTTTCTTGTTATTCCCCGACTTGTTTATGTGTTTGTGATATCCGATTGTTGTTTTCTGGACTTACATCTACTATGGTTTTGGTTTGCCACGAATGCCCATTGACTCGCGGATATCATTGCGAATTGCAAAGGCATGAGAGATTGAACCCACGATGTTTCGGAACTATTTTGTGGTGGATTGTTACTTGTGCTTGATTCTTGAACCCAACCCCAAGGGTTTGTATTCATTTTGACTAAGAACAAATTACTTATGAAGCTACTGTAAACTCACTATGGTAACAAGATGACAAGGGGTTATCGAAACAGGAGATGTATCGAAATAAAGTAGGATCCGAAATAGGGTAAGTATCGAAATACAGTAGGATTCGAAACAGGAATTGTGTGTTGGATCGAAATCGGAAGTGTGTGTATCGAAATAAGAATTAAGGTGTTGGATTGAAATAGAGGGGGGTTGGATTTAAACAGGGTATCAAAACAGAAGGTGATGTTTCGATAACAAGTGTGTATCAAAAATATTCTGTATATCGAAATAGAAAAAGGGTGGGATGGATCAAAATAGAGGGACGGAAACTATCCGTGCAGGAGACAACCTGGTACACTACTGCTCTACCAATCTTTTTGCAGGCCAACCAATAACAACCCTTCACCGGAAAGTATTATTCCGGCAAGAATTCCGGCCAAACTTGTCACCGGAAAATATGGAATTCAAATTTCGAACTCTAAAACTCACTAAAAATCAGTTTTTTTGATAATCTTTCACTGTTTTAACAAGTTTTCAACCAAAATTATCAACAAATAACACCATTTTAGTTAGTTTTAGTCCAAACAATCATCCAAGAGGGTGGGTTTTCAGCTTTTGTCCAAAAACTCTTCAATGAACATTCAAAAACCACTCAAAACTCACCAATATGCTTTATTTTCAACAAGGAAACTGGCCAAAGCTTTCATACCACTTGTTGGTCCTTAAAGAGGATCTTAGAGAACCTATTCCTTGTTGGTGAACAGATAAACAAGTGTGGAATCCAAGTTTATATGCAAATCAAAGCAAGAACACTTTCAATACAAGAAGGATATCACTTCAAACATTCACTAGTACTGATTTCAGCAGAGTAGCCTTACAAAGTTCACAAAATAAGCTTTCACTCTCTGAATGTGCAATCACTTGAAACAGAGAGTATCTGCTGGTATTTACACCACATACCAACAGTCTTACATCGAAATAACACACATTACAACGAACTACATTGAAATAGACAAGGACATCATCGAAATACATTCATCTAGATCGAAATAGCATGCATATTATCGAAATAGACAGTCTATTTCGATATGTATGTTCAAACAGAACCTTCAATTTCGATTATTCTATTTTGATCCACTCAGGGTCATGATGACATCATGCTGATGTCATCATGATGGCAACTCTTTCATTTGTGTGTCGTCGTGTTTCGTGTGTCGTTCTTCTAGTCGCACGATAAACGAATGTTGCAACGTCGATCTTGAATCGAAACGAACCGAACCGAGCCACATCCACACAAAAGTGCATCAACAATACTCAGTACCTTAGTGAATCTAGTCTACTACATAAGTGGATTCCTAAAGTTTGTCTCACATGATGACAAAAGTAAAAAATTCTTGTATTGGCCAAAACCTCATTAATTGATCTTTATCGTGCTTACTCTATCAATAAAATCCTTTACCCATAAACTTTAATAGCTACACCTGTTTTTTTTTTTACAACAGATGATGCATACGTATAAAGCCCCTATTGTGGAGATAGTCGCACGTAACGATACAAACGTGGTTTAGAATTTTAAATTAAGATATCACCCAATTTATGATGGTGTTTTTCCCATAATCGATGTATTGCACACATCATTAACTTAATTGTGTAAGACGTGCTCAAGGTTGAAGACATAAATGAGAGAAGTGAATGTTTTAAAAGTTTTTAGTACTAGTAATCAAAGAATCTTTTAGGACCGAATTGAGATGTACGTGAGATTAAAGAACCTTTTTGAGCCCGAATTGTGAAATAGTGGAAAATGTTTGAGAGAACGATACGACAGAGAAGAACTTTGAAAGCTCTTCATGATAATCTTGCAGCTAAGGGTCGACTTATGAGCTTTCCTACAGTTGGTTATGAATGTGATGAAAAACTAACTGAATTTTTTTTGAACGGACAACAACATATTATTAATGGAAAGGAGGCTTAGCAAGATACTAACCTAAAAGATACAGTCCAAATACAAGAACATACCACCAAAACAACTAAACATGGCTAAAAACACTAAAAGTTCTCCATCTATCCTAAGTCAAGCCATCTTCCTTCGCCCTATGTTTAACCTATAAGTAGCTCATAGTCTGTCTTGTCCACCACTCTAACCAAAGAAGGGGCTTTTTGATTGAAAATCGTGTCGTGTCGTGTCGCGTATTCCAAATGCTCCACATAGGCGTCGTAATAATTGCATGAAATGCCTTCTTTTTCCGCTTGTTGCCTTGAAAACAAAATATTGGAGCCCCAAAAGGTCATTCATGTCAAAGGCGAAAAAAGGATAGAAACCACATCATTGACATATGATTTGTCAAACCGAATGCGCAAACGAACACGAAACAAAGAGGTGATCACTTGTTTCTAGAAACTCCCAGAGTTGATTGGAATGTTTCTTCGAACGAACCAACCCTTCCTTCATTGGAAGCCTATCTTTTGGTGCCCGACTTTCCTTGGAACCCAATTGTTCCAAGAGAAAATTGAAAGGAACCGATTAAGCACATTGTCCCGGACTACTTGTTTAATGCATTTAACTGAGAACAAAATGTGATCCCCCAACCCCACTCCCATCGATCATTGCTACCAGAAGAGAATGTGACGCAAGTTAACGACATGTTACAGAATAACCTAATGTTTTTAAAGCGCAACCACATGTTTATCGGGAATTTATTATCCTATAAGTTGTTTAGTACCTAACCAGTTATATTTAGTGTGTACCAAATTAAATGACTATAACTATGAAAACAATGTTTATTTAAAATTTAAGGATAGTTCCAATGAAAGTTTAAAAAATATATTAAAGAGATCATCGTGTTATCACTTATGCTGCGGCATTAAACTTGTTCTTAAATGTTGTTATAGGGGTTGAATGGATAATTGATAATATAGTTTCTGATTTGAATTTGAATTTGAATTTGAATGATGAAGACGTCACTTTTATCAAAAAAAAAAAAAAAAAAAAAGATACAAAACAAGTGTTTAGAATATATGTTTGATTATTATTTACTTAGGGGATGGCTAAGTAGAATAAACCCGTGAAAACTCACTGTAACATTATTTTTTTATATTTATATGTTATTTATAGTTGATACACAAAAATAAAATAAAAAGTTGTAGGCCCTTCAAAACCTCATTTTACACATTTTTGTTAAATATGTAAAACTTGTGTAAACTGTATAAAAATTAAACAGCAACATCTTTTTGACCTAATGTAATACTTGGATACAAAAACTTTTTTGTTTCAATTTTTTTAACAAATATAATAACATATACAACATAAATATAAAAAAAAATCCTTGTTTAATAGGGTTTTGACATGTTTCCTCAACCCAAGTTGGTTTTCAATTTATACTTTTCTTATTTACTTAAACTAGTGGGAAACCCGCGCGTTGCAGCGGAGTCGATAATATGGAACGGAACATAATCCAAACCTTAAAATGATAAAAAAAAAATCATATATAAGTTGAGGTTTTTGTGTCTTTTGAGTACCACAAAGAACCTGATACATATGTCTGGTATTTCATGTTATATATCATGCATCTTGAAAGAAAAGTTTATAACTTTATGATGGTTATCATACCTGTTATGGGTCATTTTCTGCTTATATATCCTGACTAATATTCTGGCTTTGATTGTTTATTTGTGATCAGAATACCGGATTAGGATATTGGTAACATCCTGATACAATATCCTAGTACTAATCAATTAGCTTACGTGCAGATTATTGTAACAAGCCTCTAACGGTCAGGAGGACTTCTTCCCCTCAAGACTCGGACAAATCGGTTGGGTTATAGACGTCGAACCCGAAAGAAGTGGACTACAATGTTTACTTGAGGAATATTCGAAGCATCGCGGTTTAATAGGATAGTTTGTTACTTTCGTTTTACTATAAATAGATTGATCGGATCAGGTTAAGGCACACATTCTTACGCACACTTTTACTCTCCTGTTGCAAGCAATCACTACACTCAAACACTTGTACTCGAATTATATTGTAACACCTAGTTGATCCGCATCATATCCTGCACTGTATCCTGATATTTGAAGCAATAGAAGAACAAGGCAGCTGCGATTGTCAGCTCCCGAGGTTTTGTGCCGGCGATCTAGATTGATCAAGGGCTTTCCTCGTGCATCCTGTGTCATCTTTTACATTTTCGCTCATTGTTTGATCATAGATACAGCTCTATATCCTGAGCCGTATCCTGAAACTGTTTTTTTGCAAATAACTTAACTAGCATATTTTCAACACACTACCTCACTTAACTAATTTGATCACTAAATTGCTTCGGTAATTTTTGACCAAAACAATTTGGCGCCCACCGGGGGGCAAGTGGTGCTATTTCTACTAAAAGCTTTTGCAAAATCATTACTTGGTTTTCTATTTTCAAAACTTTTTGCTACACCATTTTCAATGGCCTCGATATCAAACATGAGCTCTTCCACCGTGTGTGCTACAACCTCTGCAACAATTGGTTCGGCGCTTCCACCACCTCCTCCGAGAATGCAAGCCTCTTCACAGGGAACTGAAAGTCATGTGGCTCGGGATGTTATCCCCACTCGCAGTATCCAGGGATCTGGTTCTGTTTTGGCTTCTAACGAAGAAATTCTAAATTTGTTTGGTAGTGTACAGGAACAGATGAGGCAGCAGCAGGAAACTAATCAGATGCTGATGAGAGAAATACAGCTATTGAAATCCGGCTCGAGTAGGCCTGCTGAAGATACTGTCACTCCCTTGCAACCCAGGGCTTTGAACTTCAGTTCTGCAGTTTATATTGAGGATAACCGGGGAAATATTGTGCCTAGCCATTCCCAGAATCATACTCCTGAGATACCTTCTTCAGTAAGAGTATCAACTGTGAGAAGCTCAGGATATGCTTCAGGATATGGCCAGAATCCCCAAGCTGGTAATTTATCTAATAATAACAATACTCTTGCTACTAATGGTGTTTGATCTTTGCCGGATGCAAGTTTGACATTAGCATTTTCCTGGGAGCTTCAAAAACTGAAGGACATGATATCCACTGTACATGGGGTGGTTCAGCCAATTCCTGAAGTGTCCCAGGACAGCCACAGGATATCCCAGTTTGTGTATCCCATTTGTGATGCTGAAATCCCAAAAAGATTTCAAACCCCCAACATGAAACTCTATGATGGAACTACGGATCCTGAGGAGCATATTGCCCAGTATAGGGAAAGGATGGAAATCAACCCTATCCCACTAGATCTCAAAGAAGCATGCTTGTGCAAGGGTTTTGGTTCTACCTTAACAGGATCAGCCTTAAAATGGCTCTTAAACGTTCCTCCTCACTCAATTACTTCATTTGCTCATTTAGTTAATTTATTTAATAGTCAATTTTCTTGCAGCCGGAGTTTTGAGAAACTAACCAGCGATCTTTACAGGATAACTCAAGGACCTCAGGAATCCTTGAGGGATTATGTGAACAAGTTTAGTCGGGAATCCTTAGATATCCCATATCTTGATGTTGCAACAGCTGTGTAGGCCTTTAAGATGGGATTACAAAAAGATTCTCAGTTTTATCAGGATCTTGTAACGAATCCCTGCAGGAATCTGGACGAAGCTCGTAACAGGGCTTTGAGATACATTCGCCTGGAGGATGACAAAAAGATGCAGGAGAGGATGAATTGGTCCACAACCTATGAGTCAACCAACAGGAAATCAGAATCCTCGTATAAACCATATCGTTCTAAACCGGTTTGGGAGACAAAGCAAGGTGGCCCCGAAAGAATCAACAGAAGGCTGATTGGAAGGACAAGTCCAAATGGTGTGCTTTCCATGAGGATTTCGGACATGTTACTGAGGATTGCATCGCTTTGAGAAAGGAAATAAGCTATCTCTTGAGTAAGGAATATCTGAAGGACCTCTTGGGAAGAAAGAAGAATAAGGGTCAGGATCCTGAACGTGCAGCATCACCTCCTGCGGATGCAAAAATAATTAACTTTATTTCGGGAGGATCCGACATCTGCGGCACATCATTTTCTGCGGCAAAAAGACATGCGAAGGAAGCCAAAGCAGAGAGGGGAGATAAGCCGACAAGGATGTCAACCCTCACGACTGACAAAGTGATCACATTTGATAATGATGACAGGGATACTGTTTAGGATCCTCATCATGATGCTTTGGTAATAACATTATATGTTGCTAACCATTTTGTGCGCAGGATATTAGTGGATAATGGCAGCTCAGTCAACATAATACAGCTGGAAACTTTGAAGAGGATGAATGTATCCCCAATGGATATTACTTCGAAGTCCACTGTGCTCGTTGGTTTCAGCGGAGAAGCTAGGAATACCGTAGGAGAGATAAAGTTGCCCGTGTATATTCAAGGGGTCAACTCAATGCAGCGCTTTTGTGTCATGGACTCTCTATCCTATTATAATATTATATTAGGTAGGCCATGGATCCATGATATGAAAGCTGTTCCGTCAACCTACCATCAATGCATCAAGATCCCTACTCCTTGGGGAGTGGTCAAGGTGGAAAGTGATCAACAGGAAGCAAAGGAGTGTTATTCTTCTTCGATGAAATCCTCAACAAAGCCTAGTGCAGCATAGCAATTAAAGATTCGAGGCCAGGATATCATGGAGGCTTCAGAGCAGGATGTAAAGATTCGAGGCCAGGATAATCCGGATATCTCGGTGCTCATGGGAACCAATATCCCTCAGGATATTGAAGATCGATTGACTAATTTTTTGAAATTCAGGATGTCAACATTCGCGTGGAAGCACGAGGATATGACAGGTATTTCCAAGGATATTATAACACATAAGCTCGGTATTGACAGGTCATTCAAGCCTGTCTAACAAAGGAGAAGGAAGTTTGCTCTGGAGCGAAATGTGATTATTCAGGAAGAAGTAGAAAGGTTATTGAAGTCCAAAATGATCAGAGAAGTCAAGTTTCCAAGATGACTAGCAAACGTAGTTGTGGTACAGAAGAAGAATGGGAAATGGAGAGTTTGTGTAGATTACACAGACTTAAATAAAGCTTGTCCCAAAGACCCATTTCCTCTTCCTCATATTGACTCAATGGTGGATGCTACTGCCGGCCATGAGATGTTAACCTTCATGGATGCATCTTCAGGATCCCAGCAGATCCAAATGGAACCTTCAGACCAGGAGGATACTGCCTTCATGAAACCAACAGGTATATATTGTTACACTGCTATGCCCTTTGGTTTGAAGAATGCAGGTGCAACATATCAAAGATTGGTAAACATGATGTTCAAAGAGAAGCTGGGGGACACCATGGAGGTGTACATCGATGATATGGTAGTAAAATCTAAGAAGGCTGAGGATCACCTCCAGGATATTAAGGGAGCATTTGATATCCTGGACCAGTATAATATGAAGCTAAATCCTGCTAAGTGCCATTTTGGAGTGGGGGCAGGAAAGTTTCTAGGATATATGGTGACTAAAAGAGGGATAGAAGCGAGCCCGGAGCAGATTAAAGCTATCCTGGATATTAAATCGCCTTCAAATATGAAGGATGTTCAACGGTTAACAGGGCGAGTAGCAGCATTAAACAGATTTATTTCAAGATCCTCGGAGAAATGCAAGGAATTTTATGATATCCTGAAGAAGAATAAGAAGTTTGAATGGGGAGCAAAGCATGAAGCAGCCTTGCAGGATTTAAAGCGATATCTTTCAACCGCACCTCTATTGATGAAGCCTGAGGATGGTGAACCATTATCCCTGTACATTGCAGTGTCGGGGAATGCAGTAAGTGCTGTCCTTGTAAAGGACCATGAAGGTCAGCAGTATCCTGTTTATTATGTTAGTAAAAGTTTATTGAAACTAGGTATTCTCACTTAGAGAAATTGATATTAGCCCTAGTTATGGCGTTAACAAAACTTAGACATTATTTTGAAACACATAGGATTTACGTTAAAACCAACTATCCTGTTAAAAACGTGCTTAGGAAACCAGAGATGTCAGGTAGGATGGCTAAATGGTCGGTGAAATTAAGTGCCTTTGATCTAGTATATGAGCCTAGAAATGCCATAAAGTCTCAGGCTTTAGCTGACTTTGTGGCTGATTTCAGTAGCGATATTCAAAGTGAAGTAGACCTAGAAGTACAACAGCTAGGAGAAAACTTAGAATCCTGGACGTTATATACTGATGGTGCATCTAATGTAAGAGGTGTAGGCTTGGGTATACTACTAAAATCGCCACAGGGGGACATATTACCCCAGTTTATTAGATGTGAGTTTCCTGCCACTAATAATGAGGCAGAATATGAAGCTTTAATTGCAGGATTAGAATTGGCTAAAAGTATGAATATCAAGAGTTTGCAAGTATATGTTGATTCTTTGTTAATTACTAATCATTTTAATGGAACCTATGCAGTTAAAGGTGAGAAGTTAATCGAGTATCTCTAAATTCTCAAAAAAATTGCAGGATATTTCGATATTTTCACACTTGAACAGGTACCAAGAGAGGATAATGCTGAAGCTGATGACTTGGCAAATCTAGGATCATCAGTCAGGATACCGGAAGGAACCCAAATACCGATATTACATATCCTATATCCTGCGACGAATCCTCAGGATAAGGAAGTAGTAAGTGTTCAGGATCCTGATGAAGAATATCCTGAGGAGGATCCTAAGTCTTGGATGGCTCAAATTGTTTTGGTCAAAAATCAAGCAAGGATAATGCAACCAAATCTTTTGTTATGAGGTGTGATGCTTGAATCAATGAACAATGTTAAGGATAACTCAGAAATGTAATGAACAAGTGACACAAGGATTTATACGAGGAAAAAACCCTTGATCAAGAGTTGATCTCCGGCATAAAAAACCTCGGGTGATGGAAACTACCGATCACCAACTAAGATTAATCAAAAGAAGTTTACAACTTGGGATGATAACAAGCTTGTTACAAGGATCACTAGTGTGCAATGTGCGAAAAATGTATGAAATCGCCAAGTAGTGTTTGAGAGCTGATTGAGAGTTGTTATGAGAGTGTGTGTGTTTGCTAAAATTAGCCAAGTGTTCTAACTCAAGCTTGTTATCCCCATTTTAAATTAGAAATAACTAAACTAACTAACTATCCGCAAATTGTACAAGCTCCCCACGATCTCCACAACGTCTACAAGAGCCAAGCACGTGCGGAATATTGAGGGAATATGCTCCAGGAATTTCAGTGAGACTTAGTCCATGCCTTTGCTCCTGCAAAACAAGCTTACGTATAATGAAGACAATCGTTAGTACAAGGATAACAATAAGGATCCTGAATCCTGACCCTGCAATACCTACTGAGGATCCTTAATTCAAACAGAATTAAGGATCCATGATCCTGGTAGCACTTGAGGATCCGTGATCATTAGGATTGGAAAATCCTCCCCTAACAATTGCCCCCAAAATTTAAGGAGTAAAGTGTAAATTAGCGAGTTATATTTTCTTGTTCTTATCCACAACAAACTAACGGATATATAGCCGTTAGGATCTAACTATCCATTGCAGATCCTACGTCATTGAAGCGACATCCCTGCAAAATCATCATTATAAATTTAAGTAAGAGATAAGGATCTGGGGCATTTAAATTCGTGCGTTACACCCTTTAAATCCTCATTCGAAGATCAAGCAGGTACTTCTTTCTCCTTTCTCTCTTCACATTCTTGCTCTGTTCTTCTCCGAAACCTTCAAATCACGATGAAGTTACGATCATCCCCTCCCAAGGATCACCAAAAGGATAGTCCTTTGAAAGGCCAAGGGATTATCAAAGATTCTCCGAAGGAATGTTACTACTTTACTGATCCGGATATAGACCGGATTCCTCATTGCTTTCCGGCAGACTCTGTCTTCAAAGCTTTTGACCCCAACGCCTTGAGCAATTTCGTTTCTGAAACTTGGGTTGCCTTTCCAGTCACCCCATTTCTGATAGGATACTCCTATCCTTTTCCTGCTTTTACCCAGTATTTCTTCTCCCTTACCGGCATATCCTACATCCAGGCTATGCCAATGATGTGGAGGGTTTTGTATACCCTAGAAAGGATCATTGAGCAGGAGGATATAGAGTTAGGAATGTCTGAACTTGCTGAACTGTACAACCTTGTGAGCCATGGTTCACACCGCTTTTTATTCAAACACAAACCCGGTGAACCTCATCCAATCCTGAAAACCACCAAGAATGACACCAACTGGAAGAAACATTTTTTCTTCGTTAGGAGGGACTCTATCCCGGATGGGAAGGATCTCCCCAGAAAATGGGCCACCCATGGTAGGATAGGGGATCCTTATAGAAGGATCATAGGATAACCCTGTTCCTGTAAGGATAACTGATTTCTTCTTTTTTATTTTGCAGCTATCTCTGTCTCTCATATCATTTCATCACCTGCAACAAAGGAGAGAATTGCTGCTTTCCAGAGTCTTGTTCCTGCAGTAAGATCATTTCAAGCAAACACCAAGGATTCTCAAGAAGTAGCCTCAGGCTCAGTCACAATGTCAAGTAAGTATCCATGTTTGTATGTAATTAAATATTGAAATGTAAATAAAACAAGAATACTTATTGTTATGGGTGAAATTCTGAGCCCATATCCTGATACTATATCTTGATTTTATGATAGCTGATTACGAGCAGGATACCGGACCAGGATATTGGTAACATCCTGAGGCAGTATCCTGACTGTTACTAACAATTTGCTTGTAAACGTTGGTTACAAGGAACTAACATTCAGGAGGACCAAGTTATCCTGAAGACCCGCTCAAATGAGTTAGGATAAGGACGTTGATGGCGGAAGAATAGCTCTTGTAACGGTCAGCATTGAAGAAAGGCGTATTTTATGGGAGTTATGGATGATTGGTCAATGCTATTAATGTTGTAACGGTTATAGGAGCTTAAATCCCGGAGTTATAGTTGGTATGCGCGTGGAAAACGAGTGGAAACAGCCTTGCAACGTTCAGAAAGGAAATAATCTCAATATCCCGGATTTTTAGCATAATATCCCATATTTTTAGCATAGTTAGTTATTTCTTTTACTATATAAAGGAATGATCGGATCAAATAGGACACACACAATTTCTTGAACACTCTTGCTCTCTACTAGCTGCAAACACTCACAAACACTCACACTTGTACTCGAATCGCATTATAACACTTAGTTGATCCGTATCATATCCTGTACTGTATCCTGTTATTCAAGCAATAAGAAGAACAAGGCAGCGGACGATTGTCAGCTCCCGAGGTTTTATGTTGGAGATCTAGATTGATCAAGGGCTTTCCTCGCACATCACATGTCAACCTTTACATTTTTGCTCATTGTTTGATTATAGATACAGCTCGATATCCTGAGGCGTATCCTGAAACTGTTTTCGCAAACTAACAAACCAACATATTTTTCACAAAGTATTACTAGCACACTACCTCACAAAACTAATTTGATCACTTAATTGCTTAGGTAATTTTTGACCAAAACAATTTGGCGCCCACCGTGGGGCAAGTGGTTCAATTTCTACTAAAAGCTTTTGCAAAATCATTACTTGGTTTTCTATTTTTAAAACTTTTTGCTACACTATTTTCAATGGCCTCGAGATCAAACAAGAGCTCTTTCACCGTGTCTGCTACAACCTATGCAACAATTGGTTCGGTGCTTACACCACCTCCTCCAAGATCGCAAGCCTCTTCTCAAGGAACTGAAATTCATGTGGCTCGGGATGTTATCCCCGCTCGCAATATTCAGGGATCCGGTCTTGTTTTGGCCTCTAATGAAGAAATTCTAACTTTGTTTGGTGTACAGGAACAGATGAGGCAACAGCAGGAGACCAACCAAATGCTGATGAGAGAGATACAACTCTTGAAATCTTGCTCAAGAAGGCCCACTGAGGATACTGTCACTCCCTTGCAGCCTAGATCTTTGAACTTTAGTTCGGGTATATACTGAAGATAACAGGGGGAATATTGTGCCTAGCCATTCCCAGAGTCATATTCCTGAGATACCCTCTTCGGTCAGGGTGTCAACTGTGAGAAATCCAGGATATACTCCAGGATGTGCTCCAGGATATGGCCAGAATCACCAAGCTGGTAACTTGTCTGTTAACACCAGTATCCCTGTTACTAATAATTTTGGATCATTGCAGGATGCAGGTGTGACATCAGCAATAACCAGAGAGCTTCAAAAGTTGAAGGATATGATATCAAGTGTGCCTGGAATAGTGCAGCCTATACCGGAAGTATCCCGGGATAGTCACAACATATCCCGCTTTGCTCACCCCATTTGTGATGCAGAAATCCCAAAGAGATTCCAGACTCCTAACATGAAGCTGTATGATGGGACGACGGATCCTGAGGAGCATATTGCCCAGTATAGGGAGAGGATGGAGATTAACCCTATCCCGCTAGAACTTAAGGAAGCATGCTTGTGCAAGGGCTTCGGCTCTACTCTAACAGGATCAGCCTTGAAATGGCTTCTAAATGTTCCACCTTATTCAATTACATCATTTGCTCATTTTGTTAATTTGTTTAATAGTCAGTTTTCTTGTAGTAGAAGCTTTGAAAAACTAACAAGTGACCTCTACAGGATAACACAAGGGCCTCAAGAATCCCTAAGGGATTATGTGAACAAATTCAGCCGGGAATCCTTGGATATCCCTCACCTTGATGTTGCTACAGCAGTCCAAGCATTCAAGATGGGACTACAAAAGGATTCCTAGTTTTATCAGGATCTTGTGATGAATCCTTGCAGGAACTTGGACGAAGCTCGAAGCAGGGCCTTGAGATATATCAGGCTGGAAGATGATAAGAAAATGCAAGACAGGATGAATGCATCCTCAACATGTGAACCAACTAACAGGAAGTCAGAATCCTCATACAAACCATATCGTTCTAAGCCATATGACAAGAATGATAGCAAAAAAGAGAACGATGTTGAAAATGAGGATCCTGAGGAGTATCCTGAACTGTCAGAATATTGTTTTTCTGTTAATATACCTGAACTAATGTATGCTATGCAGGGTTTGGGAGATAAAGCCAGGTGGCCTCGGAAGAATCAACAAAAAGCTGATTGGAAGGATAAGTCCAAATGGTGTGCCTTCCATGAGGATTTCAGACATGTTACTGAGGATTGAATTGCCCTGGGGAAAGAAATAAGCTACCTACTAAGCAAAGGATATCTGAAGGATCTTCTGGGCAGAAAGAAGAATAAGGGTCAGGATATTGAGAAGGATCCTGAACGAGCAGCATCACCTCCCGCCGAAGCCAAGATAATTAACTTTATCTCAGGAGGGTCCGATATCTGCGGAACTTCTTATTCTGCAGCCAAAAGACATGCAAAGGAGGCTAAGGCCGAAAGGGGGAATAAGCTAACCAGGATATCGACCCTCACGACTGATAAAATGATCACGTTCGATAGTGATGACAGGGATACTGTCCAGCATCCTCATCATGATGCTCTGGTAATAACTTTATATGTTGCTAATCACTTTGTACGCAGGATACTGGTGGATAATGGCAGCTCAGTCAACATCATCCAATTGGAAACCTTGAAGAGAATGAACATCCCCGAGATAGAGATTAACTCAAAGTCCACTGTGCTTGTAGGGTTTAGTGGAGAAGCAAAGAACACTGTTGGGGTGATAAAACTGCCCGTATATGTCGAAGGAGTAAACTCGATGCAATGGTTTTGTGTCATGGATTCATTATCCTGCTATAATATTATATTGGGCAGGCCATGGATTCACGATATGAAAGCTGTACCTTCCACCTATTATCAGTGTGTCAAGATCCCTACTCCTTGGGGGGTAGTCAAAGTTGAAAGTGACCAACAAGAGGCGAAGGAGTGCTACTCCTCTTCAATGAAGGCCTCAAGAAAATCCAAAGCAGGATAGCAATTAAAGATGCGAGCCCAGGATATTATGGAGACTTCAGAGCAGGATGTTAAGAAAATTATCCTGGACCAGAATAATCCAGATATCTCGGTGCTCGTAGGAGCCAATATCCCTCAAGATATTGAAAATCAGTTAACTAACTTTTTGAAATGCAGGATGTCAACATTCGCATTGAAGCATGAGGATATGACAGGTATTTCTAAGGATATTATAACTCACAAGCTTGGAATTGACAGGTCTTTCAAGCCTGTCCAGCAAAAGAGAAGGAAGTTTGCTCCAGAATGAAACATAATTATTCAAGAAGAGGTTGAAAGACTATTTGTTATGGCTCATTTTCTAAGCATACATATCCTGACTAATATCCCGCTTTTAATTGTTTATTTGTGATCAGGATACTGGACGGGGATATTGCTAACATCCTGGGCGATATCCTAAGTTTGAGTGAATTAAACACGTACAGGTTAATGGCTGTAAGTTACTAACGGTCATCAAGACTTCTTCTCCTCAAGACTCGGGCGTATTTGTTATGAGGAAGCCGTTGAACCCGAAAGACTTGGTCCTCAACGTTCGAGTGGGAATATTCGCTGGATCCCGGAAGTTTAGGATAGTTTGTTACATTATCTTTACTATAAATAGATGGGGGCGGATCAGTTTAAGTCACACAATTTTACACTTACACTCTCGAACACTTTTACTCTCGAGCTCACCGCAAACACCACACTCAAACACTTGTATTCAAATTACATTGTAACACATAGTCGATCCGCACCACATCCTGCACTGTATCCTGATATTTGAAGCAATAGAAGAACAAGGCAGCTGCGATTGTCAGCTCCCGAGGTTTTATGCCGGCGATCTAGATTGATCAAGGGCTTTCCTCGTACATCACGTGTCAACCTTTACATTTTTGCTCATTGTTTGATCATAGATACAGCTCTATATCCTGAGCCGTATCCTGAAACTGTTTTCATATCTAACTTGTTTAACATATTTTTTACACATAACTCTAGCACACTACCTCACTTTACTAATTTGATCACTTAATTGCTTAGGTAATTTTTGACCAAAACAATTTGGCGCCCACCGTGGGGCAAGTGGTGCTACTTTTACTAAAAATCTTTGTAAAATCATTAATCGGTTTTCTATTTTCAAAACTTTTTGCCACGTTGTTTACAATGGCCTCAAGATCAAACATGAGCTCTTCCACTATGTCTGCTACAACCTCTGCTACTACTGGTTCGGTGCTTCCAACACCTCCTCCAAGGATGTCGTTTTCTTCACAATCTCAAGATGTTATCCCTACTCGGAGTGTCCAGGGATCTGCTCCCGTTTTAGCCTCTAACGATGAAATTTTGACTTTATTTGGAAGTGTGCAGGAACAAATGAGGCAGCAACAGGAGACTAACCAAATGCTGTTAAGAGAAATACAACTCTTAAAAGCTAGCTCGAGTAGACCTGTTGAGGAAACTGTCACTCCTATACAGTCCAGGGCTTTGAACTTCAGTTCCGCAGTTTACACTGAGGATAATAGGGGGAATATCGTCCCAAGCCATTCTCAGAATCATACCCCTGAGATACCCTCTTCGGTCAGGATATCAACTGTGAGAAGTTCAGGATATGCTTCAGGATATGGCCAAAATCCTCAGAACGGTAATGTGTCAAATAATAATATTCTTGCTACTAACAACAATGGCTCTTTGCAGGATGCAGGTATGACGTCAACATTTACCAGGGAGCTCCAGAAATTGAAGGACATGATATCCAGTGTACCTGGAGTGGTCCAGCCAATTCCGGAAGTATCCAAAGACAGCCACAGGATATCCCGCTTTGCATATCCTATCTGTGATGCTGAAATCCCAAAAAGATTTCAAACTCCCAACTTGAAGCTGTATTTGGTTAATTTATTTAACAATCAATTTTCTTGTAGTCGGAGTTTTGAGAAACTAACCAGTGATCTTTACAGGATAACTCAAGGGCCTCAGGAATCCTTGAGGGATTATGTGAACAAATTCAGTCGAGAATCCTTGGATATCCCACATCTTGATGTTGCAACAGCTGTGCAAGCTTTTAAGATGGGGTTACAAAAGGATTCTCAGTTTTATCAGGGTCTTGTAATGAATCCCTGCAGGAATCTCGACGAAGCTGGTAACAGGGCTTTGAGATATATCCGTTTGGAAGATGACAAGGAGATGCAGGAGAGGATGAATTCTACCTCAACCTATGAATCAACTAACAGGAAATCAGAAACCTCATATAAGCCATATCGCTCCAGGCCATATGGCAGAAATGATAACAAGAAAGTGAATGCTGTTGAAGACGAGGATCCTGAAGAATATCCTGACTTATCCGAATACTGCTTTTCTGTTAATATACCTGAGTTAATGTATGCTATGCAGGGTTTAGGGGACAAAGCTAGGTGGCCTCGAAAGAACCAGCAGAAAGCTGATTGGAAGGATAAATCCAAATGGTGTGCCTTCCACGAAGACTTCGGACATATGACCGAGGATTGCATTGCTTTAAGGAAGGAGATAAAGTTACTAGTATATGTTGAAGGGGTCAACTCGATACAACGCTTCTGTGTGATGGACTCCTTATCCTGCTATAACATCATACTGGGAAGACCATGGATTCACGATATGAAGGCTGTGCCATCGACATATCACCAATGCATCAAGATCCCTACCCCGTGGGGAGTTGTCAAGGTTGAAAGTGATCAGCAAGAAGCGAAAGAATGCTACTCATCCTCGATGAAGCCCTCAACTAAGCCTAGTACAGCATAGCAATTAAAGATGCGGGCCCAGGATATCGTGGAGGATTCGGAGCAGGATGTGAAGAGAATTATCCTGGATCAGGATAATCCTGATATCTCGGTGCTCGTAGGAACCAATATCCCTCAGGATATTGAAGAGCAGTTAACTAACTTTTTGAAATGCAGGATGTCAACGTTTGCCTGGAAGCATGAGGATATGACAGGCATATCCAAAGACATTATCACTCACAAGCTTGGAATTGACAAATCATTCAAGCCTGTTCAGCAAAAAAGAAGAAAATTTGCTCCTGGGCGGAATGCGATTATCCAAGAGGAAGTTGAAAGATTGTTGAAGTCCAGAATGATCAGAGAAGTCAAGTTTCCAAAATGGCTAGCAAACGTAGTTGTGGTACAGAAGAAAAACGGGAAATGGAGAGTCTGTGTAGACTACACGGACTTGAACAAGGCTTGTCCTAAAGACCCATTTCCTCTCCCTCATATCGATGCAATGGTGGATGCTACTGCTGGACATGAAATGTTAACGTTCATGGACACATCCTCAGGATTTCAGCAGATTCAAGTGGAGCCTTCGGATCAGGAGGATACTGCTTTCATGACACCAACAGGTATATATTGCTATACTGCCATGCCTTTCGGTTTGAAAAATGCAGGTGCAACATACCAGAGATTAGTAAACATGATGTTCAAAGATAAGCTGGGGGACACCATGGAGGTATATATTGACGACATGGTGGTAAAATCTAAAAAAGCTGAGGATCACCTCCAGGATATCAAGGGAGCATTTGATATCCTGGATCAGTACAACATGAAGCTGAATCCTGCTAAGTGCCATTTCGGAGTGGGGGTAGGAAAGTTTCTAGGATATATGGTGACGAAGAGGGGGATAGAAGCAAGCCCAGAGCAAATCAAAGCTATCCTGGATATAAAATCACCCTCGAATATGAAGGAAGTACAACGGTTAACAGGCCGAGTAGCAGCTTTGAATAGATTTATCTCAAGATCCTCAGAAAAATGCAAGGAATTCTATGATATCCTCAAGAAGAATAAGAAATTTGAATGGGGAGCAAAGCATGAAGCAGCCTTGCAGGATTTGAAGCGATATCTCTCAACTGCACCTCTATTGATGAAGCCTGAAAATGGTGAACCACTATCCCTATACCTCGCTGTATCAAGGAATGCTGTAAGTGTTGTTCTTGTAAAAGACCATGAAGGTCAACAATATCCTGTTTATTATGTTAGTAAAAGTTTGTTAGATGCTGAAACTAGGTATTCTCATTTAGAAAAATTGATATTAGCTCTAGTCATGGCATCGACAAAGCTTAGACATTATTTTGAAACACATAGGATCCATGTTAAAACGAATTATCCTGTCAAAAATGTGCTTAGGAAACCAGAGATGTCAGGCAGGATGGCCAAGTGGTCAGTAAAGTTAAGTGCTTATGATTTAGTATATGAACCTAGAAATGCCATAAAGTCTCAGGCTTTAGCTGACTTTGTGGTTGATTTCAGTAGTGATATTTAGGATGAGGTAGACCTAGAAGTTCAACAGTTAGGAGAATCTTCAGGATCCTGGACATTATATACTGATGGTGCATCCAATATAAGAGGCGTAGGTTTAGGTATACTACTAAAATCGCCACAGGGGGACATATTACCCCAGGCTATTAGGTGTGAATTTCCTGCTACTAATAATGAGGCAGAATATGAAGCTTTAATTGCAGGATTAGAATTGGCTAAGAATATGAGTATCAAGAATTTGCAAGTATATGTTGACTCCTTGTTAATTACTAACCATTTTAATGGATCCTATGCAGTTAAGGGTGAGAAATTAATCGAATACCTCGATATTCTCAAAAAATTAGCAGGATATTTCGATGTTTTTACACTTGAACAGGTACCAAGAGAGGATAATGCTGAAGCAGATGCCTTAGCAAATCTGGGATCATCAATCAGGATACCAGAAGGAACCCAAATACCAATATTACATGTCTTGTATCCTGCAACGAATCCTCGGGATAAAGAAGTAGCGGGTATTCAGGATCCTGGAGTAGAGTATCCTGATGAGGATCCTAAATCTTGGACGGCTCCAATCATGAGATATCTCAAGGAAGGACACATCCCCGAAAATGAAAATCCTAAGGCATTTAGGATAAAGGTATCACGATTCACTATTATAAATAATGTTTTATACAAGAAATCTCTTGCAGGACCGTATTTGAGGTTTTTGGAGGATCCTGAAGCCAAAGAAGTACTTCAGGATATACATGAAGGGGATTGTGGTAACCATACTGGGGGCAGGTCATTATTCTCAAAAGTATTAAGGACAGGATATTATTGGCCGACAATGAGAAAAGATGCCGCAGAATATGCTCGAAGATGTGACGCATGTCAAAGACATAGTAACATATTACATCAGCCTGCTGAACCACTGTATCCTATTGTTTCCCCTTGGCCGTTTATGAAGTGGGGTATGGATATAGTGGGAAAGCTTCCAAAGGCTCCAGGAGGAAAAGTTTTTATGTTGGCAATGACAGATTATTTCTCCAAATGGGTTGAAGCCGAGGCATTTGTCCAAGTCAGGGATCAAGAAGTTGTATCCTTCATAAAGAGAAATATCCTGACCAGATTTGGAGTACCAGCCGAGATAATCTGTGATAATGGTTCTCAATTTATAAGTAAAAGAACTACCGACTTTTGCAAGAGTTGGGGGATCAAAATGATAACATCTACTCCAGTACATCCTCAAGCGAATGGACAAGCAGAATCCTCAAACAAGATAATTGTCAATAACTTAAAGAAGAGGCTTGGAACCAAAAAAGGAAGATGGGCAGAAGAATTACCCTTTGTTTTGTGGGCTGATAGGATAACGGTAAAGAATGCAACAGGCCAAACCCCATTTTCCTTGGTATTTGGAGCAGAGGCAATGATTCCAACGGAAATGACAATACCTACTGCAAGATCTACCCTACGGGATCCTGAACAGAATCCTGAAGCCTTATGTCAGGATTTGGATACTATAGATGAAAAAAGGGATGCAGCAAGGCTAAGGATGGCAGCATATCAACAAAGAATATCCAGAGCATATAATAAGAATATTAGGACCAGAAGATTTAAGGTTGGAGATTGGGTGTTAAGAAAGGCTTTTCAAAATACCACTAATCCTGCCGATGGCAAGCTAGCTCCAAAATGGGAAGGACCATATGAAGTTGAGTCAGAAGCAGGGAAAGGAGCATACAGACTCAAGAATATGGAAGGGGATATGCTACCGAGATCTTGGAATGCTATACACCTTAAGCTTTATTTCAAGTGAGTTTAGAATTTAATTTCTAACTCAGGATGGTATGAATTCTATCTATTTTAAATATGTTTGGTTTAATTTATTCTTTGAAACCCAATACTAACTTAAGCATCGGAGGGGTGTTAGCCAAGCTAACACCCACCTTAGTTTAAGGATGTTTTGCAGTATATGCTCCGGGATATAGCTCCAGGATGTTCACTCAGGATACTTCAGAAGATTAGAGGATTGGCCCCCTCTCTCACGTACAAGGGATCCTGATCCCTTCACAGGTTTAAAGGTATTCACCTTTCTTCCGAATTGGGTTTAAACACTCCGCCTGGAGCGCAAGTTATTCAGGGATAGTTCAAGGTGGCGGGACCAGTCCATGTAAAAGTGGCTGACAATTTCGTTACTGTTGGCTATATCCTGAATCCTAAAGGTATATGAGGATTGATCACCCTCTCTCACGAAAGGGTATTTTCATACTCTCTAAGGTTTAAAGGTTTTCACCTTTCTAAGTCTTGGAGTTTATACACTCCCGCCTGTAGCGCACGAAAATTTGGGATTTTCCCCAAGATACAAGGAATTTATCTCCAGTGCATTCTTGGGTTTTACCCCTGTAACATGAAAAATTGTTTATACAATGGGAACTGATATCCAGAAGATTTCTAAGTATTTGAAGACGTTGTACACAGGGGACATTCCCACTAAAGCGATGATGTAAAGCTCAAAGGATAAGGCTCGGAACTAATGCACTAAGTATCTCACACAGGGGACATCTTCATTGGAAAAGTTGCAAAGGGATTGAGGTTTGATAATAGGGTTATATCCTATTCCTGGTATGACCTTTCTTATGTAAACATCGTTTAAATTTTTGGTAAAAGGTTAAATATCCTGATATATCCTCAAGATATGTTTTTAAATACTTCTCAGAATATTTGATTAAAATATTTGAAACTAATACTAGTTTGAAACTTTGATCATTTAGGTATTATCAAAACAGGTTTTGGAAAGATAGATTGTTTTTCATTCTTTAAAGAACTTTCTACAAAGTTGGACGAATGTTTGGAAGTCCTCTCCAATAAAAAGTTTTTATAGTATATCACTGAGCATATTGATCAGGATATTTTCATAAGATAACAATGCAAAGTTTTTGCAAAGTTAAAAGGTACATTAAGTAATGCAAGGCAATAACAAATAAGTTAAGAGATAGTTATATTATTAACATGTTAAAAGTTATGCTTTTGGATTCACCTCAAACCGAGGCCCATCCACCAAAAGCACAATTAGTTTCTACCATACTTGTGTAACGGTTGGAGGATCTATCTCAAAATAGGACATGTCCACCTACAACCGTTACCACATTCAAAACAGGTTATACTAATCGATGACCAAGGGCTTCATCCTAAAACCTAGGACCCATCCACCTTTGGTCATCATATTGTTCTAATGCAGGAAATATAAATTGTTCGAAGATAGGAAAAGTAAATTGTTTACACAACCACAACCACGAAATTTAAAAGTGGGCTCCGGCCTTGGCACGTATATCCATCATCGCCCACTTCACCGCTTAAGAAGCGGCACCTTCTTGATCAACAGCTTCCTTCCCAGCATCTGCACCAGCATCGGCATCACCATCATCAGCATTGGCCACTCCCTCTGCCGCCTTAGAAGGCTCTTCACCAGCATGCTTTGCAGGATGAGCAACGGGATGACCCCCGAGATCCTTTAGTTTCGCCTCCCAAGTCTTTATGTTCCAGGAGGGGCATTCGAAACCCAAATCCCTGGCCTCATAAGCCATCCTTATCCTGGCTTGGAGAAGAGAGACGACCACGGATGCTTTGAGGCTATCTTGATATGAACTCATATTCTGCTGGTATTGGAGAAGGGCGGCATCTAGTTTGGCTTGGGCATCCTTGTTGGCTTTATGGAGGGTAGCTTGGTGTTCCTGGATCATTGCCTTGTATTTGTCTTCGTAATGCTGGGATTTGGCAGCCGCAATGGTTCCTTGATCAGCTATGGTGGCTTCAGCTTTCTCCAGCTTGATCTCCAACATCTTGTTAAGCCCGCAGGCGTCTTCGTACAAGTGCATAAGACGTTCCAAGCCCTATCGATAAGGACACAGGTATCGATGTAAAAATAAGCAGGATAAGGACTAACATACTTGTGCAGAATATCGAAAGGAAAATTTTACCTGTTTGAGGAATGAGGTGGCTTCGTTAAACCCATGATTCTCGAGAGAGAATGTCTCAGAAACAGCTGTAGAGTCCGTCTCCTTTCTCTTCCGAGAGCTAGCTGCCCGGGTCCTGGATGCTGGAGGGGCTTTGGAAGCAGAAACAGTCCTTGAAGAGGTAGGCTTTGGTGTAGCAGACGACTTTGGCTTGGATTCTTGTTTGATGGGTACAAGGCTGGAATAGCAATCCAACTCATCAAGTTGGAAACCTTCAAGGTTGACAACTGGTACTGCACAAGGGAAGATATTCTTAAACTCATCATACTTTTGAAAAATAATTGATTTAAAATATATGTATAATTGTTGAGAATGTGCTTACCAGACATCTCTGAGCTTGATTTCTGGCTTGAATTTGTGAGAGACAGGGAGAAAGTTCTTTCACTAGCAGGAAGTCGGTAGATTTCCTTGATCTTGGAATCGGATTCTGCACTGGGAGGCACTAAATCTCTGAAGTTCGCTGTGCAAAAACATCAGGATATAAGTTTGGGATATAGTTTGAAGATATAATTGGGGATACTCCTAAAACCCTAAATCCTACCCTTGGTTAACCATGTAACCGGCAGTTCGAAACCCTTATCAATAGAATCTCTCTTTACGAAAAAGAATTTTCGTCGCCATCGATTCTCGTTCTTGGTGGCCTTAAGAACCAAAGGGTTCTTGGAGGTAGAAAACAGAAGAAAACGGTGATCGCCATGGGATCTCAACCGGTATGCTATAGGTAGGTCTTCAATACATAGGTCAGGAAAATGATGAGACTTGATTTGATCCAGCACTATCAAAACTCGCCAGACCATTGGCATAGTCTGGGCATAGCTAAGGCCGGTGAGGTCAAAAAAGCGAGAGATAAAGGGTGGAAATGGATACCGGAGTCCAAGAGAAAAAGGGTAGGCGAAGAAATGAACCCACTCGTCGGATGATGCATCTGATCGGGCTTCTCGGTCAAAAGGGCGAAAGACTGTTCCGGTGGGGAAGGCGCCGGAATCTTTAAGAGCAGCGATATCGGCGTTGTTGAAGCAGCAGATTTCCTTTGCGGGATCACGGATGAGGTTTTGGCCTACGAGGGTTGAGGCCGGTCCGTCCGATCGAGATCTTGTTCGTGATGCCATCAAGGGTGTTGGGCAAACTAAAAGAAACTCAAGAAAGAAGGATAGAGGATGAAGAGAAAAGTGATTACCTGAAAATCGCTTGAAGAATGATGATAATAAGCAGAAATGATTCGGCTAATTATAGGCTGAATATAGGGGGGTAGAGAGTAAATATTGCATTGAAAATGGCACAATGTCACTTCAACCGTCGTTTCGTTTTAATTGCCTTGGTCGACGAGATAAAGTTTTTAAAATATATCCGTTGGATTGGTACACCAACCGATATATTTGGGGACAATTGTTATGGCTCATTTTCTAAGCATACATATCCTGACTAATATCCCGCTTTTAATTGTTTATTTGTGATCAGGATACTGGACGGGGATATTGCTAACATCTTGGGCGATATCCTAAGGTTGAGTGAATTAAACACGTGCAGGTTAATGGCTGTAAGTTACTAACGGTCATCAGGACTTCTTCTCCTCAAGACTCGGGCATATTTGTTATGAGGAAGCCGTTGAACCCGAAAGACTTGGTCCTCAACGTTCGAGTGGGAATATTCGCTGGATCCCGGAAGTTTAGGATAGTTTGTTACATTATCTTTACTATAAATAGATGGGGGCGGATCAGTTTAAGTCACACAATTTTACACTTACACTCTCGAACACTTTTACTCTCTAGCTCACCGCAAACACCACACTCAAACACTTGTATTCAAATTACATTGTAACACATAGTCGATCCGCACCACATCCTGCACTGTATCCTGATATTTGAAGCAATAGAAGAACAAGGCAGCTGTGATTGTCAGCTCCCGAGGTTTTATGCCGGCGATCTAGATTGATCAAGGGCTTTCCTCGTACATCACGTGTCAACCTTTACATTTTTGCTCATTGTTTGATCATAGATACAGCTCTATATCCTGAGCCGTATCCTGAAACTGTTTTCATATTTAACTTGTTTAACATATTTTTTACACATAACTCTAGCACATTACCTCACTTTACTAATTTGATCACTTAATTGCTTAGGTAATTTTTGACCAAAACACTATTGAAGTCCAAGATGATCAGGGAAGTCAAATTTCCCAAGTGGCTAGCAAATGTGGTCGTGGTTCAAAAGAAGAATGGGAAATGGAGAGTTTGTGTAGATTACACAGACTTGAACAAAGCATGTCCTAAAGACCCATTCCCTCTGCCTCATATAGACTCGATGGTGGATGCCACTGCCGGTCATGAGATGTTAACCTTCATGGATGCATCCTCAGGATTCCAACAGATCCAAATGGAACCTTCAGACCAGGAGGATACTGCTTTCATGACACCAACAGGTATTTACTGTTATACTGCTATGCCTTTTGGTTTACAAAATGCAGGTGCAACGTACCACAGATTGGTGAACATGATATTTAAAGACAAACTGGGGGACACCATGGAGGTGTACATTGATGATATGGTAGTTAAATTGAAGAAGGCTGAGGATCATCTCCAGGATATTAAAGGAGCATTTGATATCCTGGACCAGTAAAATATGAAACTAAATCCTGCCAATTGCCATTTTGGAGTGGGGGCAGGAAAGTTTGTAGGATACATGGTGACTAAAAGGGGGATAGAAGCAAGCCCGGAGCAGATTAAAGCTATCTTGGATATCAAGTCTCCTTCAAATATGAAAGATGTTCAAAGATTAACAGGGCGAGTAGCAGCATTAAACAGATTTATATCAAGATCCTCGGAAAAATGCAAGGAATTCTACGATATCCTGAAGAAGAATAAGAGGTTCGAGTGGGGAGAAAAGCATGAAGCAGCCCTACAGGAATTAAAGCAATATCTTTCAACCGCACCTCTATTGATGAAGCCTGAGGATGGTGAACCATTATCCCTATATCTCGCAGTATCAGGGAATGCAGTAAGTGCTGTCCTTGTAAAGGATCATGAAGGTCAGCAGTATCCTGTCTATTACGTTAGTAAAAGTTTATTAGATGCTGAAACTAGATATTCTCATCTAGAAAAAATGATATTAGCCCTAGTTATGGCATCAACTAAGCTTAGACATTATTTTGAGACACATAGGATTCATGTTAAAACTAATTATCCTGTTAAGAATGTGCTTAGGAAACCTGAGATGTCGGGTAGAATGGCTAAATGGTCAGTAAAATTAAGTGCCTATGATCTAATATATGAACCTAGAAATGCTATAAAATCTCAGGCCCTAGCAGACTTTGTGGCTGATTTCAGTAGTGATATTCAAAACGAAGTAGACCTAGAAGTACAACACCTTGGAGAAAACTCAGAATCCTGGACGTTATATACTGATGGTGGATCTAATGTAAGAGGTGTAGGTTTGGGTATACTACTAAAATCGCCACAGGGGGACATATTACCCCAGGCTATTAGATGTGAGTTTCCTGCCACTAATAATGAGGCAGAGTATGAAGCTTTAATTGCAGGATTAGAATTGGCTAAAAGTATGAATATCAAGAGTTTGCAAGTATATGTTGATTCCCTGTTGATTACTAACCATTCAATGGATCTTATGCAGTAAAAGGCGAAAAGTTAGCTGAATATCTTGAAATTGTTAAAAAATTAGCAGGATATTTCGAAATTTTTATACTTGAACAGGTACCAAGAGAAAAGAATGCTGAAGCTGACGCTCTAGCAAACTTAGGATCTACTGTCAGGATACCGGAGGGAACTCAGATACCAATAGTGCACATCTTGTATCCTACAATGGAACATTTCAAATCTCAGGATAAAGAAGTAGCATGTATCCAGGATCCTGGTGATGGATATCCTGAGAAGGATCCTGAATCCTAGATGACTCCAATTGTGAAGTATCTTCAAGAAGGAGATATCCCAAAGGATGCAAATCCTAAGGCTTTTAGGATGAAGGTATCTCGTTTTACTATTATAAATAATATTTTTTTATAAGAAATCCCTTGCAGGTCCGTACCTAAGGTGCTTGGAAGATCCTGAAACCAAGGAGGTACTTCAGGATATACACGAAGGAGACTATGGCAACCATACTGGGGGCAGATCTCTGTTCTCGAAGGTGTTGAGAACAGGATATTACTGGCCGACCATGAGGAAGGATGCCGCGGAGTATGCTCAGAAATGCGATTCATGTCAAAGACATGGCAACATCCTGCACCAGCCTGCAGAACCATTATATCCTATCGTATCCCTTTGGCCGTTTATGAAATGGGGAATGGACAAAGTGGGAAAACTTCCAAAGGCTCCAGGAGGAAAGGTTTTTATGCTGGCAATGATAGATTATTTCTCCAAGTGGGTCGAAGCCGCGGCCTTTGTTCAAGTCAGGGATCAAGAAGTGGTATCCTTCATAAAGAGGAATATCCTGACCAGATTTGGGGTACCAGCTGAGATAGTTGTGACAATGGCTCTCAATTCATCAGTAAAAGAACTACTGACTTTTGCAAGAGGTGGGGAATTAAGATGATTACGTCAACACCAGTGCATCCTCAAGCAAATGGACAAGCAGAATCCTCGAACAAGATAATCGTCAACAATTTAAAGAAGAGGTTAGGTGCCAAAAAAGGAAAATGGGCAGAGGAACTACCATTTGTCCTATGGGCTGATAGAACAACTGTGAAGAATGCTACTGGGCAAACCCCATTTTCTTTGGTATTTGGGGCAGAAGCAGTGATCCCGATAGAAATGGTGATACCGACAGCTAGATCAAGCCTACGGGATCCTGAATCAAATCCTGAAATCTTATGTCAAGAACTGGATACTATTGATGAGACAAGAGATGCAGCAAAGCTAAGGATGGCGGCATATCAACAGAGATTATCCAGAGCATATAACAAGAATATAAGGACTAGAAGGTTCCAAGTCGGAGATTGGGTGTTAAGGAAAGCTTTTCAGAATACTACCAATCCTGCTGATGGAAACTTGGCTCCAAAGTGGAAGGACCCTATGAGATTGAATCGGAATCCGGAAAAGGAGCATACCAGCTTAAGAATATGGAGGGGGATATACTACCAAGATCCTGGAATGCTATACATCTCAAAGCCTATTTCAAGTGAGTTTAGAATTTAATTTCCAACTCAAGATGGTATGAATTCTGTCTCTTTTAAATATAATTTATTTTATTTGAACCCAATACTAACTTAAGCATCGGAGGGGTGTTAGCCAAGCTAACACCCACCTTAGTTTAAGGTTGTTTTGCAGAATATGCTTCGGGATATAGCTCCAGGATACACACTTAGGATACTTTGAAAGATTAGAGGATTGGCCCCCTCTCTCACGTTTAAGGGATCCTAATCCCTTCACAGGTTTAAAGGTATTCACCTTTCTCATGAATTGGGTTTAAACACCCCGCCTGGAGCACAAGTTATCCAGGGATAGTTCAAGGTGGCGGGACCAGTTCATGTAAAAGTGGCTGACAATTTTGTTACTGTTGGCTATACCCTGGATCCTTAAGGTATAATAGGATTGATCACCCTCTCTCGCGAAAGGGTATTTTCATACTCTCTAAGGTTTAAAGGTTTTCACCTTTCTAATTCTTGGAGTTTATACACTCCCGCCTGTAGCGCACGAAAATTTGGGATTTTCCCCAGGATACTAAGGGTTTATCCCCAGTACATTAATGGTTTATCCCCAGTAAAACTAAAGTTTTTAACAAGATTGCAAAGATATGACAAGCTGTGATTACACACGTTCTTTTGTGGATAAAAAGCTACGAAGTTTAATCACTAAGTGAAGAAATACTCAAGTATGACATGCACTGATGCAATATCCTGCACAGACTGGGGACAATCCATGCCGGGGACATTGCAAAGGATTCAAAGGTTAAGGTCGAAAATTATTGCCTAAGTGTTTCTGGTATGATTTATTATTCTTCAAGTCTTGAAAACCTTATCTAAATGATCTAAGTTTTCTAAAAACTCATATTCAACCAAGTTTTGTCTAACATTTAGAAGACATTTCATCAGTATCCTGACCAGGATATTTGATCAGGATATTCAAAACATACCTTTCAAAATAAAAACATAATTGTTTTGGTCAAAAATCAAGCAAGAATAATGCAACCAAATCTTTTGTTGTGAGGTGTGATGCTTGAATTAATGAACTATATTAAGGATCACTTAGAAATATAATAAACAAGCGACACAAGGATTTATACGAGGAAAAAACCCTTGATCAAGAGTTGATCTCCGGCATAAAAAACCTCGGGTGATGGAAACTACCGATCACCAACTAAGATTAAACAAAAGAAGTTTACAACTCGGGATGATAACAAGCTTGTTACAAGGATCACTAGTGTGCAATGTGCAAGAATGTATGAAATCGCCAAGTAAACTGTCGAGAGCTGTTCGAGTGTTGTTACAAGAGTGTGTGTATGCCAAAATTAGCTAAGTGTTCTACTCAAGCTTGTTATCCCTATTTTAAATTAGAAATAACTAAGTTAACAAACTATCCGACAATTATGCAAGCCCCCCACGATCTCCACAACGTCCATAAAAGCCAAGCACGTGCGGAATATTTAGGGAATATGCTCCAGGAATTTCGGTGAGACTTGGTCCATGCATTTGCTCCTGCAAAACAAGTTTACGTACAAGGTAGACAATTGTTAGTATAAGGATAATAATAAGGATCCTGAATCCTGATCCTGCAACACCTACTGAGGATCCTTAATTCAAACAGAATTAAGGATCCATGATCCTAGTAGCATTTGAGGATCCGTGATCCTTAGGATGTAATAAATCCTCCCCTAACAATTGCCCCCAAAATATAAGGAGTAAAGTGTAATTTTGGCGAGTTATATTTTATTGATCTTTTCCGCAACAAACTAACGGATATATAGCCGTTAAAATCGAACTATCCGTTGCAGATCCTACGTTATTTGAAGCGACATCCCTGCAAAATCATGATTATAAATTCAAGTTAGAGATAAGGGTTAGGAAGCATTTAAATTCGTGCGTTACATCCTTTAAATCCCCATTCGAAGATCAGGCAGGTACTTCTCTCCCATTTCTCTTTCTTACTCTGTTCTTCTTCTTTCTCAAAATATCCGAATCACAATGAAGCTAAGATCATCCCCTGCTAAGGATCATCGAAAAGACAGTCCTTTAAAAAGTCAAGGGATCATCGAAGACTCTCCGAAGGAACGTTGCTGCTTCACCGATCCTGAGATCGACAGGATTCGCCATTGCTTTCCGTCGAGCACCGTTTTCAAAACTTTGACCCTACCGTCCTGAGTGATTTTACCTCTGAAACCTGGGTTGCATTTCCAGTCACCCCATTCTCCATAGGATACTCCTATCCTTTTCCTGCTTTTACCCAATCTTTCTTCTCCCTTACCGGCATATCCTATATCCAGGCTATGCCAATGATGTGGAGGGTTCTATTTACCCTTGAGAGGATCATTGAGCAGGAGGATATTGAGTTAGGAATGTCGGAGTTGTCTGAACTATACAACCTTGTGAGCCATGGTTCACACCGCTTTCTATTCAAACATAAACCCAGTGAACCTCATCCAATCCTGAAAACCACCAAGAATGATACCAAGTGGAAGAAATGCTTTTTCTTTGTCAGGAGGGATTCTATCCCTGATGGGAAGGATCTTCCAAGAAAATGGGCCACTCATGGTAGGATAGAGGATCCTTATAGAAGGATCATAGGATACCCTGTTTCTGCTGAGGATCACTAACCCCTTTGTTTCTATTTTGCAGCTATTTCTGTTGCACACATCATTACATCACCTGAAACCAAAGAGAGGATCAACGCCTTCCGGAATCTTGATCCTGCAGTAAGAACATTTCAAGCAAACACCAAGGATTCTCAAGAAGTATCCTCAGGCTCAGTTACAATGTCAAGTAAGTATCCAAGTCTGTATTTAAGTAAATGTTAAAATGTGAATAAAACAAGAATACTTATCTATTGTTTTGGATGGATAGGTGCTGGAAAATCCTCAAGGTCTGCCACCCGTTTCAGTGTTACCGATCTAACTGCTGTTGCTCCCAGGTCCGAGAAGAAGAAGACTGCCACTAGCCCGAGTGCCGTGGTCCCAAAGCCGGTCACCTCCAAAGGGGGAAAGAAGAGGAAGGCCCCTGAAGCAGACAATCTCGAAGGCCTGCCCCTTATTCGCCACCAGTTTCAAGAATACTTTGCTGAGGTAAGGATCATCGACTTTGCTTCATTATCCTGCCCACTTGAGGATCACGTGATCCTAAACTCTACCTTGTCTTTTCTTGTAGAAATTCGCCGAGATCGAGATGCTGTTTGATGCTTATAATGAGGAAGCAGAGCAAAAGCATCTGGAGTATCAAAAATTCTTCCTTGCCAAGGATCAAGCTATCTCCTGCCTTAAGAAGGATCTTGCTCTGGGAAAGCAGCAGGTGGTCATGGCCCAGATAAATGCTGATCACGAGAAGCACGACCTGTTGGAAGATGCTAAAGTCTCTGCTGCCATCACCATGTACAAAATCAAGCTGCAAATGGCTCATGAAGCTGAGGATCCTGACTTCAACAGGACCACCTGGGACAAGGAGGGCTGGAAGGCAAAGCTGGCAGAGCTAGAGGATGAAGAGGAGGCTACAGAGGTCTTGGCAATTGAAGCAAGTGACAGTGGAAAGGATCAGGCTGGTGGTGATGATGCTGGTGGTGATGCAGCCAAGGTGTGAGCTGCTGAAATGGGCGATGATGGATATTTCTAGACGCGGCCGGAGCCCATTTTTTAGGATTTTGGTAGTGGTTTTTTGGTTATGGTGTTTTTCATGAACAATTGTTGGTCTGTAATAACTAAACAATAGCTATTAGGGTTAAGGATCATAGATCCTTTAAACAATAGGTAGGATAATAGGTGGTGGAGGGATCCTCTGTTTGGGGGATGACACCACTTGTTATCCTGCCATCTTTTATTTCCTGCACTTCAAAGACCTATTAACAATGGACACCCTTTGCCAACCCAAGTGGACGGGCCACGTATTGCTGGTAGAAATTTGGGTTGGCAATTTTGACAACTTTAAAAGGGTTTAACCATTGTGAATAAATAAAACTTTAACTTTTTGGCTATTTCCCGTGTTGTTATCCTTGTGAATTCTTTATTTCTCTATTGTAGTTATCCACTTTGTTTGAATTTATCAAGTTTAATAAATCATGTTTAAAAAATTTTAGGATATGATCAAGGATGAAATATCCTATAGTCGATAAACTCAGAAAAGTTATGCAACTTAAGGATCATTAATTCTGTTGTCAAAGGATAAGGGTCATTTATATAAATAATGAATAAAATAAAAGTGATCAAGGATCATACCTGAGAATCCAAGTTAGGATCCCAACCCTTTAATATTTATAATCAGGATAACCAAAAGGCAAACCTTAGTAGAAGGTAAGGATCAAGAATCCTTGGTCGTTTAGCCTCAAAAACCTGAAATAGAATATAACTTGGGACTAAGCCAATATAAGAGAAAAGTTAGTAACTGGGGACAAGCCCAACAATTCTGGGGACAAGCCCAAAGGATAACTGGGGACAAGCCCAAAGGATAACTGGGGACAAGCCCAAAGGATCTTGTGTAAACTGGAGTATGGCCCTCACTGGCGACTATCCAAACTTAGTGACATGAAAATGCCAAAACCTTAGCTAACGTGAAAACGTTAGAAACCTTAGGAACGGATGTATGGTACGTCTACCATTATACGTAGGATCCCGGATACAGCCAGTACAATGAAATTGTCTGCCTTTAAAGCAAGTACTGGTCCCATTGCCATGAACTGTACCAGGATCATCGTGCTCTGCTGGCGAAACTGGGGACAGGCCCAAAACTGGGGACTAGCCCAAATAACTGGGGTCAAGCCCAAATAACTGGATACTTCTGTGGATACTCAATCCTTTGTTAAGGATACCTAAACCTTCTGCAAAACTCAGATTCAAGTGAAAGGAGGATAAAGGATCCAAGATCCTTATCCTTGTATATAAGATAATTAAAGAATGAAATAGTTTGAGATTAGATCATTACCAAAATGAGGATCTTTTGACTGTAAGGATCCTTCAAGGATACTTGTTAGCTAAGGATCATGGATCCTTATTACATGAAGTATTTCTTCAAATGGACAGCATTGCAAGCTCTTGGTAGCAAATCACCTTCCATTGTTAGCAATCGATATGCCCCCTTTCCTGCTTCAGCTTCAATCAAATAGGGGCCTTCCCACTTTGGTGCTAACTTTCCATCAGCAGGATTGGTGGTATTCTGAAATGCTTTCCTTAATTGCATATCACCAACTTGGAATTTCCTGATCCTGACATTTTTGTTGTAGGCTCCAGCCATCCTCTGTTGATAACTGGCCATCCTTATCCTTGCCAAATCCCTGAGTTCTTCTATAGTATCCAAGTCTTGATCCAAGTTTTCAGCATTTTCTTCAGGATCACAAATGCTTGTTCTTGCAGTAGGAACCACCATCTCTGTAGGGATCACTGATTCTGCTCCAAATACCAAAGAGAATGGAGTTTGGCCAGTAGCATTCTTGGGAGTTGTCCTATCAGCCCAAAGTACATAAGGTAGTTCTTCTGCCCATTTTCCATTCTTGGATCCAAGCTTCTTCTTCAAATTTTTGATGATGATCTTGTTGGATGATTCTGCCTGGCCATTAGCTTGTGGGTGGACTGGTGTTGATGTTATCATCTTAATCCCCCAGCTGTCACAAAAGTTAGTAGTTCTATTCCCAATAAATTGGGATCGATTATCACAAACAATTTCAGAAGGAATACCAAATCTAGTAATAATGTTTCTCTTAATAAAGGATATCACTTCCTTTTCTCTGACTTGAGCAAAGGCTTCAGCCTCTATCCACTTGGAGAAGTAATCAGTCATAGCAAGCATGAATACTTTTCCACAAGGTGCCTTAGGGAGCTTACCAACTATATCCATTCCCCATCTCATAAATGGCCAAGAAGAGGATATAAGATGCAAAAGCTCTGCTGGTTGGTGAAGGATATTACTATGTCTCTGACAAGGATCACACTTCTTGGCATGTTCCACAGCATCCTTCTTCATAGTAGGCCAATAGTATCCTGTCCTCAGGATCCTTGAGAACAATACCCTGCCCCCAGTGTGGTTTCCACAATCTCCTTCATGGAAATCCTTTAGGACTTCTTGGATTTCAGGATCCTCAATGCACCTTAGATATGGACCTGCAAGAGACCGTTTATATAACATGTTATTCAATATTGTGAATTGAGATACCTTGATTTTGAAAGCCCTGGGGTTTTCTCCTGTAGGAATCTCTCCATGTTGTATGTATCTCATGATTGGAAGGATCCATGATCCTGAATGAGATTGTGTATCGTCACTAGGGATGATTGCAGAATCCTCTCCTATCTCCATGGCTACATGATCCTCAATAGCGGGGGTTAGGATGTGGATAATAGGGATCCTGATATCCTCTGGAATCTTCAAGGATGATCCTAGATTGGCCAATGCATCAGCTTCTGCATTCTCTTCTCTGGGTACCTGTGTCAAACTAAAGGAAACAAAAGAGATTGCCAATTCTTTGACTATCTCTAAATATTTGATTAGCTTTTCACCTTTAACAGCATAGGATCCATTAAAGTGATTGGTAATTAACAACGAATCTACATGTACCTGAAGATACCTGATCCTCATATGCTTAGCAATTTGCAAACCAGCTATCAAGGCTTCATACTCAGCCTCATTGTTAGTAGTTTGAAATTCACAAGCTATGGAGTGGGGTATTATGTCCCCATGTGGCGATTTTAGTAGAATTCCAAGTCATGTTCCTTTGACATTAGAAGCTCCATCAGTGAAGAGTATCCAAGGATCCTTAGTTTCTTCAAGCTGTTGGACTTCTAACTCAGCTTCCCTTTGCAAGTCATTACTAAAATCTGCCACAAAGTCAGCTAAGGCTTGGGATTTGATGGCAGTCCTTGGTTCATATCTTATATCATAAGCACTAAGCTTCACTGCCCACTTAGCCATCCTTCCTGACATTTCAGGTTTCCTGAGAACATTCTTAATTGGAAAATTAGTTTTAACAATAATGGCATGAGTTTCAAAATAATGTCTTAATTTAGTAGATGCCATAATTAGTGCAAGGATAAGTTTTTCTAAAAGTGAATACCCGGATTCAGCATCAAGCAAACTCTTACTTACATAATAGACAGGATGTTGTGTACCTTCGTGATCCTTAACAAGAACCGCACTTACTGCTTTAGAGGATACCGCCAAATACAAGGATAATATATCCCCTTTTTCTGGTTTCATCAAGGCAGGGGCTGAGGATAGGTAATCCTTAAGAGCTTTGAGAGCATTTTCATGCTTTTCAGTCCACTCAAATTTCTTGTTCTTCCTCAAAATGTCATAGAATTCCTTGCATTTTTCTGAGGATTTGGATATGAACCTGTTCAAGGCTGCGATCCTTCCTGTCAATCTTTCCACATCCTTGGAATTGGTAGGAGATTTGATATTTACAATAGCCTTAATTTGCTCTGGACTTGCTTCAATGCCTCTTTTTGTCACCATATAGCCTAGGAATTTACCTGCTTTAACACCAAAGTGACACTTGGAAGGATTTAGTTTCATATTAAATTTATCAAGGATATTGAATGCTTCCTCCAAGTCTCTAAGGTGATCCTCAGCTTTCTTGGACTTAACCACCATGTCATCTATATAAACTTCCATAGTGTGTCCAATTTGTTCCTTGAACATCATATTGACTAGCCTTTGAAAAGTAGCACCTGCATTCCTTAGTCCAAATGGCATAGCAATATAACAATATATACCAGTTGGGGTCATAAAGGCTGTATCCTCTTGATCAGATGGTTCCATCTGAATTTGTTGAAATCCAGATGAAGCATCCATAAAAGTCAATAACTCATGACCCGCGGTAGCATCCACCATGGAGTCAATATGGGGTAATGGGAAAGGATCCTTGGGAGATGCCTTGTTTAAATCAGTAAAATCGACACATACCCTCCACTTTCCATTTTTCTTTTGAACAACAACCACATTGGCTAACCTCCTTGGATACTTAACCTCCCTTATCATACCTGCCCGAAGTAGTTTATCTACCTCTTCCTGGATAATAGCATTCCTTTCAGGTGCAAACTTCCTCCTCTTCTGATGTATAGGCTTGAATGACCTGTCAATGCCAAGTTTATGAGTAATTATATCTTTAGATATACCTGTCATATCCTCATGCTTCCAGGAAAAGGTAGTTTTTCTCCTCTTAAGAAAGGATACTAGTTCTTGTTCAATGTTGCTGAGGATCCCTGATCCTATGAAGACTATGGATTCAGGATCATGAGGATCCATAAGGATTTCTTTCATGTCCTGTTCTCTTGCCTCCAAGACATCTCTTGAAGGATGCTTTAATTGCTATTGCTCCCTTGGTGTTGAGGCTGGCTTCATTGATGACGTGTAACAATTCTTTGCTTCTTATTGATCACTCTCAATTTTCACCACTCCCCATGGACTAGGAAGCTTTACACATTGATGATAGGTAGATGGGACTGCCTTCATGTCATGTATCCATGGCCTGCCAAGGATAACATTACAACAGGATAAGCAATCTATAACACAAAATTTTTGATAAGAATGAAGTCCTTCAATATAGATGGGGAGTTTGATGTCCCCCAATGTATTTTTGGTCTCTCCGCTGAATCCCACAAGTACTGAGGATCTTGGGACAATGTCTGATTCAGGGATGTTCATCTTCTTGAGAACATCAAGCTGGATGATGTTTACGGAGCTTCCTCCATCTATCAGGATCCTGCGAACAAAATGGTTTGAAATAAACAGAGTAATAACAAGACCATCATGATGAGGATCCTGCACATCAACACGATCATCCTCATCAAAAGTTATAATTTTATCCTGTGTGACAGTGGAGGTCCGGATGGGTCTGTCTCCATTATCCATCTTGGTTTCCTTGGCATGTCTTTTGGCTGCTGAAAAGGATGTACCACAAATGTCTGATCCACCGGATATGAAGTTTATAACTTGTGCATCTGCTGGAGGAGCAGGAGCCTTTTCTAGGATCCTTTCAGGATCCTGGGTCCTTGACTTCTTTCGTCCCAAAAGCTCCTTCAAGTGCCCCTTGCTTAACAAGTAACCAATTTCTTTTCTAAGTGCAATACACTCTTCAGTGAGATGTCCGAAATCCTCATGATATGCACACCACATGGACTTATCCTTTATTGCGGCCGGTTTATCACTTTTCCTTGGCCATCTTGCTTTCTCACCTAGATTCTGCATTGCAAGAATTAGTTCATTGTTATCAACAGAAAAATAGTATTTAGAAATTGGAGGATAATCCTCATCATCCTCTTCTTGTTCTACTGCATGCACATTCTGGTTGTCAGACTTGTTGTAGGACTTGAACTTGTTATTCTTAAAGTAGGATCCTTGCTTTTCCTATTTTGAGGATCCTACCAATCTCTCCTGGATCCTTTTATCATCCTCTAATCGGATGAATCTAAGGGCACTGGTTCTTACTTCATCAAGATTCCTGCATGGGGTCATGACAAGATCATCATAGAACAATGAATCCCTAAGTAAACCCATTGTAAAGGCTTCTACAGCCGTAGCTATATCCAGATTAGGGATATCTAAGGATTCTTTACTAAACTTAGTGAGTGACCTTGAGTTACCCTATATAGATCACTAGTTAAACGTTCAAATTTTCTGCTACATGAGAACTGATTATTAAACAGATTAACTAGATTAGCAAATGAAGTAATAGAGTAAGGGGGAAGACTTAGCATCCATTTAAGAGCTGATCCTATAAGTGTGGATCCAAAACCCTTGCATAGACATGCTTCTTTTAACCTCTCAGGAATTGGATTGATCTCCATCCTTTCTCTGTATTGAGCCACATGCTCCTCTGGATCCGTTGAGCCATCATATAGCTTCATAGTTGGTATCTGGAACCTTTTGGGTATCTCAGCATCACAAATAGGTGGTGCAAAACGAGATATCCTATGGCTACCATCTGTAATTTCAGGAATGGGCTTAACCACTCCTGGAACGCTGGAGATCATGTCCTTCAACTTCTGTAATTCCCTAGCCATAGCTTGATTGATACATGTATCCTGCATAGAGCCATGGTTAGTGTTATAAGAATTATTGAAAGTGTTACCTCCCGGAGGATTCATGTTTGGAATTCCAGATGTGAATCCATATTGACGGGATTCGGGTATGATTGAAGGACCAGAGGAAGCAATGGTCTGCATCGGAATGAAGTCTCCTTGATAAACATCTGTGCTTGGGGGTTGTATGCTTCTCAAGAATCCTTGATCCTCAGAGGATCCTTGAGGCTGAGAGGATCCTTGAACTTGAAAGGATCCCTGGGGCTGGGAGGATCCTCGAACCTGAAATGAGGATCCTTGAACCTGGGAGGATCCTTGAACTGTGTGCATTCCCAAATATCCTCCTGAGCTGACGAAGGATCCCTGATGCTGAAAAGAGGATCCCGATGGCTGAAAACATGATCCTTGAGGCTGGAAGTGAGAGCCAAACGCCTGACTCATAGTTGTTGCTCCATAACGCCTCCCCGATGGTTCAGTTTGGTACTGGATGTCTAAGGCTGCATATTGCTGGGCAGTTATAGCTGGAGTGTCGAAATCCAGTGACCTTGGTATAAGAGGAGAGTGATCCTCCCCTGATCTCTTCTGTTTCTTGATGTCACCGATCTCCCGGAGGATCCTTTCGTTGGTTTTGTCCTGCTCTTGTATGTGATCCCTCATCTGCAAAATCAGAGTAAAAAGATCATTAGTAGTAGGATTAGAGGAAATAGAAGAAGTTGGTGGTTTTGGAAAAATGGGGGTTTGTCTCTTCGCAGCATTTTCAGCATTATTCTGGGATCCAAAAGGTGGTGGAGGCAAAGGAGGAACGCCCTGTGAAGAACTCATTGCCGGCATTGAACTGGAAGTGCTCTTTACTGAAGAAGCCATCTGCTTGGTTGTAATGAACCGAAATGATCACAAAAACAAGAATTTCTCAAGAACGAAGCACCAATTGCCCAACGGTGGGCGCCAAACTGTTTTGGTCAAAAATCAAGCAAGAATAATGCAACCAAATCTTTTGTTGTGAGGTGTGATGCTTGAATTAATGAACTATATTAAGGATCACTTAGAAATATAATAAACAAGCGACACAAGGATTTATACGAGGAAAAAGCCCTTGATCAAGAGTTGATCTCCAGCATAAAAAACCTCGGGTGATGGAAACTACCGATCACCAACTAAGATTAAACAAAAGAAGTTTACAACTCGGGATGATAACAAGCTTGTTACAAGGATCACTAGTGTGCAATGTGCAAAAATGTATGAAATCGCCAAGTAAACTGTCGAGAGCTGTTCGAGTGTTGTTACGAGAGTGTGTGTGTAACACCCCAACCCGGATGGGCTGACGTGTCACAATAACAGTGGTATCATAAACAAAAGTCATAATTCCATTTATTTATTTGATAATGATACAACCACACGACAACTAAACTTAAGGTTAATATACAAATGGAGACATTCGACTTGATTAACTAACATCTTCAGATTTATTCCTAGGCTTTACTCTTCTCTCTTTCCCCCGCCCAAAATAACCTGTGAACCTGTACATACAAGAATTTACGGAATGAGCCGAATGCTCAGTACGGAATAATAGGCTCAAATAACAATTAATGCTTTATATGAAATGTTATCCGAATGGAACTTATTGTGAAAATGATACAATGCAAAAACATAATTTCATAATCATATCTTACGGATGTACCCATGAGCAAACTTAAAACGTGACAATACACAGGTAGCTACTCCTGCATAATTATCACACGAGATGGCGAATTGGCATACCCGTTATCCACCTCCTTATACTTAAATCCTAGGATCGATCTATACGCCTCCTAATAGCCATATGTACCACACTTGTACTTAAGAGACGCCGTGAACTGATCTCTCCGTCACGGATGGAGCACATGATGTCGATGCCGCAACAACATGCTCGTGGGACACTCCACGAGAAGCGATACTCAGGGTATCAGAGTACAAACGGTCTTATTTACATAACTTATAAAAATTATTTTTCATAACAAGACGCAACATATATTGAAACATGCGATAATGAGTACAACTAACATAATACTATCGCATGACATGAAAGCTAAATCCAAAGTTATGATTAGAATAGAAATCAAACGGACTGTCAAATGAATCGATAATCAAAGACGTGATGAGGTTGAAAAGCTATACGAACTTAACGGTTTTATAACAATTGAATATCAAATCACAAGGAGTGGGGTAAGGATCCGTACCTTAATAATTCCAAAGTAATGTTACCTTGTGATACTATTTCAGAATTATATGGGCAGAGTTTAGACTACTGATTAGTCTTTTAACCTAATTTAATTAACATGCACACAACTAGGTTAGTAACTTAATACAGCATTTACGATAACTCACGAGATCAAATTCTCACAACGAACGACAAAGTGCGATACTTAAACATCCATCGAATTAACGACGAACGACAAAGTACGATACTTAAACATCCATCGAATTAACGACGAACGACAAAGTATAACCCTAATGTGGGCAGCACTTAAACATCCATTGGATATATTGATCGATCGGACAATGAATCGTAATAGCGATCGAGTTATTACCCTGTTCTGCAGCACCCCGCTATACTAATTTGTGTTTCGTGTGTGTTTTGAGAGTAATCGGACGATATCTCAGCGCGTATTTGGAGTTTCTTCGTCGTTTTTGTGCCCAGAATCAAGTCCCAACATCCTCTATTTATAGTCGAATTTTGACCTTGTCGCGGCCCGCGTGACATTTAACCTATTCTTACGCGGCCCGCGAGACAACTTATTTTATGTATAGGGTTGCCACGTGTGGGACTAGCCTAGCTGAGTCGACAGATTTTTAAATTTCAACTTCGTCGGCAAGTTATTAAGATAATCGCTAAGTAGGGAATACCCCCCCTGAGTTTTAGGGGCCCTAATCCTGATTCTGAAAATTCTGAAAATTCTAGGGTTTGTACAGAATTACTTGGGTGTCTTAATTAGGGTTTTCTAGTGGGTAATTTATAAATTATTATTATTCTTTTTATTTCTAGAATAATGATTTTAAATTTATGGGCATTACAACTATTACCCCCTTAAAAGAAATTTCATCCTCGAAATTTTTCAAATAAGAATATAACCTATCGCATAAGTAACAGAAACGGAATTTTCATAGCAGAGTTACTAACTTATATAATAATCTCCTAAACACACATGTGTATCTGAAATTCATGACTAAGGTCATGACTATAATTGTCAATTACCTTTACTACCATGTCCTAATGGTTTTTTTCCACTACGTATCTTAATAACATATTTAATTATGCAGAAAATCAACATAGACTTACAAATAACAAGAGTGACTATTGGTACTGATATCTCCTACATAAACCTGCTTAATTATAGCTAAGATATATTCACATAAAGTAAAGCATAAATGACCGTAAACAGAAACAAATGAACATATATCAAAGAGCAAGATTTACCGTTACTCGACTAAAATTCTATTGTTCGGATAGATTAGGGTATAGAGAGTGAATTGATTCTTCTCTGTTTCTCTTCTTATTATCCTCAGTTTGGGATAAAAATTCTTTCCTCTCGAACTCAAAAGTTTTAATTGCAACAGCAACTTCGGTGATATCCTTAAATTTCATGTACATGATCGACTTCCGAATTCGATCATCGACTGCCCACTTGCATTTTGTTGCCTGGGCTTCTGCTGATCCTGCAACGTCTCCTACAATACTAGCCAACCTTGAAAATCTAGTAATGAACTCAGAGGCTGGTTCATCATTCCCCTGTCGAATCACTGCATACTCCTTGATATAAGCTTCTTTATCCGCGGTAGAAAAATACTTGTCGTAAAAGATGGTACGAAAGTTGACCCATGAAAGATTAGCGTCAAAATCATCCCCTCCTTTGACTTGCTTATATCCTTCCTACCAAGTTTGTGCGTCATCTTCAAGTTTGTAGGTAGCCAATCTAACTTTGTATTGCTCCGGAACTCCAAGAACTCCGAAGATCTTTTCAACATGAGCTATCCAGTTTCTTGCTTCGACTGGATTAGTAGCGTGACTAAAAGATTTCGGCTTTTGTTTTTGGAATTTAGCGATCCATATGTCTATACTATAGGTAGTATGGTTCGTGGTATTCTCACGAATTTCTTCACCAGAGATTGGATTCGTGTTATTACGTTCTGGATGACGAGTTTGTTGAATAACGGCCTCAGCTGTTTGAGCAACAAGGTTTGGAAGCAACCCGGCAACAGCCTGGTTGATAGCATTAATTACGTTTGGATCAACTGGAGTCTCATTCGAAGAAGTGTTGTTACGTACATGGTTAGTACGAGTACTCCTACGTAGCGGACGACGAGGAGGCATCTATAAGAATAGACATAGGAGTTAAACCAAATAAGAGACCAAGTTGAATCCTATCATAGATATCTACCCATTCCTCACAGGTTTTAATTACTATCTTCAAGTTTTCTACAGGAAAGAGCCTTTGCTCTGATACCATAGCTATAACACCCCAACCCGGATGGGCTGACGTGTCACAATAACAGTGGTATCATAAACAAAAGTCATAATTCCATTTATTTATTTGATAATGATACAACCACACGACAACTAAACTTAAGGTTAATATACAAATGGAGACATTCGACTTGATTAACTAACATCTTCAGATTTATTCCTAGGCTTTACTCTTCTCTCTTTCCCCCGCCCAAAATAACCTGTGAACCTGTACATACAAGAATTTACGGAATGAGCCGAATGCTCAGTACGAAATAATAGGCTCAAATAACAATTAATGCTTTATATGAAATGTTATCCGAATGGAACTTATTGTGAAAATGATACAATGAAAAAACATAATTTCATAATCATATCTTACGGATGTACCCATGAGCAAACTTAAAACGTGACAATACACAGGTAGCTACTCCTGCATAATTATCACACGAGATGGCGAATTGGCATACCCGTTATCCACCTCCTTATACTTAAATCCTAGGATCGATCCATACGCCTCCTAATAGCCATATGTACCACACTTGTACTTAAGAGACGCCGTGAACTGATCTCTCCGTCACGGATGGAGCACATGATGTCGATGCCGCAACAACATGCTCGTGGGACACTCCACGAGAAGCGATACTCAGGGTATCAGAGTACAAAATGTCTTATTTACATAACTTATAAAAATTATTTTTCATAACAAGACGTAACATATTTTGAAACATGCGATAATGAGTACAACTAACATAATACTATCGCATGACATGAAAGCTAAATCCAAAGTTATGATTAGAATAGAAATCAAATGGACTGTCAAATGAATCAATAATCAAAGACGTGATGAGGTTGAAAAGCTATACGAACTTAACGGTTTTATAACAATTGAATATCAAATCACAAGGAGTGGGGTAAGGATCCGTACCTTAATAATTCCAAAGTAATGCTACCTTGTGATACTATTTCAGAATTATATGGGCAGAGTTTAGACTACTGATTAGTCTTTTAACCTAATTTAATTAACATGCACACAACTAGGTTAGTAACTTAATACAGCATTTACGATAACTCACGAGATCAAATTCTCACAACGAACGACAAAGTGCGATACTTAAACATCCATCGAATTAACGACGAACGACAAAGTACGATACTTAAACATTCATCGAATTAACGACGAACGACAAAGTATAACCCTAATGTGGGCAGCACTTAAACATCCATTGGATATATTGATCGATCGGACAATGAATCGTAATAGCGATCGAGTTATTACCCTGTTCTGCAGCACCCCGCTATACTAATTTGTGTTTCGTGTGTGTTTTGAGAGTAATCGGACGATATCTCAGCGCGTATTTGGAGTTTCTTCGTCGTTTTTGTGCCTAGAATAAAGTCCCAACATCCTCTATTTATAGTCGAATTTTGACCTTGTCGCGGCCCGCGTGACATTTAACCTATTCTTACGCGGCCCGCGAGACAACTTATTTTATGTATAGGGTTGCCACGTGTGGGACTAGCCTAGCTGAGTCGACAGATTTTTAAATTTCAACTTCGTCCGCAAGTTATTAAGATAATCGTTAAGTAGGGAATACCCCCCTGAGTTTTAGGGGCCCTAATCCTGATTCTGAAAATTCTGAAAATTCTAGGGTTTGTACAGAATTACTTGGGTGTCTTAATTAGGGTTTTCTAGTGGGTAATTTATAAATTATTATTATTCTTTTTATTTCTAGAATAATGATTTTAAATTTATGGGCATTACAGTGTGTATTGGCATACCCGCTAAGTGTTCTACTCAAGCTTGTTATCCCCATTTTAAATTAGAAATAACTAAGTTAACAAACTATCCGACAATTATGCAAGCCCCCCACGATCTCCACAACGTCTATAAAAGCCAAGCACGTGCGGAATATTTAGGGAATATGCTCCAGGAATTTCGGTTAGACTTGGTCCATGCCTTTGCTCCTGCAAAACAAGTTTACGTACAAGGTAGACAATTGTTAGTATAAGGATAATAATAAGGATCATGAATCCTGATCCTGCAACACCTACTGAGGATCATTAATTCAAACAGAATTGAGGATCCATGATCCTAGTAGCATTTGAGGATCTGTGATCCTTAGGATGTAATAAATCCTCCCCTAACAATAATAAATAAGACTAAAAGGTCAGTTTATTATTATTAGTCCAAAAGATTGTATTCTTGGTTTCGTCTCAAAAAGAGACCCGTCCACCAAGAACACAATTAAGTTTTTAAAGCATATTTACATAAACAGTTGAAGGCTTCATCCTGGAAACACAGGATCCCTCCATCTTCAGTCGTCAAACTATTCTACTTGCAGGAAATTAGAATTGTTCTAAGTACAGGACAACTAGATGATTTAGACCCTACAAAATACAGACAAACTAACCTAGATACAGGTTCAGTATATGTGTACAGGTTCAGTATATTTGAAATAGATATCCTTACCAGACATGTTGGAATGACTAAAAAAAATATCCGTTGGAATCAGGATATCCAACAGTTATATTTTTGGGGACAATTGTTATGGGTGAAATTCTGAGCCCATATCCTGATACTATATCTTGATTTTATGATAGCTGATTACGATCAGGATACCGGACCAGGATATTGGTAACATCCTGAGGCAGTATCCTGACTGTTACTAACAATTTGCTTGTAAACGTTGGTTACAAGGAACTAACGTTCACGAGGACCAAGTTATCCTGAAGACCCGCTCAAATGAGTTAGGATAAGGACGTTGATGGCGGAAGAATAGCTCTTGTAACGGTCAGCATTGAAGAAAGGCGTATTTTATGGGAGTTATGGATGATTGGTCAATGCTATTAATGTTGTAACGGTTATAGGAGCATAAATCCCAGAGTTATAGTTGGTATGCGCGTGGAAAACGAGTGGAAATAGCCTTGCAAGGTTCAGAAAGGAAATAATCTCAATATCCCGGATTTTTAGCATAATATCCCAGATTTTTAGCATATTTAGTTATTTCTTTTACTATATAAAGGAATGATCGGATCAAATAGGACACACACAATTTCTTGAACACTCTTGCTCTCTACTAGCTGCAAACACTCACAAACACTCACACTTGTACTCGAATCGCATTGTAACACTTAGTTGATCCGTATCATATCCTGTACTGTAACCTGTTATTCAAGCAATAAGAAGAACAAGGCAGGCGACGATTGTCAGCTCCCAATGTTTTATGCCGGAGATCTAAATTGATCAAGGGCTTTCCTCGTACATCACGTGTCAACCTTTACATTTTTGCTCATTGTTTGATTATAGATACAGCTCGATATCCTGAGCCGTATCTTGAAACTGTTTTCGCAAACTAACAAACCAACATATTTTTCACAAAGTATTACTAGCATACTACCTCACAAAACTAATTTGATCACTTAATTGCTTAGGTAATTTTTGACCAAAACACTTATCTGTTGTTTTGGATTGATAGGTGCTGGAAAATCCTCAAGGTCAGCCTCCCGCTTTAGTGTCAGTGATCTCAGCATTGTGGCTCCCAGGTCTGGGAAGAAGATGACTGCTGCTAGCGCAAGTGCCATAGTCCCCAAGCCTGTCACCTCCAAGGGGGGAAAGAAGAGGAAGGCCACTGAAGCTGACAATCTTGAAGGCTTGCCTCTTATCCGCCACCAGTTCCAAGAATACTTTGCTGATGTAAGGATCACTGACTCTGCTTGATTATCCTGCCCACTTGAGGATCACAGATCCTGAACTTTACCTTGTCTTTTTGCTGAAATTCGCCGAGGTCGAAATGCTCTTTGATGCATACGTTGAAGAGGCGGAGCAGAAGCATCAGGAGTTCCAGAAGATCTTCCTAGCCAAGGATCAAACCATCTCCTCCCTCAAAAAGGACCTCAATCTGGCGAAGAAGCAGGTGGTCATGGCCCAGATAAATGCTGATCATGAGAAGCATGAGCTGCTGGAGGATGCTAAAGTCTCTGCCGCCATCACCATGTACAAGATCAAGCTGCAAATGGCCCAGGAGGCTGAGGATCCTGATTTCGACAGGACCACTTGGGACAAGGAGGGCTGGAAGGCGAAGCTGGCTGAGCTAGATGATGAGGAGGAGGCTACCGAGTTCTTGGCGATTGAGGCAAGTGGCAGCGGGAAGGATCAGGCTGGTGGTGATGATGCTGGTGGTGATGCAGCCAAGGTGTGAGCTGCTGAAATGGGCGATGATGGATATTTCTAGACGCGACCGGAGCCCAATTTTTTAGGATTTGAAAGTTTTTTGGTTTGATGGTATTTTGATTTCAAACAATGATGGTCTGTAATAACTAAACAATAGCTATTAGGGTTGAGGATCATGGATCCTTTGAACAATAGGTAGGATAATAGGTGGTGGAGGGATCCTCTGTTTGGGGGATGAAGCCACTTGTTATCTTGCCGTCTTTTATTTCCTGCACTTTTAAGACCTGTTAACAATGGACACCCTTTGCCAACCCAAGTGGACGGGTCACGTATTGCTGGTAGAAACTTGGGTTAGCAATTTTGACAACCTCTAAGGGTTTAACTTTTGGTGAATAAATAAAACTTTAATCTTTTGGCTATTACCCGTGTTGTTATCCTTGTGAATTCTTTATTTTTCGACTGTTGTTATATACTTTGTTTGAATTTATTAAGTAAAGAAGAAAAGTTTAACAAATCATGTTTAAAAGTTTTAGGATATGATCAAGGATCAAATATCCTATAGTCGATAAATTCAGAAAAGTTATGCAACTTAAGGATCATTAGTTCTGTTGTCAAAGGATAAGGGTCACTTACACAAATAATGAATAAAATCAAAGTGATCAAGGATCATACCTGAGAATCCAAGTTAGGATCCTAACCCCTTAACATTTATAATCAGGATAACCAAAAGACAAACCTTGGTAGAAGGTAAGGATCAAGGATCCTTGGTTGTTTAGCTTCAAAAACCTGAAATGGAGTATAACTTGGGACTAAGCCATTATAAGAAAAGAGTTAGCAACTGGGGACAAGCCCAACAATTCTGGGGACAAGCCCAATATACTGGGGACAAGCCCAAAGGATAACTGGGGACAAGCCCAAAGGATAACTGGGGACAAGCCCAAAGGATCTTGTGTAAACTGGAGTATGGCCCTCACTGGCGACTATCCAAACTTAGTGACATGAAAATGCTAAAACCTTAGCTAACGTGAAAACGTTAGAAACCTTAGGAACGGATGTATGGTACGTCTACCATTATACGTAGGATCCCGGATACAGCCAGTACAATGAAATTGTCAGCCCCTAAAGCGAGTACTGGTCCCATTGCCATGAACTGTACCAGGATCATCGTGCGCTACTGGCGATAATGGGGACAGGCCCAAAAACTGGGGTCAAGCCCAAATAACTGGGGTCAAGCCCAAATAACTGGATACTTCTGTGGATACTCAATCCTTTCTCAAGGATATGTCATCTTTCTGCAAAACTCAGAACTAAGTGAAAGAAGGATAAAGGATCCAGGATCCTTTTCCTTGTATACAGGATAATTAAAGAATTAAATAGTTTGAGATTAGATCATTACTAAAACGAGGATCATCCATTCTCTAAGGATCCTTCAAGGATGTAGATCATGAACATTGCTAGGGATCACAAATCCTTATTACATGAAGTATTTCTTTAGGTGGATAGTATTCCAAGCTCTTGGTAGCAAATCACCTTCCATTGTTAGCAATCGATATGCCCCCTTTCGAGCCTCAGCTTCAATCAGGTAGGGGCCTTCCCACTTTGGTGCCAATTTTCCATCAGCAGGATTTGTGGTATTCTGAAATGCTTTCCTTAATACCATATCACCAACTTGGAACTTTCTGATCCTGACATTCTTATTGTAGGCTCCAGCCATCCTTTGTTGATAACTAGCCATCCTTATCCTTGCCAAATCCCTGATTTCTTCTATAGTATCCAAATCTTGAACCAAGTTTTCAGCATTCTCTTCAGGATCACGGATACTTGTTCTTGCAGTAGGAACCACCATTTCTGTAGGGATCACTGATTCTGCTCCAAATACCAAAGAAAATGGAGTTTGACCAGTAGCATTCTTGGGAGTTGTCCTATCAGCCCATAATACATATGGTAGTTCTTCTGCCCACTTTCCTTTCTTGGATCCAAGCTTCTTCTTCAAATTGTTGATGATGATCTTGTTGGATGATTCTGCCTGACCATTAGCTTGTGGTGGACTGGTGTTGATGTTATCATCTTAATCCCCCAGCTGTCACAAAAGTTAGTAGTTCTACTCCCAATAAATTGGGATCCATTATCACAAACAATTTCAGAAGGAATACCAAATCTAGTAATAATATTTCTTTTGATAAAGGATGCCACTTCTTTTTCTCTGACTTGAGCAAAGGCTTCAGCCTCTATCCACTTGGAGAAGTAATCAGTCATAGCAAGCATGAACACTTTTCCACCAGATGCCTTGAGAAGTTTACCAACTATATCAATTCCCCATCTCATAAATGGCCAAGAAGAGGAAATAGGATGCAAAAGCTCTGCTGGTTGATGAAGGATATTACTATGTCTCTGACAAGGATCACACTTTCTGGCATAGTCCACAGCATCCTTCTTCATAGTAGGCCAATAGTATCCTATCCTCAGGATCCTTGAAAATAATGCCCTGCCCCTAGTGTGGTTTCCAAAATCTCCTTCATGAAAATCCTTTAGGACTTCTTGGATTTCAGGATCCTCAATGCATCTTAGATATGGACCTGCAAGAGATCGTTTATATAACATGTTATTCAATATTGTGAATTGAGATACCTTGATTTTGAAAGCCCTGGGGTTTTCTCCTGTAGGAATCTCTCCATGTTGGATATATCTTTTGATTGGAAGGATCCATGATCCTGAATGAGATTGTGTATCATCACTAGGGATGATTGTAGAATCCTCTCCTATCTCCATGGCTACATGATCCTCAATAGCGGGGGTTAGGATGTGGATAATAGGGATCCTGATATCCTCTAGAATCTTCAAGGATGATTCTAGATTGGCCAATGCATCAGCCTCTGCCTTCTCTTCCCTTGGTACCTGTGTTAAACTAAAGGAAACAAAAGAGAGTGCCAATTCTTTGACTATCTCTAAATATTTGATTAGCTTTTCACCTTTAACAGCATAAGATCCATTAAAGTGATTAGTAATTAACAATGAATCTACATGTACCTTAAGATACCTGATCCTCATATGCTTGGCAATTTGCAAACCAGCTATCAAGGCTTCATATTCAGCCTCATTATTAGTAGTTTGAAACTCACAAGCTATGGAGTGGGGTATTATGTCCCCCTGTGGCGAATTTAGTAGTATTTCAAGTCCTGTTCCTTTGACATTAGAAGCTCCATTAGTGAAGAGTATCCAAGGATCCTTAGTTTCTTCAAGCTGTTGAACTTCTAACTCAGCTTCGCTTTGCAAGTCACTACTAAAATCTGCCACAAAGTCAGCTAAGGCTTGGGATTTGATGGCAGTCCTTGGTTCATATCTTATATCATAAGCACTAAGCTTCACTGCCCACTTAGTCATCCTTCCTGACATTTCAGGTTTCCTGAGAAACATTCTTAATTGGAAAATTAGTCTTAACAATAATGGCATGAGTTTCAAAATAATGTCTTAATTTAGTAGATGCCATAATTAATGCAAGGATAAGTTTTTCTAAATGTGAATACCTGGATTCAACATCAAGCAAACTCTTACTTACATAATAGACAGGATGTTGTGTACCTTCGTGATCCTTAACAAGGACCGCACTTACTGCTTTAGAGGATACCGCCAAATACAAGGATAGTATATCCCCTTTTTCTAGTTTCATCAAGGCAGGGGCTGAGGATAGGTAATGTGACAACTCGAGTTTCCGACTTTCTTTTTCGCTCTTAGTGCACGTTGACTTTGACTGTGTAGTTGTTTGACTTGTTTAACTTGTAACTGTATACGTTATTTTATAATGAACGCATAGTGGTTGCATGATTTTGTGTTTGGCTGTATAACATGAAACACCTGTTGAAAACTTAAACTGTTTAAAATATGAAAGGACCCGACGAAACAGAAGTTCTGTTTCGCCATTTACATCCCGACGAAACTGATGTGTTTCGCCATCAAGCAACTCGACGAAACAGACAGGACCCGACGAAACAGACTGTTTCGTCATAAGCATCCCGACGAAACAGAAGTCTGTTTCGCCAAGCCCAGTTTCGCCAAGCCCATTAAGGGCCCAGAACGGTAATTCGTTCATATTAACGTGAACCGACTCCCTGTTTCACACTTTTAACAAAAATAGAAACCCTAGAACTCTCCACTCTGTGAAGGCGATACCCATCATCAACCATCATCTTTCTCTCTCGAATCCTCCCTTGTTCATCTCGAATATCTCGGTTAGTGCGTGCTCGTCTAAATCGGTTTCTTTGTCCCTTGATTTCTTTATACATGTTGTGTTTATGCTCGATTTATGGATTATAGGAGGGTATGTTGATGATACTCGGTTCTGAATGTTGTTTATATGGCCTGATTCTGAATACACATTAGTATCTTGATAGGAATCGATGATATGATGTTGTATGTTAATCTATATGTTGTACACATAACCTAGGGTTTGTGCTAGACGTTAAGAACTGTGATACTTATGTTATGATGATGTTACGATGATTCTGCGTTGAATGATTACTGTATGATTGAGGAATTGCTGTTTTACGGCTGTTAGGGTTTATGTGTTTTTTCGCATCTGCTGTAACTGATGTCTGCGAAACTGACTGATCGACGAAACAGAACTCTCGGCGAAACAGGATGTGTTTCGCCAAGAGTAGTCGACGAATCAGAAGTTCTGTTTCGCCAGGGGACACCTCGACGAAACAGAATGTGTTTCGTCACTATATGTGTTTCGCCACTATCTGTGTTTCGCCAACATGCGTGTTTCGCCGAATAGCTGATCTGTGCAGTAACTTGAGTTAATTCTGTTAAGTGTTAACTGGGTTAGTTAACTGCTGTTATGTATAAAGTATTACTTGTATGATTGCAAATACGTGTATTGTGATTGATGCGATGTTCATGATGATTATGTTTACGCACAAACAACTTTAATACAAACTGATTATGTATACGTGCATACCTTAGGACGTGATTGATTAACCGTGAGCACATACTTAGCATACCGAGCGAAACAAGGTGAGTTCACACTCTTTCTAAGGCATGGGATTCCCGGTGGTTTGGGAATGGGTTAAGAAACTAAAATGGAACCTACATATTCTCCTTGGGTAGGATATGTACCGCCATCCTCCATGGGTAGGATGCCAATATAAATCCTATGTATTCTCCTTGGGTAGAATACATACGTTCGTCCTCCTTGGGTAGGACAACAACCTTAACATACAATGGAACCTACATATTCTCCTTGGGTAGGATATGTACCGCCATCCTCCATGGGTAGGATGCCAATATAAATCCTATGTATTCTCCTTGGGTAGAATACATACGTTCGTCCTCCTTGGGTAGGACAACAACCTAAACATACAATGGAACCTACATATTCTCCTTGGGTAGGATATGTACCGCCATCCTCCATGGGTAGGATGCCAATATAAATACTATGTATTCTCCTTGGGTAGAATACATACGTTCGTCCTCCTTGGGTAGGACAACAACCTTAACGCATGCTCGTCCTCCTTGGGTAGGACAATCACACTCGCTACGGTCCTTGGATTAAGAAGGGCACGTACAAATACGACTAGTCAACACTATTCATCGCACGCATGCCTGGACTGGCAGCAAGGACTAACGCGATACAAATTTCTAAACTTCGCAAACATGCCTAGAGGGCCGCGATGCTATTACATACGATACATGATTACTAATCGAACATACGATTTACGAAATGAACATTATCACTAAATAGCCAACTGTGAACTCGCTCAACTAGTTGTTGACTCTCTGTTACATGCCTTGCAGGACCATAGGTACTTACGGAGCTTGCACGGGAGGCACGGTCGTTGTGGACATGGATCGTGAATGTGTTGTTAAACATTATAACATTTTGTACTTAAACTGATGTTGGGTTTTTACATTAATGCTTCCGCTACACACTTGTCTATATTTGGTTTTGTAAACACCTATCGTATTGATGAATGACTTTTGATATTTATGTACTTATGTTCAATATGATTGGTGGCTTGATCCTGGTCGTGTCACGCCTCCAAGAGGTGGTACTCCGCGTGTGGATTTTGGTGGTGTGACAGATTGGTATCAGAGCCATTGGTTATAGAGAACTTGGTTTTAATAAAGGGAAAACGATTTTTGTTAAAACCAGACTATAACCAGAACAGTGTTCTCAACGATCCACAACGACGCTTCGCTCCACGTGCAAGGCTCAACATCATAGGTACTACTATTCATGTTACTTTACCTACATGCTAGAATTACATAGAACTTTGCTCGTGGTATGCTCAGATTACAGAACCTACTATACGTTATTGCTTGAGAATACTTGTGTGCTTACTTTCTTCGCACTATTCGCGAACCTCTTACCCACATGTTCTCCTTGATGGCAAGATCATGAGTGGACGCGTTAACCTAACTTAAGCCCAGTTGGCGGCTTCGATCACTGAACAAGTTACTGCAGCACTCGCAGCTGCCCAGGCAGGAGGTGTAACCTGCCATCACCACTTACTCTAGGATCTTTAGATCCTACTCTTGTAACTCAACACTAGTGCTTAATTTTGATTACTCTTACGTACACGACAAGTCAACACGCTCAGCCACCTGTATGCACATACAAGACTTTTATGGACTGTCGTCCTACTACTTTCAGCAACACTGAAGGAACTGTTGTACTCCTCCATTAGTTCGAGGAACTCGAATCGGTCTTCGAGTGTGTGAATGACCCGAGGCTCGTAAGGTGAAATATGCCACTGATATTCTCGAAGGCACTTCGCAAACTTGGTGGAACGCGCAAGTTACGACACTGGGGCTGGCGGCTGCTATGCCACCCCATGGAATGATTTTAAGGAACCTATCAAACGTGAATACAATAGTTATGATGCCATCCACAAGTTGGAAGTGGAGTTCTTTAACATGACGATGACGGGATCAGAGATAGAAGCGTGCACGAAACGATCCAACAAACTGGCAATTTTGTGCCCAACTATGGTGGATCCTCCCATAAAGAGCTTTGAGTTGTACCTCAAAGGCTTAGTACCAGGAATTCAAAGCCATGTGATGACTGCTAATCTTGCTACTATTCAAGATGTTACTCATCTTGCTCATCGTCTCACAGACAAGGCAGTGGGACAGAACAAGCTGCCTCAACGTATCAGCGATACTACTACCACTACTACTTCAACTACTTCTGCTACCCTCAGTAACAATGGATGAAAGTGGGATGGAACCTCTAGCAAGGGTTCGACTACAATTCCGTCCCAGGCACAGCAGTGAAAGGTCGATGACAACTAAAGTCCTGATCAGCAACATTTAGTATTCAAGGGCAGGGTGGATACAAGGGAAACCACCCTAAGCGCAAACGATGTAACTTGCACCACAGCGGGCGACGCAACCGAATTCATTGTCATTGATGTGACAAGCTTGGCCATGGAGCCAAAGATGGTAGAAACTCACGTCCTGCAAACCAGAACCAACAACAACAGCCACAAGATCTATAGAATCGGCGACAACAGCATGGTAACAAGGGATGTTATCAGATGGTGCTGAAGGTCACTTCAAAAGACACTGCCCACGGTTGAACCAGAACCAGAATCAGAACCACAACCAAGGAAACGGGAACTAGGGAAGACAACGGGGGTAATAACGACGGCAATGGTGCCAGGGGTCGAGTGTTCGTGATTGGTCAGGGTGATACTAGTAATGACCTCAACGTTGCGATAGTTACGACATCGTCATTGGTATGGATTGGTTATCCCAACAACAAGCAGAGATCCTATGCAAGGAGAAGATCATTAGCATTTCCCGTACTGGCAAAGAACCTCTCGAAGTTCAAGGCGACAAGAGTGGTGTCGTGAGTGGCATCATCTCTTTCTTGAAGGCTCAGAAGTGTCTGCGATAAGGCCACGTAGCTATTTTAGCACTCGTTACTGTTACATCGACGACAGAGAAAAAGATTTGGGATATTCCTGTAGTACGCGACTTTCCTCAGGTGTTTCCTGAAGAGTTACCTGGGTTACCGCCTCATCGCCAGGTCGAATTCTAGATCGAGCTAGTTCCAGGAGCAGCACCTATAGCTCGAGCACCTTATCGCTTAGCTCCAACTGAACTGGAAGAACTGTCTAAGCAATTGCAAGAACTTTTGGAAAAGGGTTTCATACGTCCTAGCTCTTCGCCTTGGGGAGCTCCAGTGTTATTCGTAAAGAAGAAAGACGGTACGTTCAGGATGTGTATAGACTACCGTGAACTCAACAAGGTGACGATCAAGAATCGTTATCCTCTTCCACGCATCGACGACTTATTCGACCAGTTACAAGGGTCGAGCTATTACTCAAAGATTGATCTAAGGTCAGGTTACCATCAACTGAGAGTCCGGGATGAGGACGTCTCCAAAACAGCATTCAGAACTCGCTACGGTCATTATGAGTTTTTGGTCATGCCATTCGGGCTAACGAACGCGCCTGCGATTTTCATGGATCTTATGAACAGGGTGTGCAAACCTTATCTTGACAAGTTTGTTATTGTTTTCATTGATGACATTCTGATTTACTCGAAGAGTCGGGAGGAACATGAGCAACATTTACGACTTATTCTGGAACTCCTTCGAACGGAACAACTGTACGCTAAGTTTTCAAAATGCGACTTCTGGCTTCGTGAAGTCCACTTTCTAGGTCACGTGGTAAACAGGGATGGGATACATGTTGATCCATCCAAGGTAGATTCGATCAAGAACTGGCCTGCACCTCGCACACCAACAGAAATACGCCAATTCTTGGGTTTGGCGGGTTATTACAGACGGTTTATCAAAGACTTCTCAAGGATTGCACAGCCGCTTACATTACTGACACAGAAAGGTATTGCCTACCGTTGGAGTGATACACAGGATACAGCGTTTCAGCACTTAAAGGATAGACTTTGTAGCGCACCTATCCTCTCATTGCCTGAAGGCACAGACGATTTTGTAGTCTACTGTGATGCATCTATCCAAGGTTTTGGATGTGTGTTGATGCAACGGGATAAAGTAATTGCTTATGCTTCGCGCCAACTTAAGATTCACGAACGGAATTACACTACACACGATTTAGAGCTTGGAGCTGTTGTTTTTGCGCTCAAGATATGGCGACATTACCTGTATGGCACTAAGTGCACTATCTACACCGATCACAGGAGTCTTGAGTATATATTCAAGCAGAAAGAATTGAACATGCGACAACGTAGATGGGTTGAACTACTGAACGATTACGAATGTGCTATAAAGTACCATCCAGGCAAGGCCAATGTGGTGGCCGACGCCCTTAGTCGAAAAGATACTACACCTAGGCGTGTACGAGCGTTGCAACTCACTATTCAGTCTAGTCTTCCTTCACAGATGCGAGATGCTCAGGTAGAAGCATTGAAACCAGGAAACGTCAGGGCTGAAGCCCTACGCGGCTCAAGGCAATGGTTGGAACAAAAGGCAGACGGAGCCTACTATGTAACAGGACGCATTTGGGTCCCACTCTATGGCAACTTACGCGAACTTGAAATGGATGAAGCTAATAAGTCTCGCTACTCGGTACATCCAGGTTCAGATAAAATGTACCACGATATCAAAACTACATATTGGTGGCCTAGCATGAAGGCCCACATAGCAACTTACGTTAGCAAGTGTTTGACTTGTGCGAGAGTCAAAGCAGAATATCAGAAACCATCAGGCCCACTCCAACAACCTGAGATACCACAATGGAAATGGGAGCAAATTTCCATGGATTTTGTTACTGGCCTGCCTAGATCTCAGCGCGGAAATGATACTATTTGGGTGATCGTGGATCGACTCACAAAGTCTGCTCACTTCTTGGCTATCAAAGAAACAGACAAGTTCTCTACCTTAGCAGACATTTACCTTAAGGAAGTTGTCTCGAGGCACGGGGTGCCCACATCTATTATCTCTGATCGTGATGCACGTTTTACTTCAGAACTGTGGCAAGCAATGCACAAATCTTTTGGCTCTCGATTAGACATGAGCACAGCTTATCATCCTCAGACAGATGGACAGTCTGAGCGCACTATTCAAACTCTCGAAGACATGCTTCGGGCGTGCGTAATTGACTTTGGCAAGGGCTGGGAAAAGCATCTGCCACTTGTGGAATTCTCGTACAACAACAGCGACCACACCAGCATTAAAGCCGCTCCATTCGAGGCATTGTACGGGCGTAAATGCCGGTCACCTCTCTGTTGGGCAGAGGTGGGAGATAGTCAAATCACAGGTCCAGAAATGGTAGTTGATACTACTGAAAAGATTGCTCAAATACGACAACGCATGGCGGCAGCACGTGGCCGTCAGAAAGTATACGCTGATAAAGACAGGAAAATACTCGAATTCCAAGTTGGGGATCGAGCACTACTAAAAGTTTCACCCTGGAAGGGTGTTGTTCGTTTTGGTAAACGAGGCAAGCTCAACCCACGATACGTTGGACCATTCGAAATCATTGAGATAATAGGCAAGGTGGCCTACAGATTGAACTTACCAGCTGAACTCAGCGCAGTTCACAACGTCTTTCACGTGTCGAATCTGAAGAAGTTTCAGTCAGATGAGACCCACATAGTTCCTCTGAAGGAGCTCACTATCGACGAACAATTGCATTTCGTCGAGGAACCAGTTGAAATCACGGACCGGGATGTTAAGGTCCTCAAGAACACCAGAATACCACTTGTTCGAGTTCGTTGGAACTCCCGTCGTGGCCCAGAGTTTACCTGGGAACGCGAAGACCAAATGGAACTCAAATATTCCCCAGTTGTTCGAAAACAATGCAACTACTACTGAGGCTGAAGCTACTACAGAAGTTCGGGATGAAATCCCAACTCAACGGGGGGATGATGTGACACCCCAGGAAAACCAGTAAACGATAACTTACCTAGCTTCCTCAGTAACCGCATGCTAAATTTCGGGACGAAATTTCTTTCAAGTTGGGGATAATGTGACAACTCGAGTTTCCGACTTTCTTTTTCGCTCTTAGTGCACGTTGACTTTGACTGTGTAGTTGTTTGACTTGTTTAACTTGTAACTGTATACGTTATTTTATAATGAACGCATAGTGGTTGCATGATTTTGTGTTTGGCTGTATAACATGAAACACCTGTTGAAAACTTAAACTGTTTAAAATATGAAAGGACCCGACGAAACAGAAGTTCTGTTTCGCCATTTACATCCCGACGAAACTGATGTGTTTCGCCATCAAGCAACTCGACGAAACAGACAGGACCCGACGAAACAGACTGTTTCGTCATAAGCATCCCGACGAAACAGAAGTCTGTTTCGCCAAGCCCAGTTTCGCCAAGCCCATTAAGGGCCCAGAACGGTAATTCGTTCATATTAACGTGAACCGACTCCCTGTTTCACACTTTTAACAAAAATAGAAACCCTAGAACTCTCCACTCTGTGAAGGCGATACCCATCATCAACCATCATCTTTCTCTCTCGAATCCTCCCTTGTTCATCTCGAATATCTCGGTTAGTGCGTGCTCGTCTAAATCGGTTTCTTTGTCCCTTGATTTCTTTATACATGTTGTGTTTATGCTCGATTTATGGATTATAGGAGGGTATGTTGATGATACTCGGTTCTGAATGTTGTTTATATGGCCTGATTCTGAATACACATTAGTATCTTGATAGGAATCGATGATATGATGTTGTATGTTAATCTATATGTTGTACACATAACCTAGGGTTTGTGCTAGACGTTAAGAACTGTGATACTTATGTTATGATGATGTTACGATGATTCTGCGTTGAATGATTACTGTATGATTGAGGAATTGCTGTTTTACGGCTGTTAGGGTTTATGTGTTTTTTCGCATCTGCTGTAACTGATGTCTGCGAAACTGACTGATCGACGAAACAGAACTCTCGGCGAAACAGGATGTGTTTCGCCAAGAGTAGTCGACGAATCAGAAGTTCTGTTTCGCCAGGGGACACCTCGACGAAACAGAATGTGTTTCGTCACTATATGTGTTTCGCCACTATCTGTGTTTCGCCAACATGCGTGTTTCGCCGAATAGCTGATCTGTGCAGTAACTTGAGTTAATTCTGTTAAGTGTTAACTGGGTTAGTTAACTGCTGTTATGTATAAAGTATTACTTGTATGATTGCAAATACGTGTATTGTGATTGATGCGATGTTCATGATGATTATGTTTACGCACAAACAACTTTAATACAAACTGATTATGTATACGTGCATACCTTAGGACGTGATTGATTAACCGTGAGCACATACTTAGCATACCGAGCGAAACAAGGTGAGTTCACACTCTTTCTAAGGCATGGGATTCCCGGTGGTTTGGGAATGGGTTAAGAAACTAAAATGGAACCTACATATTCTCCTTGGGTAGGATATGTACCGCCATCCTCCATGGGTAGGATGCCAATATAAATCCTATGTATTCTCCTTGGGTAGAATACATACGTTCGTCCTCCTTGGGTAGGACAACAACCTTAACATACAATGGAACCTACATATTCTCCTTGGGTAGGATATGTACCGCCATCCTCCATGGGTAGGATGCCAATATAAATCCTATGTATTCTCCTTGGGTAGAATACATACGTTCGTCCTCCTTGGGTAGGACAACAACCTAAACATACAATGGAACCTACATATTCTCCTTGGGTAGGATATGTACCGCCATCCTCCATGGGTAGGATGCCAATATAAATACTATGTATTCTCCTTGGGTAGAATACATACGTTCGTCCTCCTTGGGTAGGACAACAACCTTAACGCATGCTCGTCCTCCTTGGGTAGGACAATCACACTCGCTACGGTCCTTGGATTAAGAAGGGCACGTACAAATACGACTAGTCAACACTATTCATCGCACACATGCCTGGACTGGCAGCAAGGACTAACGCGATACAAATTTCTAAACTTCGCAAACATGCCTAGAGGGCCGCGATGCTATTACATACGATACATGATTACTAATCGAACATACGATTTACGAAATGAACATTATCACTAAATAGCCAACTGTGAACTCGCTCAACTAGTTGTTGACTCTCTGTTACATGCCTTGCAGGACCATAGGTACTTACGGAGCTTGCACGGGAGGCACGGTCGTTGTGGACATGGATCGTGAATGTGTTGTTAAACATTATAACATTTTGTACTTAAACTGATGTTGGGTTTTTACATTAATGCTTCCGCTACACACTTGTCTATATTTGGTTTTGTAAACACCTATCGTATTGATGAATGACTTTTGATATTTATGTACTTATGTTCAATATGATTGGTGGCTTGATCCTGGTCGTGTCACGCCTCCAAGAGGTGGTACTCCGCGTGTGGATTTTGGTGGTGTGACAGGTAATCCTTAAGAGCTTTGAGGGCGTTTTCATGTTTTTCAGTCCATTCAAATTTTTTGTTCTTTCTCAAAATGTCATAGAATTCCTTGCATTTTTCGGATGACTTGGATATGAACCTGTTCAAGGCTGCGATCCTGCCTATCAATCTTTGCACATCCTTGGCATTGGCAGGAGATTTGATATTCACAATAGCCTTAATTTGCTCTGGACTTGCTTCAATGCCTCTTTTTGTCACCATATAGCCTAGGAATTTACCTGCTTTAACACCAAAGTGACACTTGGAAGGATTTAGTTTCATATTAAATTTATCAAGGATATTGAATGCTTCCTCCAAGTCTCTAAGGTGATCCTCAACTTTCTTGGACTTAACCACCATGTCATGTATGTAGACTTCCATAGTGTGTCCAATTTGTTCCTTGAACATCATATTGACTAGCCTTTGATAAGTAGCACCTGCATTCCTTAGTCCAAATGGCATAGCAATATAACAATATATACCAGTTGGGGTCATAAAGGCTGTATCCTCTTGATCGGATGGTTCCATCTGAATTTGTTGAAATCCAGATGAAGCATCCATAAAAGTCAACAACTCATGACCCGCGGTAGCATCCACCATGGAGTCAATGTGGGGTAATGGGAAAGGATCCTTGGGACATGCCTTGTTTAAATCAGTAAAATCGACACATACCCTCCACTTTCCATTTTTCTTTTTAACAACAACCACATTGGCTAACCACCTTGGATACTTAACCTCTCTTATCATACCTGCCCGAAGTAGTTTATCTACCTCTTCCTGGATAATAGCATTCCTCTCAGGTGCAAACTTCCTCCTCTTTTGATGTATGGGCTTGAATGACCTGTCAATACCAAGTTTGTGAGTAATTATATCTTTAGATATACCTGTCATGTCCTCATGCTTCCAGGAAAAGGTAGTTTTCCTCCTCTTAAGGAAGGATACTAGATCCTGTTCAATGTTACTGAGGAATCCCGATCCTATGAAGACTAAGGATTCAGAATCATGAGGATCCATAAGGATTTCTTTCACATCCTGTTCTCTTGACTCCAACACATCTCTTGAAGGATACTTTAATTGCTATTGCTCCCTTGGTCTTGAGGCTGGCTTCATTGATGACGTATAACAATTCTTTGCTTCTTGTTGATCACTCTCAATTTTCACCACTCCCCACGGACTAGGAAGCTTTACACATTGATGATAGGTAGATGGGACTGCCTTCATGTCATGTATCCATGGCCTGCCAAGGATAACATTACAACAGGATAAGCAATCTATAACACAAAATTTTTGATAAGAATGAAGTCCCTCAATATAGATGGGGAGTTTGATATCCCCCAATGTGTTCTTGGTTTCTCCAATGAATCCCACAAGAACTGAGGATCTCGGTACAATATCCGATTCAGGGATGTTCATCTTCTTGAGGACATCAAGCTGAATGATGTTTACTGAGCTTCCTCCATCTATCAGGATCCTGCGAACAAAGTGGTTAGATATAAACAAAGTAATAACAAGACCATCATGATGAGGATCCTGAACATCAACACGATCATCCTCATCAAAAGTTATAACTTTCTCCTGTGTAACAGTAGAGGTCCAGATGGGTCTATCTCCGTTATCCATCTTGGTCTCCTTGGCATGTCTTTTGGCTGCTGAAAAGGAAGTACCACAAATGTCTGATCCACTGGATATGAAGTTTATAACTTGTGCATCTGCTCGAGGAGCAGGAGCTCTTTCTGGGATCCTCTCAGGATCCTAGGTCCTTGACTTCTTTTTTCCCAAAAGCTCCTTCAAATGCCCCTTACTTAACAAGTAACCAATTTCTTTTCTTAGTGCAACACACTCTTCGGTGAGGTGTCCGAAATCCTCATGATATGCACACCATTTGGACTTATCTTTTGTTGCGGCTGGTTTATCACTTTTCCTTGGCCATCTTGCTTTTTCACCTAGATTCTGCATCACAAGAATTAGTTCATTGTTATCAACAGAAAAACAGTATTCAGAAATTGGAAGATAATCCTCATCATCCTCTTCTTGTTCTACTGCATGCACATTCTTGTTATCGGACTTGTTGTAGGACTTGAACTTGTTATTCTTGAAGTAGGATCCTTGCTTTTCCTGTTTCGAGGATCCTGCCAGTCTCTCCTGGATCCTTTTGTCATCCTCTAAACGGATGAACCTAAGGGCCCTGGTTCTTACTGCATCAAGATTCGTGCATGGGGTCATAACAAGATCATCATAGAATAATGAATCCCTAAGGAAACCCATTTTAAAGTCTTCTACAGCCGTAGCTATATCCAGATTAGGAATGTCTAAGGATTCTTTACTAAACTTAGTGATATAATCTCTAAGTGATTCATTTTGACCTTGTGTTACCCTATATAGATCACTAATTAATCGTTCAAATTTTCTGCTACATGAGAACTGACTATTAAACAGATTAACTAGATTAGCAAATGAAGTAATAGAGTAAGGGGGAAGACTTAGCAGCCATTTAAGAGCAGATCCTGTAAGTGTGGATCCGAAACCCTTGCATAGACATGCTTCTTTTAACCTCTCTTGGATGGGGTTGATCTCCATCCTTTCTCTATATTGAGCTACATGTTCCTCTGGATCCGTTGAACCATCATACAGCTTCAAAGTTGGTATTTGAAACCTTTTGGGTATCTCAGCATCACAAATAGGTGGTGCAAAACGAGATATCCTATGGTTCCCATCTGCAATTTCAGGAATGGGCTTAACCACTCCTGGAATGCTGGATATCATATCCTTCAGCTTCTGTAATTCCCTAGCCATAGCTTGATTGATACCTGTATCCTGCATAGAGCCATGGTTAGTGTTATAAGAATTATTGAAAGTGTTACCTCCCAAAGGATTCAAGTTTGGAATCGCAGATGTGAATCCATATTGACGGGATTCTGGTATGATTGAAGGACCATAAGAGGAAATGGTATGCATTGGAATGAAATCTCCTTGATGAACATCTTTGCTTGGGGGTTGTACACTTCTTAATAATCCTTGATCCTGAAAGATGTTGGATCCTTGATGCTGAAAGGAGGATCCTTGAACCGGAAAAGATCCTTGAACCTGGGAGGATCCTTGGACCTGGGAGGATCCTTGGACCTGAAAGGAGGATCCTTGAACCTGGGAGGATCCTTGAACTTGGGAGGATCCTTGAACTGTGTGTGCCCCCATATATACTCCTGAGCTGACAAAGGATCCCTGATACTGGAAAGAGGATCCCGAAGGCTGAAAGTGAGATCCAAAAGCCTGACTCATATTTGTTGTTCCATAATGCCTTTCCAATGGTCCACTTTGATACTGGATGTCTGGAACTGCAGATTGTAGGGCAGTTACGGCTGGAGTGTCAAAATTCAGTGATCTAGGTATCAGAGGAGAGTAATCCTCCCCCGATCTCTTCTGTTTCTTGATGTCACCGATTTCCCAGAGGATCCTTTCGTTGGTTTTGTCCTGCTCTTGTATGTGATCCCTCATCTGCAAAATCAGAGTAAAAATATCATTAGTAGTAGGATTAGAAGAAACAGAAGAAGTTGGTGGTTTTGGAAAAATGGGGCTTTGTCTCTTTGCAGCATTTTCAGCATTCTTCTGGGATTCAGAAGGTGGTGGAGGCAAAGGTGGAACGCCCTGTGAAGAAGTGACTGCCGGTATTGAACTGGAAGTGTTTTTTGTTGAAGAAGTCATCTGCTTGGTTGTAATGAACCGAAATGATCACAAAAACAAGAGTTTCTTAAGAATGAAGCACCAATTGCCCCACGGTGGGCGCCAAACTGTTTTGGTCAAAAATCAAGCAAGGATAATCCAACCAAATCTTTTGTTGTAAGGTGTGATGCTTGAATCAATGAACAATGTTAAGGATAACTCAGAAATGTAATGAACAAGTGACACAAGGATTTATACGAGGAAAAAGCCCTTGATCAAGAGTTGATCTCCGGCATAAAAAACCTCGGGTGATGGAAACTACTGATCACCAACTAAGATTAATCAAAAGAAGTTTACAACTTGGGATAATAACAAGCTTGTTACAAGGATCACTAGTGTGCAATGTGCGAAAAATGTATGAAATCGCCAAGTAGTGTTTGAGAGCTGTTACGAGAGTGTGTGTGTTTGCTAAAATTAGCCAAGTGTTCTAACTCAAGCTTGTTATCCCCATTTTAAATTAGAAATAACTAAACTAACTAACTATCCGCAAATTGTGCAAGCTCCCCACGATCTCCACAACGTCCACAAGAGCCAAGCACGTGCGGAATATTGAGGGAATATGCTCCAGGAATTTCGGTGAGACTTAGTCCATGCCTTTGCTCCTGCAAAACAAGCTTACGTACAATGAAGACAATCGTTAGTACAAGGATAACAATAAGGATCCTGAATCCTGACCCTGCAACACCTACTGAGGATCCTTAATTCAAACAGAATTGAGGATCCATGATCCTGGCAGCACTTGAGGATCCGTGATCCTTAGGATTGGAAAATCCTCCCCTAACACCAATCATGAGATATCTCAAAGAAGGACACATCCTAAAGGATGAGAATCCTAAGGCATTTGTTCAAGTTAGAGATCAAGAAGTGGTATCCTTCATAAAAAGGAATATCCTGACTAGGTTTGGAGTACCAGCTGAAATAATTTGTGACAATGGATCTCAATTTATAAGTAAGAGGACTACTGACTTTTGCAAGAGTTGGGGAATCAAAATGATCACATCCACCCCAGTACATCCTCAAGCAAATGGACTAGCAGAATCCTCAAACAAGATAATTGTTAATAATTTGAAGAAAAGGCTTGGAGCTAAGAAGGGAAGATGGGTAGAAGAATTACCCTTTGTTTTATGGGCTGATAGGACGACGGTGAAAAGTGCAACTGGCCAAACCCCATTTTCCTTGGTATTTGGAGCAGAAGCGGTGATCCCGACAGAAGTGGTAATACCAACAGCAAGATCCAACCTCCGGGATCCTGAGCAGAATCCTGAAGTCCTATGCCAGGAATTGGATACTATTGATGAGATAAGAGATGCAGCAAGGCTAAGGATGGCAGCATATCAACAGAGGATATCTAAAGCATATAACAAGAATATAAGGACTAGAAGGTTCCAGGTTGGAGATTGGGTATTGAGAAAGGCTTTTCAGAATACTACTAATCCTGCCGATGGAAAGTTGGCTCCGAAATGGGAAGGACCCTATGAGATTGAATCAGAATCAGGAAAAGGAGCACACCGACTCAAGAATATGGAGGGGGATATGCTACCAAGATCCTGGAATGCTATACATATAAAGCTCTATTTCAAGTGAGTTTGGAATTTAAATTCTAACTCAGGATGGTATGGATTCTATCTCTTTTAATATATTTTGATATTATTTATTGTTTTAAACCCATTACTGACTTAAGCATCGGAGGGGTGTTAGCCAGGCTAACACCCACCTTAGCTTGCAGTTGTTTTGCAGTATATGCTTCGGGATATAGCTCCAGGATACACACTCAGGATATTTCGAAAGACTAGAGGATTGGCCCCCTCTCTCACATTTAAGGGATCCTGGTCCCTTCACAGGTTTAAAGGTATTCACCTTTCTCTCGAATTGGGTTTAAACACCCCGCCTGGAGCGCAAGTTATCTAGGGATAGTTCAAGGTAGCGGGACCAGTTCATGTAAAAGTGGCTGACAATTTCGTAACTACTGGCTATATCCTAGATCCTAAAGGTATATGAGGATTGATCACCATCTCTCACGAAAGGGTATTTTCATACTCTCTAAGGTTTAAAGGTTATCACATTTCTAAGTCTTGGAGTTTATACACTCCCGCCTGTAGCGCATGAAAATTTGGGATTTTCCCCAGGATACCTATGTGTGACAACTCGATTTTTCAAGGTCTTTCCTCGACACGTTATTTGTTTGACAATTGTATTTACATAACTTGTTTGCTTTGTATTTGTGCACGATTGTTATATGTTGAGATATTGTGTTAGTATTTAAACTTAATATAAATCACTACTTACAAACCTAAAACCTATACACGACGAAACACTAGAGTTTCGCCACAACCATCTCGACGAAACCAGAGGTTTCGTCATCATCCCCACAACGCCAAAACATGGGGTTTCGCCAAACACGCCACGACGAAACCTAGGGGTTTCGCCGGCCCAGGTTACTTCGAAGCCCAGTAAAGGCCCAACATTTGATAATTTACATATGTAACGAGGTAGGGTTACGTAAGAGTAGTTAGGTGATCAGTTTGCAAACCCTAGAGTCTCTCTCTCCCTATCCTTTTGTGCGACGGCAACAAATCTAGGTCTTTCGAAGTTTTCTTGGATCGCTACACCATCTCTTCCTCATCCCGTCAATTGTGTGCACTCAAACTCTAGGTTAGTATTATTAGTTTTGACTTGATTGTGATTCCTTATGATTTCGGCCATGAGATTGTGTGAATACATGATATATCGTGATCAAAATATGTTGGAAGTTTGTTACATGAATTTCATGAATCGAATGGATGGGTTAACTCGCATAGTAGGGGACTAGGATTGATATAATTAAATGTATGATCTTGAATGTTATTGATGTGATCTGGGTCCGAAAGCATGTTAGCAGATTAATGATGTTCGATTATGTGATGTGTTATATTGATTGGTTTGATGCACATATAAACCAGGGTTACATGCTAGAGTTCGGATTCACTAGTCTAAAGAGCCGATCGTATGCTTCGTATGGTGATTGATTGATTGTTGTTGAGTAGATTACGATTGTTAATTGTTGATGACTAACTGCTACATCATGATTAGGGTTCCTGTGTTTCATAAATTGTTGAGTGACGAAACGTGTTAGGTTTCGCCACACTGTATCTCGACGAAACATGGAATGTTTCGTCACCTGTTAACTCGACGAAATCCTATAGGTTTCCCCACTTAGTGCCTTGACGAAACTTCATAAGTTTCGTCACTTAGTGCCTTGACGAAACTTCAAAAGTTTCGTCACCTGATTGTGTATACGTGCATACCATAGGCTTTGACTGATTAATTGGAAACAAGTAGTAAGCATACCGAGCAAACCGAGGTGAGTTCACACTTTCCACAAGGCATGGGATTCCCAAGGGTTGGGAATGGGTAAAGGATTTAAACTGAAACTGCGTGATCTCCTGGTTTGGAACACGTATACACCCTCTTTATTGAAGGGTGACAACACGTGATAAGGATATAATTGGAACCTGCATAATCTCCTGGATTGGGGATTACGTACACACCCTCTTTACTGAAGGGTGACAGCACGGATACTAGACCAAAACTCTATCATTAAGTCCCTCATTTTGTATCGACTTAATCGCCGAGGCCAATGGCGAGCGGGTCATTAGTTAAATAGCGCTATTAGGTTTGACAAGCCTCACACCGTGCCGCAGAGGACGGGCGTGGACTAATGGACTATGGCACGCCAATGATGATAGACATTGACTAGGGCACCAACTTACTTCAGTCAGTAGTCGATATGGTAAACGGTCTAGTGGTTCACATGGGGAAGCCCCCACTGGTTATGGATATGTTTGGGAAACAGGGAAACTGGTTAACTTATGGTTTACAAATGAACTCATGGTTTTTGAAACAACTTATAAATGAACACCAACTATGAACTAGCTCAACTTTGTTGTTGACTCGTTGTTACAAGCCTTACAGGTCGTTAGATGTTTAGCGGGAGCTTGCATGAGCAGGAGGAGTCGTTGTGGGACATGGACTGTTGAGTTCCATGTTAAACATTTAAACCTTATGAATTTATTACTTATGTTTGGGTTATACATTTTATGCTTCCGTTGTTAACTTAAAGTTGGTTACTTTCTTTTGGACACCAATTATATTGTAGTTGGTTTTATTTACTTAAATACGTTGTTCAATATGATTGGTGGCTTGATCCTGGTCGGTCACGCCTCCATGCGGTGATACTCCGCTTGTGGACTTTTGGGGGTGTGACAGATTGGTATCAGAGCCATTGGTTATAGTGAACTTGATTTTAAAAAGAAAAAAAAACTTTTTGACAAAACCAGACTATAACCTGTACAGTGCTCAACGATCCACAATGACGCTTCGCTCCACGTGCAAGGCTCAACACTCTAGGTGATATGATTTATGTTTATATTGCCTACTTGTTAGTTACATAGTACATGGTTCATGGTATGCTTTGGTTAACGTAGCAACTATTGTTAGACACTCATTGTGTGCTTACTCTCTTCTGTCACTCCACACTTACGCATTGTCACGACACTTTTCTCACCCATGCTCTCTTTATTGTGAAGATCATGAGTGGGCGTCTCAACTTGACTCAGGATCAGCTGACAACCTTGATTAATGAACGGGTTGCTGAAGCCTTAGCAACACAAATAGGGAGTCAACCCATGCACACTCAAACACGCATAGGTACCTTTAAGGCGTTCTTGGAATGCAAACCTCCCACTTTCGACGGCACTGGAGGGGCAATCGGCCTTCTACACTGGATCCGAAGAATCGAATATACATTCGAAGAAAGTGAAAGCCCTGCCGGCAAACGAGTAGAGTACGCTACTGGCACGTTGCAAGGGAAAGCGTATTCGTGGTGGAACATACAAGTTCAGATGCTCGGGTTGGCGGACGCGAATGCCACCCTCTGGAGCGACTTCAAGGATTTGATTAAGGAAGAATTCTGCCTCCTGGACGACATTCTAAAACCTGAAATAGAGTATTATGGTTTGAAGATGGAAGGATCAGAGATTGAGGCATAAACAAAGAGGTCCAACGACTTGGCTGCTTTATGTCCTAACTTGTCACAACCCACATCTAGATGAATCAAGCTATACCTCAGAGGCTTAGTCCCGGAAATCCAAGGGTCTGTAATTGCGGCCAACCTTCCCACAATCCGGCAAGTCGTTCGGTTGGCGCACCAACTCACCAATCAGGCGGTGGAAGAGGGCAAGTTGCCCAAGAGTGACTTTTCCAATGCAAATGCTCTTAATAGTAACAAGCATATTTGGGGTGATCACCAAGGTGAGGGTCCTAGCTCTATACAACTGGACCCGCACAGGAAACTCGTACAGCAGGGGCTGAACTACCAAAATCAGGGGGGATACCTAGGGAATAAGCCGAGATGCCGCAAGTGTCAACGGCACCACTATGGGTGATGTGCGGTATCGTGTTTCCATCGGTGCAATAAGACGGGACATATGGCTAGAGACTGCAGGAGCCCATATCCTGCAAACTGGAACCACCAGCAGCAGCAGGGTGGCAAAAAGGGGTGTTTTCGATGTGGAGCTGAAGGCCACCTCAAGAGGAATTGTCCACAGATGAGGCAGAATCGTGACAACAATAGCAACCAGGGCAATGGGAACAATAACGAGGGAAACAATGATGGCAATGGTGCCTGGGGACGTGCGTTCGTGATTGGGCAGGGTGATGCAAGGAACGATCCCAACGTTGTGATGGGTAAGTTTCTTCTGGATGACTTCTTTGTTACTGTTTTATTTGATTCGGGTGTTGATACTAGTTAGGTGTCCCTAAAAGTTAGTCAACTGCTTAAGCGTACCCCCAACACTTTTGAACACCAAGCACATGGTAGAACTAGCAAACGGTAAAAGTCTCGAGGCCACACATATAGTTAAGGGTTGTAGTCCCGTCTTAGCTGGTTAGACCTTCTCTATCGTTCTTATTCCTATCGTTCTTGGTAGTTTCGACGTCGTTATCGGGATGGATTGGTTATCTCAACATCGAGCAGAGATCCTTTGCAAGGAGAAGATCGTCCGCATTCCTCGTTCTGGTAATGTGTATTGACTACCGTGAACTCAACAAGGTGACTGTGAAGAATCGCTATCCTCTTCCATGCATTGACGACTTATTCGACCAGTTGCAAGGGTCGGGTATTTACTCAAAGATTGACCTGAGGTCAGGCTACCATCAACTGAGAGTCCGAGACGAGGATATCCCTAAGACAGCATTCAGGACTCATTATGGGCATTACGAATTTCTGGTTATGCCTTTTGGACTGACAAACGCACCTGCGGTCTTCATGGATCTCATGAACAAAGTGTGCAAGCCTTACCTGGATAAGTTTGTTATTGTATTCATCGACGACATCCTGATTATTCAAAGAGTCAGGAGGAACACGAACATCACCTGAGACTTATTTTGGAACTCCTTCGAACAGAGCAGCTGTATGCCAAATTATCGAAATGTGACTTCTGGCTTCGCGAAGTCCATTTTCTAGGCCACGTGGTAAACAAGGTTGGGATTCATGTTGATCCATCCAAGGTTAACTCGATCAAGAACTGGCCTGCACCCCGTACACCAACAAAAATCCGCCAATTCTTGGGTTTGGCGGGCTACTACAGAAGGTTCATCAAGGATTTCTCCAAGATTACGCAACCTCTCACTTCCCTAACCCAGAAGGGTGTCACCTATCGTTGGGGTGATGCACAGGAATCTGCATTTCAGCACTTAAAAGATAGACTTTGTAGCGCACCTATTCTCTCATTGCCTGAAGGCACAGACTATTTTGTGGTTTATTGCGATGCATCCGTCCAGGGACTTGGTTGCGTGTTTATGCAACGTTACAAGGTCATTGCTTACTCGTCACGCCAACTTAAGGTCCACGAAAGGAACTACACTACACACGACTTGGAATTGGAAGCAGTGGTATTTGCCCTCAAGATATGGAGACATTACCTGTACGGTACCAAGTGCACTATTTACACCGGTCACAGGAGTCTCCAGCATATCTTCGAACAGAAGGAGTTGAACATGCGACAACGCCGATGGGTCGAGCTCTTGAATGATTACGAATGCACGATCAAGTACCATCCGGACAAAGCCAATGTGGTGGCCGACGCCTTCAGCCAAAAGGAGACAAAACCTAAGCGCGTACGAGCGTTACAACTTACCATCCAATCTTTTCTTCCTACTTAGATACGTGAAGCTCAGGTTGAAGCATTAAAAGCAGACAACATCAGGCCTGAGTCCCTGCGAGGATCAAGGAAATGATTAGAATAAAAGGAAGACGGTGCCTACTACGCAACAGGGCGCATCTGGGTTCCACTTTATGGCAATCTACGTGAGCTTGTGATGGATGAAGCACACAAGTCCCGTTACTCAGTACATCCTGGTTCGGATAAGATGTACCACGACTTAAAGACTATGTACTGGTGGCCTGGTATGAAAGCCAACATAGCAACTTACGTTAATAAATGTTTGACTTGTGCGAGAGCAAGAGCGAATATCAGAAACCATCAGGCCTACTTCAACAACCAGAGATACCGACATGGAAATGGGAACAAATTTCCATGGACTTTGTTACTGGCCTACCTAGATCAGAACGGGGAAACGATACCATTTGGGTGATAGTGGATCGATTGACTAAGTCTGCACGCTTTCTGGCTATCAAAGAAACGGATAAGTTTTCTACTCTAGCAGACGTCTACCTTAAGGAAGTTGTTTCGAGGCATGGGGTGCCAACCTCCATCATATCTGATCGTGATGCACGTTTTACCTCTGAATTGTGGCAAGCAATGCACAAGTCCTTTGGCTCACGTCTGGACATGAGCATAGCATATCATCCACAGACGGATGGGCAGTTTGAACGCACCATTCAAACCCTTGAAGACATGCTACGTGCATGTGTAATCGATTTTGGCAACGGCTGGGAAAGACACCTCCCTTTAGTGGAGTTTTCGTATAACAACAGTTACCACACCAGCATCCAGGCCGCTCCGTTTGAGGCATTGTACAAACGTAAATGCCGATCACCTCTTTGTTGGGCAGAGGTTGGCGACAGCCAAATCACTGGTCCAGAACTTGTAGTAGACACGGCAGAGAAGATTGCTCAGATACGACAACGAATGGCGGCAGCTCGTGACAGTCAGAAAAGCTACGCTGATAAGCGTAGAAAACCTCTAGAATTTCAGGTCGGGGACCGAGTTCTACTTAAAGTCTCACCCTGGAAGGGTGTGGTTCGTTTTGGTAAACGAGGCAAGCTTAATCCGCGTTACGTCGGACCTTTCAAAATCACTGAACGAATTGGCAAAGTCGCTTACAGATTGAATTTACCTGAAGAACTCAGCGAAGTTCACAACGTATTCCACGTGTCAAATCTGAAGAAGTGTCAGTCAGATGAGACCCTCATAGTTCTTCACAAGGAACTCACCATCGACGATCAGCTGAGATTCGTCGAAGAACCTGTAGAAATCACGGACCGAGATGTTAAGGTCCTCAAGCGCACCAGAATACCTCTTGTTCGAGTTCGTTGGAACTCCCGTCATGGCCCAGAGTTTACATAGGAATGAGAAGACCAAATGAAACACAAGTATCCCCAATTGTTCGATAACAGTGCAACCACTCCTGAGGCTGAAGCTACTGCGGAATTTCGGGATGAAATTCCAAACCAACGGGGGATGATGTGACACCCTAGGAAAACCGGGAAAACCACGCAACTTAACTAGCTTCCTCAGTGACTACGTGCTAAATTTTAGGACGAAATTTCTTTCAAGTTGGGGATGATGTGACAACTCGAGTTTTCAAGGTCTTTCCTCGACACGTTATTTGTTTCACAATTGTGTTTACATAACTTGTTTGCTTTGTATTTGTGCACGATTGTTATATGTTGAGATATTGTGTTAGTATTTAAACTTAATATAAATCACTACTTACAAACCTAAAACCTATACACGACGAAACCCTAGAGTTTTGCCACAACCATCTCGACGAAACCTGAGGTTTCGTCATCATCCCCACCATGCCAAAACATGGGGTTTCGCCAAACACGCCACGACGAAACCTAGGGGTTTCGCTGGCCCAGGTTACTCCGAAGCCCAGTAAGGGCCCAACATTTGATAATTTACATATGTAACGAGGTAGGGTTACGTAAGAGCAGTTAGGTGATCAGTTTGCAAACCCTAGAGTCTCTCTCTCCCTATCCTTTTGTGCGACGGCAACAACTCTTGGTCTTTCGAAGTTTTCTTGGATCGCTACACCATCTCTTCCTCGTCCCGTCACTTGTGTGCACTCAAACTCTAGGTTAGTATTATTAGTTTTGACTTGATTGTGATTCCTTATGGTTTCGGCCATGAGATTGTGTGAATACATGATATATCGTGATCAAAATATGTTGGAAGTTTGTTACATGAATTTCATGAATCGAATGGATGGGTTAACTCGCATAGTAGGGGACTAGGATTGATATAATTAAATGTATGATCTTGCATGTTATTGATGTGATCTGGGTCCGAAAGCATGTTAACAGATTAATGATGTTCGATTATGTGATGTGTTATATTGATTGGTTTGATGCACATATAAACTTGGGTTACATGCTAGAGTTCGGATTCACTAGTCTAAAGAGCTGATCGTATGCTTCGTATGGTGATTGATTGATTGTTCTTGAGTAGATTACGATTGTTAATTGTTGATGACTAACTGCTACATTGTGATTAGGGTTCCTGTGTTTCATAAATTGTTGAGTGACGAAACGTGGTAGGTTTCGCCACACTGTATCTCGACGAAACATGGAATGTTTCGTCACCTGTTAACTCGACGAAATCCTATAGGTTTCCCCACTTAGTGCCTTGACGAAACTTCATAAGTTTCGTCACCTAGTGTCTCGACGAAACTCTAAGAGTTTAGCCGTCTAGGGTTTCGTCGATGGGGATCACGGCGAAACAGGGGGTTTCGCCAAAAGGGTAAACAGCACAGTAAACTAGTTGATTCTGTTGTTGGATGTTTGTATTGATTACATATGAGATGTATGGATTGCCTGAACTTGAAGTAACTGCTATGTACAATCTAGGATCACTGTTTGAGTACCCACTGTGATTGTATTGATGCGTGAACCTTGAGAATATACACTGATTGTGTATACGTGCATACCATAGGCTTTGACTGATTAATTGGAAACAAGTAGTAAGCATACCGAGCAAACCGAGGTGAGTTCACACTTTCCACAAGGCATGGGATTCCCAAGGGTTGGGAATGGGTAAAGGATTTAAACTGAAACTGCGTGATCTCCTGGTTTGGAACACGTACACACCCTCTTTATTGAAGGGTGACAACACGTGATAAGGATATAATTGGAACCTGCGTAATCTCTTGGATTGGGGATTACGTACACACCCTCTTTACTGAAGGGTGACAGCACGGATACTAGACCAAAACTCTATCATTAAGTCCCTCATTTTGTGTCAACTTAATCGCCGAGGCCAATGGCGAGCGGGTCATTAGTTAAATAGCGCTATTAGGTTTGACAAGCCTCACACCGTGCCGCAGAGGACGGGCGTGGACTAATGGACTATGGCACATCAATGATGATAGACATTGACTAGGGCACCAACTTACTTCAGTCAGTAGTCGATATGGTAAACGGGTCTAGTGGTTCACATGGGGAAGCCCCCACTGGTTATGGATATGTTTGGGAAACAGGGAAACTGGTTAACTTATGGTTTACAAATGAACTCATGGTTTTTGAAACAACTTATAAATGAACACCAACTATGTCGCTTAACTTTGTTGTTGACTCGTTGTTACATGCCTTGCAGGTCGTTAGATGTTTAGCGGGAGCTTGCATGAGCAGGAGGAGTCGTTGTGGGACATGGACTGTTGAGTTCCATGTTAAACATTTAAACCTTATGAATTTATTACTTATGTTTGGGTTTTACATTTTATGCTTCCGCTGTTAACTTAAAGTTGGTTACTTTCTTTTGGACACCAATTATATTTTGGTTGGTTTTATTTACTTAAATACGTGGTTCAATATGATTGGTGGCTTGATCCTGGTCGGTCACGTCTCCATGCGGTGATACTCCGCTTGTGGACTTTTGGGGGTGTGACACTATGGGTTTATCCCCGGGATACTAAGGATTTATCTCCAGTATGTTTTTGGGTTTTACCCCAGTAACACAAGAACTGTCCAAACAGTTAGAACTTGAATTCAAAAATTTTCTAAGTGTTCGAAGACTTCATGCACAGGGGACATTCCTCCTAAGGTGATTGTGTGAAGCTCGAAAGATCAAATTTGGACCTAGTGTACTAAGTATCTCAGACTGGGGACATCTTAGTGGAAGAAGTTGCAAAAGGAGCGAAGTTCGATACTAGGATTATACTCTTTTCCTGGTATGATCTTTCCTTTATGAACTCTACATAAGTTGTTTAAACTTTCAAAACTGTGTTTAAGGCTTAAATATCCTGACCAGGATATATCCTTAGGATACATTCTCAAAATCTGTTTTCGGGATATGTTTCAGGATATTAGGGATATAATACCTGGATTTAAAATCAAAGTTGAGTTCATGACAAACATCTATTATCAAAACAAGGTTTATAAATTTTAAGTAAACTACCTTTTTCCTTTTATTAAGGATTACACTGATTTTGGAAAGCTGGAATTTGAGCTAAATAATGCATGACAAAAAATTAAAAAGAGCAACAACGAATAAGTCAAAAGGTGGTTATATTATTAACATGTCAAAAGTGGTGCTTTTGGTTTCACCTCAAACCGAGGCCTATCCGCCAAAAGCACGATTAGTTTTTACCATATTTACGCAACGGTTGAAGGTTTCATCTCAAAACGAGACCCATCCACCTCCAACCGTTGCATCATCCAAAACAGATTATGCTAATTGATGACCAAGGGCTTCGTCCTGAAACCCAGGACCCATCCACCTTTGGTCATCATATTGTTCTAGTGCAGGAAATGTAAATTGTTCAAAGACAGGAAAATTAAATTGTTCAAACAGACCACAACCATTGAATTTAAAAAAGTGGGCTCCGGCCTTGGCACGTATATCCATCATCGCCCACTTCGCTGCCTCTAAGGGGCAGCTCCTCCTTCCAACATGACCTCATCAGCAGCATCCTTCCCAGCATTTCCTCCAGAATCGCCTTAAGCATCACCTCCAGCATCACCATCAGCATCCTTCGGAACGCCAGCACCATCCACCTTCTTGGCCACCTCGGCAGGCTCCTCCGCTGCGGGCTTCACAGTAGGTTCTACAGGATTACCACCAAGATCTATCAGCTTCATCTCCCAAGCCTTGATATTCCATGAAGGGCATTCAACACCCAAAGCCATGGCCTCATAAGCCATTTTCAGTCTGGCCTGGAGGAGGGAGATGATAACTGAATTCTTAAGGCTCCCCGGATACGAAGCCATATCTTGCTCATGTTGAACCTGGGCAGCGTCAGACTTAGCTTGAGCCTCCTGGGTGATCTTCTAGATGGCAGACTGGTGATCTTGAGTCATTGCCTTGTACTTAGCTTGGTAGTGTTCCGATTTGGCGGTGGCAATTGCTGCTTGATCTGCAATGGTGGCCTCGGCTTTCTTCAGTTTGCTCTCTACATGGTGTTCAGGCCACATGCATCTTCATAGAGGAACACCAGGCGTTCGAGACCCTGCAAAATAAAGAAACAGGTATTAATTTTAGTCAACTTTTATAACCAGCATATGGTGCAGGATATAGGTCCAGGATACTAACCTGGTTGAGGAAGCCGGTCATGAATTTGCTGGATTCCGTAAACCCATGGTTCTCAAATGGGAATACGTGGGGTGTAGCAGGATGCTCTACTTCCTTCCTCTTCCGGGAGCTGGAGGCCCAGGTCCTAGATGCTGGAGGAGCTATAGGAGCAGTAGCGGTCTTCGAACCAGTAGGCTTTGGTGTGGCAGCTGGCTTAGGGTTGATCTCTTGCTGGGCAGGTGCGAGACTGGAATAACTGTCCAACTTGTCAAGCTAGTAGCCTTCAAGGATAATGACTGGCACTGAACAAAGGGAGAAATGTTTAGTTTATAACACTTATGCTTTATAATCAATCTAATCATATGCTTACCTGACATCTCTGAGCTTGATTTTTTACTTGAGTTTGTGAGAGACAGGGAGAAGGTTCTTTCACTAGCAGGAAGTTGGTAGATCCCTTTGATCCTGGGTTCCGATTCCGCGCTTGGGGGTGCTAGGTCTCTGAAATTCATTACACAAAACATCAGGATATCAGTCAAGGATATAGTTTTAGGATACATTTGGGGATATTCCTAAAACCCTAAATCCTACCCTTGGTTAACCATCTAACCAGCAGATCAAAACCCTTGTCAATAGAGTCCCTTTTAACAAAAAAGAACCTTCGTTGCCACCCATCTTCGTTCTTTGTGGCCTTAAGGATTAGGGGGTTCTTGGAAGTGGAAAACAGAAGAAAGCGGCTGTTGCTATGCGATCTCAGTCGGTATGCTATGGGAAGGTCCTCGATGCATAGGACAGGGCAATGACGAGATTTAATTTGGTTTAACACCATTAAAACTCGCCACACCATTGGCATAGTCTGGGCATAACTAAGACCGGTAAGCTCGAAGAAATGAGAGATGAAGGGTGGAAATGGGTACCGGAGTCCCAAAGAAAAGGGATAGGCGAGAAAGCAGACCCATTCGTTTGATGACGCATCTGATCAGACTTCCCTATCAAAATGGCGAATAACCACTCCGGCAGGAAAGGCACCGGAATCCTTCAAAGCAGCGATATCGGCATTGTTGAAAGAGCAGATCTCGTTTTGTGGTTCTCGGATGAGGTTTTGACTCGTGAGGGTTGTGACCGGCTCGTTTGACCGTGATCTTGTTCGAGATGCCATAAGGGGTATCGACCAAGAAACAAGAAATTCAAAGGAAAGAAAAACAGAGAAGGAAAGAGTAGAGAAATACCTGAGATTTGCTTGAGGAGTAATGATCACAATGCGAAATATTTCGGCTAATTATAGGATGAGTATAGGGGGGTAAAGAGTAAATATTGCATTGGAAGTTGCACATAGTCGTTTCAAGAGTCCAATCGTATTGATTACCTCGATCCAGGTGATAAAGTTTTAAAATATATCCGTTGGATTGGTATACCAACATATATATTTGGGGACAATTGTTATGGTTCATTTTCTGCTTATATATCCTGACTAATATTCTGGCTTTGATTGTTTATTTGTGATCAGGATACCGGATCAGGATATTTGTAACATCCTGATACGATATCCTGGCACTAATCAATTAGCTCACGTGCAGATTATTGTAACAAGCCTCTAACGGTCAGGAGGACTTCTTCCCCTCAAGACTCGGGCAAATCGGTTGGGTTATAGACGTTGAACCCGGAAGAAGTGGACTACTACGTTTACTTGAGGAATATTCGAAGCATCCCGGTTTAATAGGATAGTTTGTTACTTTCGTTTTACTATAAATAGATTGATCGGATCAGGTTAAGGCACACATTCTTACACACACTTTTACTCTCCTGTTGCAAGCAATCACTACACTCAAACACTTATACTCGAATTATATTGTAACACCTAGTTGATCCGCATCATATCCTGCATTGTATCCTGATATTTGAAGCAATAGAAGAACAAGGCAGCTGCGATTGTCAGCTCCCGAGGTTTTGTACCGGCGATCTAGATTGATCAAGGGCTTTCCTTGTACATCCTGTGTCATCTTTTACATTTTTTGCTTATTGTTTGATCATAGATACAACTCTATATCCTGAGCCGTATCCTGAAACTGTTTTTTGCAAATAACTTAACTAGCATATTTTCGACACATATTTCTAGCACACTACCTCACTTAACTAATTTGATCACTAAATTGCTTCGGTAATTTTTGACCAAAACAATACCTGAAAGCTAGAAACATAAAATAAAAAAAAAAAAACACAATCCATATAGCTTAAAGTCCCACCTCACAGTGTGTTTCACTGCAAAAACATGGAATAGTCATCATTAGACAAACACCTCTACAAGAATGAAAATGACTGGTTTTTGGTTGGTTCAGACTATTAGAAACTATTTTTGGGCCAGTTTAGGCCAACTTTTTTTTTCCGATTTTGTTGTGCCTCGCCTAGCGCATGGGCACCTAGTTACGTGCCTTTGGCACCTTTAACTACATAGATGTGGGGTATGAATGATTTTCTCTTGTCACCAAAAGTTTAAATGTTGACAAATTTTGGAGTGACAGACTAAGTTTAACAAATCTGGGAGCTGAAGATCGATTTTTGACAAATTTAGGGACCTGGATATATTTTAATTTTGAAAAATATTCTTTATATTTTTTTCAAAATTGAAATTTTACTCCTTTTTGATGAGAGAGAAAATTACTCATGCTAAAATTGTCAATTAGATTATATGGGTGCCTTTTCTTTGGCAATTTTACTTGATGTACTTGGCAATAAGAAGTATGTGTCACTTAATAACTCAAGAGGACCGGAGATATTAGACCCAGTGACCTAATAAAAAGAAAAACTGCTTTAAAAATGTCACATACAACATACATTTGACTAAATATCATAATACACTATATATACTTTTTAATCAACATAAAGAAACTTTAACTAAGAATGAAGGTATCAACTTACATCAGCCAACAACATACGGTTGCAGGGATCATAAAAGTGAGATGGAAGTTGCACCATAAAGAATAAGTACTAAAATATCTCATGATAACCGATAGTAAAAAAGATATAAAAAAAAACAATTATTAAAATGTAATATGAACCTAAGATGACATTAACAAGTATATGTTAAGAAAGAGAGTTTATGATTCGCAACACACTCTAAAGAGTATGTAATAAATATTAGCCAAAAATACCCATCTTAATCTAAAATTATGAAAAAGGAACATGTTTCGATCTACCTAAAAACCACATGTTTCGATCTACCTAAAAACCAAGAAACCTAAGTTGGCCAGTAGCAAAAAAAAAAACTATTATGGAGGCTTGATTTTAAAAAGCGCGAAGCGCAGCAAGGTAATAGGAGCCGACGCGCGAAGCAAAAGGTGAAGGTGCAAGGTATTTATGTAACTTTTTTTATAATACATATACTATATAATTAACCAAACAAAAATATGAAGTACCGGATGTATCAGTTTTAAGTTGTTTACTGTCAGCATGCTTGGATGTATTAGTGTAGTTATCTTTATTCAGTTATCAAGCACCCAAAATATATCTTCATGGTAAAGAGAATAGCGCCAGTGTGTAGTACGAGCAACCTACTGAGCTTGGTAACTCGTTCAAATGATTCGTCGGTTCAAGAACATGATGTGTTGGCGTGTTGCTACACAACTTGAGAACCGGTCTTAAATCTTTTCCCGCTTATGTCCACCACTGTTTCTTGAAATAGTTGGCCTCAGGAATTTGCAAACGTAATACATTAGCAATGTAAAGTGGCGGGTAGGATTAAAATGGGTCAAAACCGGTTAATGGGTCGCATAGTTTTGTTTGTTTTTCAAAGTGTGTGATTCAACAGGGAACGGGTGTAGTTGTCGCAAGAGCAACATGATTACCAATACATTCTTCGTTAGCCAAAGAGGATGGTGATCTTAATAATTTGTTTGCAAACGGAGAGACGATTTTAACTGTGGTTAAGGTGCTCGGATTAGGTGCCGAAATATAGTTAGTCTCTACGGTTTGTTACTCAATGCAAGGGAAGGCACGGGTCCAAATTTGTCATCTTGCATTTATTCATTGGCCTTTTTATATTGCAAACAACTCATTATTTTTTTTCAATCTTTTTTAGTTTTGATTTTGTGCAGATGGTTGTTTCTAGTATACATGTATATAGTGCAATTCAAGAAATGAGAGCTTCTCCGGTCAACACATTAAATCCACAAAGAACTGTAGTGACTGTAGAAGTGTTCCTAAATGTTAGCAAACAATTGCCAAGAAGATCATACTAGGTTTCTATTGTTCATATTATATATTTAGACTATAGATGGAAAATTTGTTGCGTTAACTTATGAATAGGTCGGTTTGGTTGTGTTTTATGTTAAACGGGTAAAGTAAAGAAATTTAATTGGTATAAGAACATTTGGAATGCCTAATTTAATGCAAGTCAGATGGCAATGGGTGGTTTAGAGAAGAGAAAAATAAAGAGGGAGATCTTTGGAATACCCAATTGGATGTTTTGATTATGCGGACGTCGATTAGGTTTCTTGAGGGCAGTGAAGGAAAGGATTTTTACTTTGTGAGTATGGGTTGTAGATGCAATGTACCATTATACCCTTACAGTGTCTTAAAATGTTGACCTCTTTCCAATTTTACCCTCACAAAACAAACTTTCATTAGTTGTACATATTGTTTTAAGAGTTGGACACGATATAAATATACTTTTATGTCCATTAGATTTGCTTTATCTATATCTATAATACTATATAAAGCATTTCACATGTACAAAATCATAAATTCTTATCATTTTTTAAGATGGCATATGAAGGGTAAAGTTAAAATGCATAATCTTTTACCATTTTGTTCCATCTCTACCCTTATTAGATTATTAGATGGCTACAATAGTAAATTCTAATTCCCTCACCATTGTCTGAGAGCATTGAATCGCATCCCTTCACTTCCACATCCAGTTAAATCTTTCAATTCAATGCCCTGAATCATAACCCTAACCCTTCGATTTGCCAGCCGTTCCAACTGAATCTGATTTAACCCGTTGTCAATGAAAGTCAGATGCAAGCAAGGGTGTTCGATTAGGGTTTCTTACAGCTCGGGAGATGAGTGTCGACGATACTTAGCCTAGGGCAATTGAAGCCTATCAGGTCGATTCAGTTCCTTCAAACAACTTCAATTCATATTCAATTTACACCTTGAATTGAATCCACACACATCTATGTCACACCCTGACTTTTGCGGATGCGTGATTATTGGTGTGACTTCTTAATACCATAGCATTCAATCATAACAATGATATATGATAAAACCATAAGATGTTCATCCATAAATTAAGTTTGAAAATAACACAACATAAATTGTCTGAAAAGTCGACACCAAATTCAAGTTACAAACCACAACAAGTTTTAAAGAGTTCACTAAGACTCGACAAAAGATCTTAAACAAACCCGAGTTTAGAACCATGTATTTCTTCCAGGATTAAGATACATCTCCTAAACTCTGAAGACTTGGATGACATCTTTTATTTATAACGCAACTTGAAAACATGCAAACACCTGCCAGATCCACTTAGTTCCCTGAAATACATGTAATTTGAAAACATCAACAAAAGTTGGCGAGTTCATGTATTTGTGTAAGTATGTATAAAACCTTTTTAAGCAGTGTATGTATGTATGTTTCTAAATCCCGGTATGAAAGCAAACAAGGAAAAGATCACCAACGGTTTGCAAGGCCACTGATATGTGTGACGGTGTAGGAAGACTCAAACCTAGCAAAGTTGCACCGGGCTTCCGACTGGAAGACATAGTCAGCCTATGGGCCACCCTGGTCCTCATGGGTGTGGGCTCGCTACACCCAAATAGATCTATCACTCATGCCCCTCGGTCCTTATACGAGGATTAATGGTCCCAAGTATCCGCCTACCCATTCACATGATCTATGGTTCTTTCCTAGGCTAACCATACCAACTGTATTTGTATGTAATCCTTTTGTAACATGTATTTCACCCCCGAAGTTTAATAAACAAAATAGTTTAAAGAAAAGGGGGATATGAACTCACAGTCTTGCGTCTTCAGAATCATAATTCAAATCTCTTCAGCAAACACGACTACCTACAATGTACTAACGTCTATTAGACGAGCGGGCCGTGCCTTGACATAGAGTTAACGTTTCTTTCAATCTTATCCCAAGTTATAATTTCTTGTTAAAATAATAATTATTTTAACTTTAAATTATATTTAATTTTGGAGTAATTGTTTAAACAGTATTTTTGTAACAATACTTCTCAAGTATTTATTTTCGTATTTCCTTCCCAAGGATGGTGGTATGTTATACATGTATATTCGTATCTTTGTATTTGATTATTCCGGAATATTGAATAAATATCCAATATTTATTTCCAAAACACATGTTTTAAGGAATATTACTTAGAAAAATTATTCATAGTTTTTCCTTTGGTAAAACTATTTGTAGTTCCAAGTTAATATATTTTCAAGTCCCACTTTTAGAAAATATATATATAAACTTATTTTGTCCAAAAATAATGTATTTCTAGAAAATATATTTTTACTTCCAAAAATAATATATTTTCTCCTTTTCGAAACTATGATATAACTTGGTAATATTTACAAAATTCATATTTTCATTTCTTGTATCCAAAATATCATTTACCAAAAATATATTTATAACGGTATTTTCCAGAATATTTTGTAAGTTACGTTCTTGTGTTTGGTTTCACAATATTAAGTGTGTAACTTATATATTTATTCCTTGTGATTTTTGGTATTATTTTGGATTGTAATTTCTTGGTATTTTGTCAAGTTATATTATTTTAACCCTAAAATAATATAACTAATACACAAAGTATACTAATAATTACACACAATGTGTCTTTAATGTAAATATACATTCTAAATACATATTTATCCATTTTTATTTATAAAAACCAACCTCCAATACTTGTATTTTTGTAACAAAATCTATGGCAAAGTTTATATTGAAAACCATAATTAAAACACACTTTGTAAATATTTGTTTAGAAAATATTTTTCTAAGTGTTAATATTTTTAGAAACTTTTGCCATAGTTTCCCCTAAAAATGGAGGTGACCATGCTAATAAAGCATATCATATTTTTTTTTAAATCATCTCAAACAATCAACAATCAATCCCTAAACAACTTACACTTACCAAGTGCAAAAACAATGCTATTTACATAACGATCATGAACTTGAGTTTTCATAAAAACTTGTAGTAACTTGGTAAAGTGTTTAGTAGGTTTAGTTACCCTTTAAAGTGTGTTACTTCTTTAAAAATCTCATTCTTGGAAGATTTAGGTGTTTACAACTTACTAGATGATTTTTCAAAAAATCATTCTCTTGAATTTTTTTTGTAAACAATGTATTCTTATACTTGTTTCACCACTAGAAACATGATTAGTTTCTTTTAAAACAATGTTCATGTAAATCTTTGTGATTTAACTTGGTTTCTTTGGAAAACTATTTTTGAAATCATTCAAGTTTATGTCTAGTAATCATGTTACATGTTTCATCATTCATAAAATCATGTTCATTTTTCAAGTTCATGAAAACATAAAGCATGATGATCTTGGTCTTTCACAAGATCATCACCCTAACTTACTAGATCATGTGTTTAATCACAATCTAGTAGGTTCCCTTTGATGTCTAACATCACCAACACCAATCATCAATCATCAAGAAGCAAATCATCACTAATCAACAAGTATTCATATGTTAAATAGCTTGTGTTAAAGTTTCATGATCAAGTTCTTTAGTGTTCATCAAGATTAACAACGTACAACATCTTTTAACCAACTAAATATGAAGTAAATAAGGATTATGAGAGTCTTACAACTAGCACAAAGGCTAGGGAAGAACACTTGAAGATGAGGATGACAAAAGTGAAGGATAATAGCAAATGGAGGAGGTCCTTCAAGATTCAAGACCACCAAGCTTCCTATTCTTGCTTCTTACACCTTGAGTGCACTTGGAAAGGGATGAACTTGAAATAGAAGTGATGATGGTGTGATGTTGGGGTTCGGCCGAGAAGAGAGCAAGGGAGGAGGGAGAGATGGAGTGTGTGTTAGTGTGTGAGAGATGTGAGCTCTAATCCTTCTTATAATCATCTTAGAGTTTTGTCCATTGGTTACTATGTTCGCTAAGTACACATCAATGTAGGATCGTCGTGCGACCTTAACGAGTCGTTCATAAGAGTTTTTGCTCAATACGAGAGGCGGAAACAAACGTATTGAGGTAATTCAGCTTGCAAATCACTTTAAACTATCTTTTGATTAATATAACAAAGTTTTACAGCGAGTAGACACTTCGGCAGCAGTTCGACTCTGAAACCGGAAAGTTACAAATGAGATCCAAGACACTAGTATTTATAGGCATGCCTATTTCATACGAAACAGCCCAAGCGAAATAGCCAGTCTATTTCGTACGAAATGACATAGTCATTTCGTGCGAAATGACTCACATGCTATTTCGTGCGAAATAGCCAACAACCCAAATTTCTCGTATTTCGTGCCCTGATCTATCTAGACTAATGCAAAATGCGATACAAGACGAAGTCGACAGACATATGCACCAACAGACTCCCCCTTGGATGTTGACGAAGTCTTCAGTGTCGAATCTTCAATCCTCAGTCTTTATCAGTCTTCTCGTTCTCTCCCAAAGTATCTAACAATGTAAAGCATCCTCAATTCCTTCTCTTCCTTTTATCAACTAATCTCCTCCTTGAATGTTGATCTATCATCTTCATATACTCAGAATCGTAACCTGGCTCTTTGAACTTTATAATTCTCTTGATCAGGTCTCTTGATTCCTTAATCTTTTCACATGTTCAGGAACGTCTCCTGGCTCTCTGTAGCAACAGGATCTGAAACATGGTTATCCTGCAAACATCTCTACCTCACAATAAATTTCACAAATTTGAAATTTGACAAATTTATATAACACTTGCAGGTATTAATCAATCAATAAATGATTTTACAATGTTAATCTCTGATGAACCACTTGTAAAAATATCATTATTCTATTCAAACAATTTTTCATCTCAAACAAACTCTCCCAAACCTTTTGTCATCATGTTTAGCACTTGGAATTTTGAAAATCAGCTCTTCAACATCAGTTGTCGAAAATCTTTTTGTATTTTTCAAAATTTTATGCTAAAACACACTTAAAATCTTTTTAGATTTTTGAACTTGAAAGAAAATGCAGTAAAGAAATATTTACAAACAATATTTTTGTGAGTTTGTGTAAGAGGATCATATCAGTTTATGAAACCAATCAATAACACCGTTAAGCTATAAACATTTTAAGTTCTAAACGATTCACTTAGATTGTCAGTATATTGATCCACTTAAATTTTCACACAAATTTCAACTGTTTCGAGATACGAGATTAGTGTTTTAGAGACTTAAACTTATTCGCGTGTCCCACTTCAGAATATACTCCCGTATCCAGATCCTAATATTCAGTCTCACAGGTGAGTATACCTAGATGATATATGTAAAGGGCTAAATGCGAGGGCCATGAGAGCTCAGGCTATTGCTTCCGCAAAATCAGAGAGATGATGGCTTCGACTTTAGGTGTGTTCCCTTTAGAGAATCTTTTCTTCAACAGCACATGATTAGCATTTTTCAATGTTGCATCATTTTTTATGCTGAGGGGGGTGCTATATTTCAAGCAAGCGATAAGTATTATACGGGGACTAGGCCATTGCTTCCGCAAAATCAGAAGTCCCGGGATAATACCCCAGATATCACTAAGCATAAAGACCTAGTATCTCAGAAAGAGGGACCTTTCAAACAAGATTTTGGGGGTTACCCATATATCCAAGAGATGTTCCCCACGAGATAAGTAAGTTTGATATTTAGGTTTATATCTCGACACAATCTACTAAATGTGCAAAAACCTACTGGCACATCATCAGTGAGACCGTTTATCACATTTGACTTTCCAATTCTTTAGCGTGCTGTGATAGTCTACTGATGTACTATCATTTCCTCTTTTTTACAACAAAACTCATTTATCATTTTATCATGTTTTTGACTTTTTCAAATTTTCTAATGTTTTTGGATTTTCTGAAATTTCTTACTCCCCCTAAAATTCAAAATCATTTAAATAAGTTTTGAAAACAAACTATTCACATAAAATGACAACTGTTGTGAATTGCTTCAATTCGCCATCCACTTGGCATAAACAATCAGAACTCCCCCTGACAACAAACTATTTTCCCATTATGATTTCAAAACACTTAAGTCTGTTTTAATCAAAATGGTTTTTCCGGAAAATAAGTTTTGTTGGATTTCACAAACCATTTGTAGGTTAGGAGTTAAACTCATCACATTGTTTTTTTTTTCTTCACAACCAATTGTAAGAAAGATAAATCAAGTACAATTTAATGTCCTTGATTCACCACTTGTAGGAACAAACCAATAACCACTTGTAGGTTCATTCAAATAAACAAAATTCAAGAATGATGCCGATACCTGCTCCACTCTTACCAACCTGGGAGCTCCGGCAAGTCAAGTTTTTCAGTTAAAGAAATTCTCCTAAGCCTGACATACCTTGGGAGATTCCGAGTTATCAACACTCGGTGTTTTTCCTTTCATTTTCTTCTCATAAAATTCCTTTACCCCTTTTACCTTCCCGTCAATCATTTTTACAAAAATATTTTGAACTTTGGGACTAAATGCTTTTTCAACATTAAATTCTTTCTTTTCAGAAAAGAATTGATTCGAAATCTCAACTTTACCAACTTTTTGTTTAAAATTTTCAGCCCTCAATGGTGGAAAATTTGCATCATCCATTGGTGGTACTGATTTTTCAACTTTTGGTTCAACTTGTGGTTCCTCTGAATTTGTGGAATCAGATTCATCGCCAGAAAATAGCTCCTTTGATTTTGACGAATCAGAATCATTGCTAGAACTATGATCAGATTTCTTAACGACCCATTTTTGGTTGTCAAGATTTGCTTTTCTTTTGTAAAAACCTTTTGAACATTCACCAACCTCAAATTTCGAGTTTTTGAAAACTATAAAAGATTTGGTTGATGGTTCATTTTCAACCATCTTTTCTTTCATTTTAAGAGACACTCCCTGTTTTGTTTGGAATGCCTTTGGACAATTCCTGGCAATGTGACCACCTATTTTGCATTGAAAACAACTTCTAGTCTCCTTTTTCTGAGTAATTTCCTTCTTCATTTCCTCTTGTTTCTTTGCAAGGAATTATTTGTTCATCTGCTTTCTGAACAATTGCTCTTTTTCTTCTTCAGATGATGTTCCTGAAACAAATACAGTTTTTGGTTTATAAGTTTTCTCATTTTTATGATTTTTTGGTGGAATAAAACCAAGACCTTTCCTTTTGAAATTACCGTTATGGTTTGGTTTCTTTTGAAAACCAGAACCAGAACTGTAACCCTTTTTTTTTGTTTAATCTTTGTTGATCTCTTGAGGTGTACTTTTTAGGTTTTACAGAAAGATTTACATCTTTTATTTCAGAAATATTAATTTCTATTAGTTTGAAAACCTTTTTTATCATTTCTGGTTTAACACCTCTTATTGGAAATTCCTCATCAGAATATAATTTGTCTGAATCAATCAAAGTATATGCCACTTTGATTGGTTCGTCATTCAAATTAGATTTCGATAACAGAAATTCTTTATTTTAAATCCGTTTGTCCTTTTTGACAGTTGGACTTGAAGTTTCAGACTTTGACTCTGAATTTGACTCCGACTTTGACTCCTCGGTTTCATCTTTATCCAACACCTGATCGACCACTTTCTTTATTAACTATGACTCATGATCAGTATCAGATGATGTAAAAGTGACATCAATATTGTCTGGCAAATTTTCTGATGACTCAGACTCCCACTGTAAGTTGGTTGCCTTTTTGACTCTTTCTGAATTTGGATTTCGTGGAGAATATCCATTTTCAAGCGGGGGTGGACACTTGTTGTAACTGGCACTATGTTTCTTACCAGAATTCTTTTCTTCAGTATCCTCTTCTTCATGCCTTCAACGGTTGGATAAATCCTGTCAATAACATAAGAAGTACATGAGTAACTTTTTAACAACCTGTTTACCCTTTTGTTTCTATCCTCTGAGTTTCCAGTTTCTGTTCCAACACAGCACATTTCTCAATGTAATTATTGATGACTTTCTGCTTTGTCATGAAAGCTCCCTGAAGTGTCTTCATTGCTGTTGCTTGTTCACTACTTGATTGATTGTACTGATTCATTGCTTTGTTGAGAACATCATAGGATTCTTTCAATCAGTTCATGTTATGAATCAAAGTACTTTTTTGCTTCTTCACTGCTTCACAGTTTTCACATTTCACAGGAATCTTTTGTGCATCAGCTTTTGCTTCAACTGTGAAAGCTGGAATTTCTTTTACCTTTTTTTTATAACACGAATTTCTTCATCATCACTGCTAACTTGTTTTTTAACTTTCTTCTTTTTCTTTCGAATTTTTTCATCATCACTATCACTCTCTTCCATCATTCTTAAGTGCTATTTCATTCTGTTTGCTTAATAATCATTATCATTATCACTGTCTTCAGCAACTCTAGAAACAAATGCTTTTGCCAAGAATTCTTTATCTGGACAGTAATTGTCCCATCTAAAACCTTCTGGTAATCTTTCATCATCTTGATCGATCAATTTGCTCATCAAATATGCTTTCTTTGATTCTTTAATCTCCTTCTTAGCATGAGCAGTTTGTGGTTGTTGTTGATGTGGTTGTTGAGCAACTTGATGATAAATCGCTTTCCGATAGTAATCATTGTTGTTGAACGGATTTTGAGCTCCACTTGCTTCGCGATTTGTGCATTCACGCTTGAAATGCCCTTTTTCTCTGCAACGAAAACAAATAACTTTAGATTTATCAAATCCTAAACTAGAAACATTTGAATCACGGAAATCATCTCTTCCTGTGATCTGTTTAAATTTCTCAGCTCTTCTCAACACACTTACCATACACCACTTTATGTCCATTAATTCCATTTCTTCAGCATCAATCTGACCGTAATCCTCTTTTGTCAACATTGGATTTCCGATCCTTCCTGCTACTAAACTACCATACGATTCTTACACAGTCACTAACAAAGACATGTGACTTTTTGCAACTTCTTCTGAGTAATTCTGATCATTTTCAAGATTTAGTGCAATGTTGCATTGTAGAACTTTGCCATTCTTTATCGTTGAAAAATTTGGATCAAATGATGGATATGAAGAAAATCCTGTTTTGCTGTTAGATCCTTGAGAAGACCCTCCAGATGAACTTTTAGTATTGAAGGCAGTTTCAATCTTTGGTGACATGTTGGTCTTATCATTTATACCTCCTTTGTAATAAAGTCCAATATCTTGTTCACCATCAAAATCCTTCATTCTTGAGATCTTCCTTTGTTCCATCTCTTGAGCTTCAAGTTTTTCAATGAACTTTCCCAGTGTTAAATTTCCAAAATCTTTTTTATTCCTCAACATCATGAGATACGTGCCCCAAGTTTCATGTGGCAATGCATCAGCCAGCTTTTCAATCAACTCTTCATTATCTTTTGTGATGCTCACCCTCTTCATGTTAACTAACATATTGCAATATATTTCAATGATCTGCTTAGTGCTTTCAGTTCTCAATCCACGAAATAAATCAAACTCTTTTTTCAAAAGTGATTTTTTGTTCTTGATCATTTCTTTACTTCCAACAAACTTCGATTTTAATGCTTTCCAAATTGAATATGTACTCCCATTGTGTTGCAATAAAACCAAGATATCTTCCTTAACAGCTTGATGTAAAAGACTCGTCATCATCTTTTCATCTTTGTATTTCTTTTTATCTTCAGCACTAAGATCTTTAATTGCAATAACCTCTTCATCATCATTCACCGGTCTAACATATTTTGTTTCAACACATTCCCAAGCATCCAAATAATTTGCTTGAACCCAATTTTTGAATCTCTCCTCCCATCCTTTATACTCCTCGATATTCATGAGCTTTGGCGGTTTTTGCATAGTGCCCGTTTCATTTTCTAACATTGTGTTCTGTGCAATAGTAATCGGAGTAGCAAAGGCGTTGTAAAATTCTTCTTCCATGATTCGGTTTCAAAATCTCACAAACTTAATCTTTCAAACGAAATAGCACAATTCAAACGAAATGAACTTTGGTGTGAAATACACTTCTTCACACGAAATAACCTTGTTTAAACGAAATAACTTCTCAAGCGAAATGCCTTTTGAAGCGAAATGACTGGTTTCGTGCGAAATAGATGATTTCATACGAAATAGCTGAACTTTCAAGCGAAATGAAGTGATTTCGTACGAAATAGGTGATTTCATACGAAATGAAATACTTTTCAAACGAAACACTAATTTCGTGCGAAATGAGTGTGGTATTCCGTGCGAAATAGATGAAACAGATTCTATTTCATGCGAAATGCTGCTGATGTCATCAATTCGGCCATATTTTTGTCAAATTGAACAGGTTTAAGTCTAATTTTAGATCTAATTCTTTCAAGGCTTTGTTAAAACACAATTTCGCATATAATGTGAGAAAATCAATCCATTTTATCCGTAAAAACTTGTCATCAATTCGGCCATATTTTTGTCAAATTGAACAGGTTTAACGCATTTGAGCTGAATCAGTAAGAACTCTTCCTCCCGAGCTCTGATACCACTTGTAGGATCGTCGTGTGACCTTAACGAGTCGTTCAGAAGAGTTTTTGCTCAATACGAGAGGCGGAAACAAACGTATTGAGGTAATTCAGCTTGCAAATCACTTTAAACTATCTTTTGATTGATATAACAAAGTTTTACAGCGAGTAGACACTTCGGCAGCAGTTCGACTCTGAAACCGGAAAGTTACAAATGAGATCCAAGACACTAGTATTTATAGGCATGCCTATTTCGTACGAAATAACCCAAACGAAATAGCCAGTCTATTTCGTACGAAATGACTATGTCATTTCGTACGAAATGACTCACATGCTATTTCGTGCGAAATAGCCAACAATCCAAATTTCTCGTATTTCGTGCCCTGATCTATCTAGACTAATGCAAAACTCGATACAAGATGAAGTCGACAGACATATGCACCAACAATCAATTCCCTAATCAATCTTCCTAAGATCAAGGAAATCTAGTAAGATCAAGTAATATCTTGGGGGTGGGCCACATAGTGACCGTCCACACACAAGGGGGGGGGGGGGGGGGTCTAAGTGTAAGTTTAAACCATAGTTAGAGATATTAGTGAGATTTCAAGTGTAGTGTTTAGTGTTTATGCATATCATGTGTTATATAGTGCGTTAGGGTGTTCGGGGATTATGACTAGCTCAGAAATAATAAAACAATGCTTCTAGTATAATTTTGGTGTTTCGGGTAGTGTCCGGTTGTTTGGTTAGATACCGGTTCGTTAAAGTGTCAGACTATACCGTTTAGTGTTCTTTATGTTACCTTTCGTGACACTTTTAATTCCTGACACTTAGGAAAGTATTCAGGACCATTTAGTCATATTTTTGCATGTAACAAGCTTGTTAAAAAGCTGATTTTTGCTGAATTGTGCAGAATTCTGCACTTTATGTGGGTTTTAGGCACTTTCCGGCACTTTAACTATCACCTAGTAAAGCAGTTTTGTGGTACTTACTTCCCTACACACTATACTAGTGTAGAACTTGGTTTCTGGCTCATATTGGGTATCAAAAAACTGTCTGTCTATGTACTGAACCCGTCAGTATATTCCTGTTTTATCCGTTAACTGTGCTAATTGTGCTTTGTGCATCATGTATGTCAATATAGTTTGTATGTGATAATGATGTGACATTATGTAATATGTGATGCACATGTAAGTATGATGCAGTAATCAGAAAGCAATTTAAGTCATTAATTGTAATTCAGCACTGTCATTAAGCACTAATCATGGTAATTTAAATTGTACGGATACCTGTATTTTTTGACGGTTGTCACATTCTCCCCATGTTAAGAAAATTTCGTCCCGAAATTTTAAGTTCTGCTACTAGCTGCAGGGGAGTTGGGGAACAAGTGCGGATATTTCGCATTCATGCGATCCTCACGTTCCCAAGTGAACTCTGGGCCGTGTCGCGCGTTTAAACGAATCTTGACGAGTTTGACACTACTCCTTCGTGTCTTGTTAATTTTCCAATCAATAACCTCAACAGGTTCTTCAGTAAAGTGGAGTGTGTCGTCAATGTGAACTTCGTCGGCAGGAATGACAACTGTTTCTTGAGTTGGACTCTTTTTCAGATTAGATACATGAAATGTATCATGAACTCCATTTAGTTATGCGGGTAGGTCCAACTTGTAAGCTACAAGACCAATCCGTTCCAGGATTTTGAACGGTCCAATGTATCACGGGTTCAACTTTCCACGCTTCCCAAAGCGTGCTACCCCTTTCCAGGGTGAGACCTTTAGTAAAACCATATCTCCCACTTGAAACTCCAAAGGTTTCCACCTTTGGTCTGCATAGCTCTTTTGACAATCACGAGCCGCCTTGATGCGCTCTCGGATCTGTATAATCTTGTCTGTCGTCTCTTGGACCAATTCGGGACCAACAAGCTGTCTATCACCCGCGTCTGCCCAGCATAACGGTGATCGACACTTGCGTCCATAGAGAGCTTCAAACGGTGCAGCTTGAATGCTCGCGTGGTAGCTGTTGTTGTACGAGAATTCAACCAATGGTAAGTGAGTGTCCCAACTGCCACCCAAATCCATCACGCAAGCTCGCAACATGTCTTTCAATCTTGGCCACCAGTAGAATTCCTTGAAGTCCTGGTACATCTTATCCGATCCTGGATGGATCGAGTACCTTGATTTGTGCGCTTCATCGAATATCACGTCTCTAAGATCACCAAAGAGGGGAACCCAAATTCTTCCCAAGAAACACAATGTTCCATCCTCCTTGGGTACCAACTGTTTCTCCATCCCACGGAGATATTCATTCACAAGATTTTCCTTTTTAAGAGCTTCTCTCTGCGCGGCACGAATGCGCAACGAGAGGTCTGTCTGAATGATCATTTCTAAAGCCCTAACCCTTATGGGCTTAATCCTTTCTTTTCGACTTAAGGCGTCCGCTACCACGTTCGCCTTCCCTGGGTGATACTTGATCTAACAATCATAGTCATTTAACAACTCAACCCATCGTCGTTGTCTCATGTTAAGTTCCTTCTGATCAAATATGTGATGTAGGCTTTTGTGATCAGTGAAGATCGTGCATCGGGTGCCATACAAATAATGTCGCCAAATCTTTAATGCAAACACCACTGTGCCTAATTCCAAATCATGTGTGGTGTAGTTTTTCTCATGAACCTTCAATTGGCACGAAGCGTAAGCTATAACTTTCTGTCGCTGCATCAACACACAGCCTAAACCTTGACGCGAAGCATCGCAATATACCACGAAGTCGTCGGTGCCTTCGGGTAGGGATAAGATGGGTGCGTCACAAAGCTTGTTCTTCAGTAGCTGAAAAGCTTCTTCTTGCTTTTCTCCCCATTTGTATTTCTTGTCCTTCTGTGTAAGGGAGGTCAAAGGTTGAGCAATTTTCGAAAAATCCTCAATGAATCTGCGATAATATCCTGCCAAACCTAGGAACTGATGGATCTCAGTTGGCGTTTTCGGAGTCTCCCAATTCTTGATCGCCTTGATCTTTGTGGGATCCACGTGAATTCCATTTCCGTTTACCACGTGACCAAGGAACTGAACTTCACATAACCAGAACTCGCACTTCAAGAACTTAGCGTACAACTTCTCTTTCTTAAGCAGCTCTAAAATAGCTCTTAGGTGTTGCTCGTGCTCCTCCTTCGTCTTCGAGTAGATCAAAATATCGTCAATAAACACAATCACAAACTTATCGAGGTACGGCTTGCAAACCCTATTCATCAAATCCATAAATACTGCTGGCGCGTTTGTCAACCCAAACAGCATTACCAGGAACTCGTAGTGTCCATAACGAGTCCTAAAGGCAGTCTTTGGTATGCTTTCTTCTTGTATTCGCAACTGGTGATAACCTGATCGAAGATCGATCTTGGAGTAGAAAATCGAACCTTGTAGTTGGTCGAACAGGTCATCAATCCTTGGTAAAGGATATCTATTCTTGATAGTCAACTTGTTTAGATCGCGGTAGTCGATACACATGCGGAAACTACCGTCCTTCTTCTTGACAAACAGCACTGGAGCTCCCCAAGGCGAGAAGCTTGGTCTAATAAATCCCTTGTCTAAAAGTTCCTGAAGTTGTGTTGACAGCTCTTGCATCTCGGAAGGCGCAAGTCGATAAGGTGCCTTAGCCACAGGCGCAGCACCTGGAACTAAGTCAATGTGGAACTCGACTTGTCGCTGCGGTGGCAATCCTGGCAAGTCTTCGGGGAAGACTTCAAGATATTCCTTCACAACTGGGATATCTTCCAACTTTGGCTCAGTGGCTTCTTTGTCCACAATGTGTGCCAAGAAGGCAACACATCCTTTCTGCAAACATCTACGAGCTTTCAAACAACTGATGATCCTTAGCGGCGTACTGTGCTTTTCTCCATGTACTACAATTGTTTCTCCATTCGCCATTGGAATGCGAATGATCTTCTCGTGACAAACGATCTCTGCTCGGTTGCTCGACAAGCAATCGATTCCCACTACCACATCGAAGCTTCCCAACTCGACTGGCAGAAGATCAAGTGCAAACTCATGCTCTCCTAGTTCTATCACGCAACCTCTAATCACTTCATTCGCTTCTACTAGCTTCCCATTAGCTAGCTCGATCGAGTACGGAATATCTAGCTTACTAGCTACTAACCCAAGCATTTTCTTAAACTCTAGTGATACAAAGCTATAATCGGCACCAATATCAAACAGTACAGATGCAAAGCGTTGATTGATAGGGAACGTACCCGTGACTACATTTGGATCTTGGCGGGCTTCCCTCGCTCCGATGTTGAACACCCTTCCCTGAGCTTGATTGAGCTTTGGGCACTCTCTCTTGAAATGCCCAACGTCTCCACAGTTAAAGCACCCTAGTCCCCGACCATTACCATTACCATTTCCATTACCACCTTAATTGTTATTCGCTCCATGATTTCCACTACCAGCTTGATTCCCATAACCACCACGATTTCCATTACCGCCATTCCCTCCTTGATTGCGGTTTCCATACCCATTACCACCACGGTTACTGTTTCCATTACCATAACCTCTTTGACCACCACGACCAGTACCTGTAGGTCCCCTATTCGTATGGATCTTCACAGAATTGTTTTTCCAATCAAGAGTGCGGAATCCTCTTGATCAGAATATCATAGAAACGAGTAGAAAACAGAAACAGCAATTCACTTTCAAACCGGATCTTTATTGATTATCTATCAAAGTGATTACAATCAATCAAGATCCCTAACCAACACCAATTTCGTCCAAGCACTATTACTCTCACGAAATTGCTCTCTCAAACAGTTTTGGCTGATTAACCTAAACCCTAAAGCTTAACCTTGTTTATATAACACAAGGTTTGCTACTTGGGCCAAGGTTTCCAACATGGACTGCGAATTTGGACAAGCCCAATTCGCCCCCATCCCCTAATGTGGGTTTCGTTTAGCCCAAACTCTATTATCTCACTAATACAAAGCTAAACCCGCTAACTGTTTATCATTTAACTAATTACAAGATATCCAAAGACCAAATCTAAGCTGTTGTCACAAACATGCACCAACAGTACCAACCCAGCACGTCTCCTTCGAGTGACCAACCTTTCCACAAGACTCGCATTTTCTAGCTCGGCATCGTCCATTGTGATGCAACTGACACGCATCGCATTTGGGCAAGGTGCCCATATACCCTTTTGCTCTGTTTTCAGCACCAGTTTTGACCTTGACTGGTGCGTTTGCCTCTTCCCTCTTGTTAACACCACTGGTACCCTTCTTAAAATTGGAGAACTTCCTTTTGTTCTCCCCTGACGACTCAACGTGAGTCTCTTTCTTATTCTGGTCAGAGATCGAAAACTTGTTTAACCTGATTGCTTCTTCAGTTAGCGCCACACTTAGATCAATATCCTCGGTGATTGTTGCAGGATTTGACGCCGTCGCCATACTCATAATCTGAGGTGCCAATCCCCAAATAAATCGCTCGGTGATTGTTGCAGGATTTGACGTCGTCACCATGTATGGTACAACGCGAGATAGGTCATGAAATCTCTGCACATACTCCGCAATCTTGGGGCCATCCATCTTGAAGTTCCAAAACTCTGTTTCCAATTTTTGAATTTCGGCCCTGGAGTAATACTTCTTGCGCATGAGCTCCTTCATTTCATTCCAAGTCAAGGCGTAAGCTGCTGCCTCTCCCAGAGTTTGGACTTGGAGATTCCACCATCAAAGCGCTCCGTCTAAGAACAATCCGGAGATGTAGGTTACTTGGTGTTCCGGAGCACATTTGCTCATCCTTAGCACAGAATCAGTCTTCTCCGTCTATCTAACAAAGGCCACAGCACCCCGGTGCCGTCGAAATTCAGAGGTTTACAGTCTAAGAACTGCTTATAGGCACAGCCTGTACAAGTAATGTCATTCACAGAAAGCATTAGCGAACGCACATGGAATATCCAAATGTAATGTAATGTGTCCTTAGTGACTTAAACATTACCATGTGGTGGGTTGTTTCCCGAGGTACCCCCGCTAGTTTCCGAGCGCAGGGCATCGTGCTGTGCTATCGCTTGTGAAATTCGCTCTTGTAACTCGGCCTCTGTAGTGGGCAGTCGAGTTTCTCTCCGTGGAGGCATCTTCTAAAAGAAGATTGTATTGGTCAGGTCATAATAAGTATAGTAAGTACATGACACGTATATGTAACAGCATTTGTCCACACAAGTAAGCATATAACATCACATTTATTTCATCAATGAACAATTCAACAATGGATATAATGAGAATATTGCGATTGAGCTTTCATATATCAATGACCACAAATACAGTTTTAAAAGTTCATCAAATGTATCATACATCCAAAAGGGACTACAGGGTCACATCACCCTTGTCCAAATCATCCATCAAACTACGACAGCCATATACACAAAAAGTGGTCTTCAAAAGTCTTCTCAATCTGGGCTCAATAGCGACACTCTCACCAAAAGTAGTCTACCTGCATAAGACCAAAAACCAGCTACACTGATGGTGGAGGAGGAGGAGGTGGAGGAACGAAGAGCAAACTGCGCACGTGCGCTAACTCCTCCTCGAGAGCATGAACGCGATGCAACAGATAACTAATCTGCAGCTCCATAGTAAGAAAACGAATGTCAAAATCTGGGTACGGCAGAAGAGGAGCTGGTGGAGTCGCGAATGGTGACTGACATGTACATGGTGGAGGACGTGGAATCCTCTCTAACTCCATGACTCTCCGACATAACATCTCCTGCTGAAGGTGTAACGACAAAAGCAAATCATCCCTTGTATAACCAGCGTAGTGGAAGGGATGGTATGGATCAGAAACAAGCATCGTGTTGGGCGGACACCAAATCAGTGCTCGCCCGATGGTGCAGAAGCAAAAGGAGCAGTATGTGTAAACTGTGCCATGAAAGGAAAAGCTGCTGACACAGGAGGAATATGACTGGGCTGCTGACTCGATGGACCTTCCCCTGGATGGGGTGGAGGGATATCCTGTAAGAATGTGATCGGCAGATCAGTGCGGTGAATGTCAGACTCATGTGGGTGAATCAGGACAACGTCAACAGCTGCATGAATAGGTGCGGGTGGGGGAGTAACAGGTCTAACAAAAGGAGGTAATTCGTCATCGTCCTCTATCCACCAATTGCGGGTGAATGCATAACGGGGATCTATCTGGGCAGCAAAAGGAGCATGGTCAACAGGTGCAGGGATCGGCTCAGGTAAAGGTGGTGCAATAACAGGTAGGTCAATAGGTATAGGGTCGTGATCAGGCAAAGGATCGGGAACAGGTATAGGCTCGAGTGCAAGTATAGGCTCGGGCTCAGGGTCAGCTGGTGCTAACTCAAGATCAGCGGGTACACCAAAAAGCTGATCGTCAGGAACGAAGTCAATCTCATGCTCAGGATCAAAGCCAGGATCAAACTCATCATCAAACTCAAAGTCCTGTGGAGGAACAGGTGCGGCAGACATAGTTGTGTCAGAATCAGAATCGGTGGGATATCACTGCAATCCCAGTGCATTTAAAGTAGTAGATGACACAGACTCGAAAGAGTCAGGACCCGAATGGTCAGATGATATCTCAACGATCGGAATCTCGACAAGCAGGATGACAACAACATCATCGACTGGAGCTCCATCACCCTAGGCCTCCTCAGGGGGACCCTCAATAAAAAGATCGATATCATCGTCAGACAAAGCATCAAGAGGCAAATCCTAGGAGGAAATGCAGCAAGGGGTAAAGGAGCGGGGATCGGAACAAGAAATGGACCCCCGTCGAGTAAACCATCAGCTAGCGGTAAATCATTGCCAAAATCCGGCAAAGCAAAAGGCTGAAAGTCATCATCATCGCTACTCTCAGTGTCAGAAATGAAAACCTCAGGTTCTGGGACAACCTCGTCGTCCGAAACTATGGCCATAGGGTCTACGGTATCTGATAGCTCACTCTCATAAGAGGACATGGTGTCTGTAACAAAACAATCACAACATATGCACATATATCAACAATCATCAAATAAACATGTAAGTAATAACAATGTATGCATGTATTCATCCTAGTCTTCCCAGACTACCCACCTAGTCTCTCAGACTAAGCTTCCCAATCTCTCAGACTGAACTACTTAGTCTCTCAGACTAAACTACCCAGTTTCTCAAACCGAACTACCCAGTCTCTCAGACTGACCTCCCCAATCTCTCAGACTGCCCCAGCTAGTCTCTAAGACTAACTCCCCAGTCTCTCAGACTGCCCCAGCTAGTCTCTCAGACTAACTCCCCAGTCTCTCAGACTAAACTATAACGAATTCTTTGAAATGTGATTTGTGTCTTTTGTTTGTAAAAGTGTTTGTCTCCTGGATCTCGACGTTTTGTGTATGCAATGAAAACATGTTTGTGAAAACATTTTCGTGAGAGCACTAGTCATCGTAGTCTAGACTCGAGAAAGAATCCTAGTTCGCTACGACCGAAGCTCTGATACCAAGCTGTCACACCCTGACTTTTGCTGAAGCGTGATTATTGGTGTGACTTCTTAATACCATAGCATTCAATCATAACAATGCTATATGATAAAACCATAAGATGTTCATCCATAAATTAAGTTTGAAAATAACAGAACATAAATTGTCTGAAACGTCGACACCAAATTCAAGTTACAAACCACAACAAGTTTTAAAGAGTTCACTAAGACTCGACAAAAGATCTTAAACAAACCCGAGTTTAGAACCATGTAACTCGTCCAGGATTAAGATACATCTCCTAAACTCTGAAGACTTGGATGACATCTTTTATTTATAACGCAGCTTGAAAACATGCAAACACCTGCCAGATCCACTTAGTTCCCTGAAATACGTGTAATTTGAAAACATCAACAAAAGTTGCGCGAGTTCATGTGTTTGTGTAAGTATGTATAAAACCTTTGTAAGCAGTGTATGTATGTATGTATGTTTGTAAATCCCGGTATGAAAGCAAACAAGGAAAAGCTCACCAATGGTTTGCAAGGCCACTGATATGTGTGACGGTGTAGGAAGACTCAAACCTAGCAAAGTTGCACCGGGCTTCCGGCTGGAAGACATAGTCACCCTATGGGCCACCCTGGTCCTCATGGGTGTGGGCTCGCTACACCCAAATAGATCTATCACTCATGCCCCTTGGTCCTTATACGAGGATTAATGGTCCCAAGTATCCGCCTACCCATTCACATGATCTATGGTTCTTTCCTAGGCTAACCATACCAATTGTATTTGTATGTAATCCTTTTGTAACATGTATTTCACCCCCGAAGTTTAATAAACAAAACAGTTTAAAGAAAAGGGATGAACTCACAGTCTTGCGTCTTCAGAATCGTAACTCAAATCTCTTCAGCAAACACGACTACCTACAATGTACTAACGTCTATTAGACGAGCGGGCCGTGCCTTGACATAGAGTTAACGTTTCTTTCAATCTTATCCCAAGTTATAATTTCTTGTTAAAATAATAATTATTTTAACTTTAAATTATATTTAATTTTGGAGTAATTTATTAAACAGTATTTTTGTAACAATACTTCTCAAGTATTTATTTTCGTATTTCCTTCCCAAGGATGGGGGTATCTTATACATGTATATTCGTATCTTTGTATTTGATTATTCCAGAATATTGAATAAATATCCAATATTTATTTCCAAAACACATGTTTTAAGGAATATTACTTAGAAAAATTATTTATAGTTTTTCCTTTGGTAAAACTATTTGTAATTCCAAGTTAATATATTTTCAAGTCCCACTTTTAGAAAATATATATATAAACTTATTTTGTCAAAAATAATGTATTTCCAGAAAATATATATTTTTCTCAAAAATCGTATATCTTCTAAATATTCTAAGAAAATATATTTTTACTTCCAAAAATAATATATTTTCTCCTTGTCGAAAATATGATATAACTTTGTAATATTTACAAAATTCATATTTTCATTTCTTGCATCCAAAATATCATTTACAAAAAATATATTTATAACGGTATTTTCAGGAATATTTTGTAACTTACGTTCTTGCGTTTGGTTTCACAATATTAAGTGTGTAACTTATATATTTATTCCTTGTGATTTTTGGTATTATTTTGGATTGTAATTTCTTGGTATTTTGTCAAGTTATATTATTTTAACCCTAAAATAATATAACTAATACACAAAGTATACTAATAATCACACACAATGTGTCTTTAATGTAAATATACATTCTAAATACATATTTATCCATTTTTATTTATAAAAACCAACCTCCAATACTTGTATTTTTGTAACAAAATCTATGGCAAAGTTTATATTGAAAACCATAGTTAAAACACACTTTGTAAATATTTGTTTAGAAAATATTTTTCTAAGTGTTAATATTATTAGAAAATTTTGCCATAGTTTCCCCTAAAAATGGAGGTGTCCATGCTATTAAAGCATATCATTTTCTTTTTTTTTAATCATCACAAACAATCAACAATCAATCCCTAAACAACTTACACTTACCAAGTGCAAAAACAATGCTATTTACGTAACGATCATGAACTTGAGTTTTCATAAAAACTTGTAGTAACTTTGTAAAGTGTTTAGTAGGTTTAGTTACCCTTTAAAGTGTGTTTACTTCTTTAAAAATCTCATTCTTGAAAGATTTAGGTGTTTACAACTTACTAGATGATTTTTCCAAAAATCATTCTCTTGATTTTTTCTTGTAAACAATGTATTCTTATACTTGTTTCACCACTAGAAACATGATTAGTTTCTTTTAAAACATTGTTCATGTAAATCTTTGTGACTTAACTTGGTTTCTTTGGAAAACTATTTTTGAAATCATTCAAGTTTATGTCTAGTAATCATGTTACATATTTCATCATTCATAAAATCATGTTCATTTTTCAAGTTCATGAAAACATAAAGCATGATGATCTTGGTCTTTCACAAGATCATCACCCTAATTTTCTAGATCATGTGTTTAATCACAATCTAGTAGGTTCCTTATGATGTCTAACATCACCAACACCAATCATCAATCATCAAGAAGCAAATCATCACTAATCAACAAGTATTCATATGTTAAATAGCTTATGTTAAAGTTTCATGATCAAGTTCTTTAGTGTTCATCAAGATTAACAATGTACAACATCTTTTAACCAACTAAATATGAAGTAAATAAGGATTATGAGAGTCTTACAACTAGCACAAAGGCTTGGGAAGAACACTTGAAGATGAGGATGACAAAAGTGAAGGATAATAGCAAATGGAGGAGGTCCTTCAAGATCCAAGACCACCAAGCTTCCTATTCTTGCTTCTTACACCTTGAGTGCACTTGGAAATGGATGAACTTGAAATGGAAGTGATGATGGTGTGTGGTTGGGGTTCGGCAGAGAAGAGAGCAAGGGAGGAGGGAGATATGAAGTGTGTGTTAGTGTGTGAGAGATGTGAGCTCTAATCCTTCTTATAATCATGTTAGAGTTTTGTCCATTGGTTACTATGTTCCCTAAGTACACATCAAATCCCTAATCAATCTTCATAAGATCAAGGAAATCTAGTAAGATCAAGTAATATCTTGGTGGTGGGCCACATAGTGACCGTCCACACACAAGGAGGGGGGGGGGGGTCTAAGTGTAAGTTTAAACCATAGTTAGAGATATTAGTGAGATTTCAAGTGTAGTGTTTAGTGTTTATGCATATCATGTGTTATATAGTGCGTTAGGGTGTTCGGGGATTATGAGTAGCTCAGAAATAATAAAACAATGCTTCTAGTATAATTTTGGTGTTTCGGGTAGTGTCCGGTTGTTTGGTTAGATACTGGTTCGTTAAAGTGTCAGACTATACCGTTTAGTGTTCTTTATGTTACCTTTCGTGACACTTTTAATTCCCGACACTTAGGAAAGTATTCAGGACCATTTAGTCATATTTTTGCATGTAACAAGCTTGTTAAAAAGCTGATTTTTGCTGAATTGTGCAGAATTCTGCACTTTATGTGGGTTTTAGGCACTTTCCGGCACTTTACTATCACCTAGTAAAGCAGTTTTGTGGTCCTTACTTCCCTACACACTATACTAGTGTAGAACTTGGTTTATGGCTCATACTGGGTCTCAAAACACTGTCTGTCTATTTACTGAACCCTGTCAGTATATTCCTGTTTTATCCGTTAACTATGCTAACTGTGCTTTGTGCATCATGTATGTCAATATAGTTTGTATGTGATAATGATGTGACATTATGTAATATGTGTTGCACATGTAAGTATGATGCAGTAATCAGAAAGCAGTTTACGTCATTAATTGTAATTCAGCACAGTCATTAAGCACTAATCATGGTAATTTAAATTGTACGGATACCAGTATTTTTTTACGGTTGTCACAATCTACACATACAAGAGAGAGGGAGAGACGACATCCAGGGGAGATGATGACACGATTCAATGGCTGTTGAAGAAGATCCAACGGTGGCGATGGTGGTTCCAAGGTTGTGGTTGTTTATCTCCTTTGTGCATTTTAGGGTTTGTGTTTTAGAACAGGGGAATCAGATATCATCATCCTAAGATTATTGTTTTTTATGAACAATCAGGAAGTTGATGACAATGTCGGCATTGGAGCTTTGACTATTTTCCGGTGACCGAAGGATAGTAAGCCTTCAATTTTAGTTTTTCCGGTTGATTAGGTTCTACACATCATTGTGTTTTTTGTTTTACTTGTTTTTTAATTTACATTGGATCTGGGTTCGGTAACATTGCCAGTTTTGATTTATGTATTCTTCTATGATTGCCTGATTGTTGAAGGTTGACAGCATCATTTCCCAATTGGGTTTTTTTGAACAAGAACAATACCCTTCTTCTCCATGATTCAAGCAAGGATTAAATCAATTTTTGGCATACGTGTTTTATGTCAACCCTTCTACAAGTAAGTCTCATATGGTTGCACATGATGTTATTAGGTCCGGTAACTCAGACACATTTCCAGTGTACCGAGCACTGGCAGAAGGTTATTAAGAGATCGGGGATTTCATGGTGGTTGGTATGGGCGAAGTCGGAAAAGAATTTTTCCGGCACCAGGGTTATAGGTATCCAATTTTGATTATTGATTGAGAAGTAATAACATATTATAAATATTATCCGATTGACTGTTGGTTAATTTACAGCTGTGATTTCGAGATGCAGAAGCATTTGCGAGGTAATTTTTTAATTTCGGTTTCTACATCGATGTTGGATGATTCTCAAGTTGCTGAAATTCTGAATGATATTTCAAGGCGAATCGTTAAAGATTATGGTACAAATCTGCTTATATTTTATACAAACACGTAATGTATAATCCAACAAATCTGCTTATATTTTATGCAAACATTAAAAGTATAATCCAGTGCAAGTCTTGGTTTCTATTTCTCCTTAAAAAGTAGCCTAAACAAACTACACGTGTTATGAAAAAGTAAACATATGACAAATAATTGGTTTCTTATAATGATTCTTCCATATTGCAGGTCCAGTCGTCATGGATACGTCGGGATATTCTGAAAAGGGCTTAAGGAGAAAGCTTGCTGTCCAAGCTCTCTTTGGAAATATCTATTATCTTTCAGAGGTAAGATTAATAAAAGTGTTCCTTTCCTACATCTGTATTTTCTAAGGGTTATTACATTTTATTGTTTGAAGAAGTTCAACATTCTCCTATGTCTATACATGGCATACATCATTTTTTCTAATCGTACGGATCATACATCATTTTTGTTAAACTTAATTACATTTTTAATGTGAATCATCAAAGAATTGAGATGATTAACATCTTATCTTCTTTCAAACTCCATTTGCATTAGTTAATTTTATTAAAATAGGACGGGATGTCGAAAATGGATAGATATTCATATGAAACATACTTACATGAGTATGTCTTTTATATCTATTTTTTATTCTAATCTATACTTAAGTTGATCACTTGATTGTATTCACTTTACACTGTGTTATCAGTTGGGTTGGCAAGTTGACCCGTTAACCCATTTCTATTATATTATATTTTTTAAAATATGTTTTATGTCATAAATTAAATAGGGTGTGTATTTGATGCTCTAAATATAACTTAAAAATGGAAGTTGACATAAATTTTTATGATTTTAATGTAATTTTATTATATAAACTTGTGTTTTTTTGTAGTAGTGTTAATTTTAATATGTTAATTTGCTGAAAAAATAAAAAATCGGATTGAAGGGGTCGGGTTTGGGTCAGTATGCAAATATTCAGGTTGGGTTCGGGTTCATATTTATGGCACTATTTTCGGGCTCAGGTCGTGTTCGGGTTCGTCTAAAATTTTCGGGTTCGGGTCGGGTTGAACCCGCCAACCCGCGAACACGACCCGTTTAACACCCCTCTAATTAAGGGATGCGTTTTTCTCTGATGGTCTGATCTTGAATTGTATGTTAATATGTTATGATTATCTTGAGATTTGAAGATGGTGTTTATTTCATATATGTTTTTTCTGGAGTCAATTTTGACTCCTCTCATGGTACAAAGAAGGCCACTTGATATATAGTATGGTTGGCTAAGCATATCAATTGTAGGACCAAGGAGCTACTAATGAAGGGCAGGCCATGTATGATAATTGTCAAAACTGCGGATATAACTTCACAGATAATATGTGATCACATGATGGGCTATTGTACCAACCAACCCCTCACTTTCTTTAACTACTGTTCACACCCCCAATTTTTCCCATGTTTTTGGTTACTTTAGCAATTCATTATGTCACTAAGTGCGAGTTTATATTATGGTATCTAGACAAAATTTGTAAACTTCGCCACATCGCGAGGGTTCCCCACTTTTTAGTTACACAACTATGTGTTGTAGAGAAATTGTCAACTTCGCCACATCACGAGGGTTCCCCACTTTATTAATATGGAAACTAATTAACATTTTGTAATCACTGATCAAAAGAACATATAGTTCCATCACATGTTTTTCTATTGCATTTTCTTGACTATTTTTGTTGGATGCAGTTTAGAAGGCGCATCTGGGTTATATACTCATATACAATAAATGTATGTTCCTCAATAGTACTTTTATGAATATTCTATTAAATTTTGTTTATTATCTGCTAAATTATTCATTAAAGAGCAAAACTTTTTCAGTTATCTATTTCTGAGTTAATTTTTTTGGTGTTATATATATACCACTGTTGTGTTATTGTTGTTGATCATTTGTTATTAATATATATATATCACTGTTGTGTTATTGACATTGTTATTCATTATTTGTTGGCTTATTATTGCACCAGATTTAGTTATTTATTAGGCCTCTTTGCCATTGGATTGCTTTGTCGACACCACCACCTTTCCTTGATGCAGTTGATTACTGCCGTTGTCGGGGTGTTTATTTATATAGATCCATTTAGTATCATTTTAAATAAAATATATTTAGTTGGAACTAAAGGAAAACCACATGATTGAGAAACTAACAGAAAACGAGAACAAACAATGCTGTAAATTATCCATTTCGCCAATACAATCTCTTTTACATGTGTATGGAGCTCCCGTCGCAACGCGCGGGTTTCCCACTAGTATAGTTATATATAGATAGTCATCACCCTTCTTTCATTTCTTTAATATTCTACAATAATCAAATTATATGAATGTAAAACAAGTTCTAAAGGACCGAACCTTAGCAAATGCTGCTACTTCAAGTGGTTTCTTGGGTGCACCAACAGGAACAAGCTTTCCATGGGGTGTAAGTGCATTAAGTAATGGCGCAATTGGAAGATTTGCGGACACCATGTCAATGATGCCATCGAGTGTACCCCTAACAGCCTATTAACATGATAAAACAAAACCCAAAGTAAACTACAAGTCATAGCAAATGAATCATGAATAATATACCAATTATCAGTATTATTTAATATAAAATCTCACCTGCATCTGATGTTCATCTTTACTGTTTATAAAATGGTCAGCTTTAAGTCCCCTCAATGGCTTCTTTCTCTTTAGCAGGGGAAGTACTAAAAACAGTAACTTCAGCTCCAAAATCCTTAGCCATCTTCACAGCAACATGACCAAGCCCACCGAGACCAACCACACCTACTTTCGTACCAGGCTTATCCAATCCAAAATACTTGAGAGGGCTATAAGTTATAACCCCAGCACATAGCAAGGGTGCATCGGAATCAAGTGGCAAATTTTCCAGCCAACGGAGTACAAAATGCTCATCTGCAACCATGTGATCGGAGTACCCACCGTACATCTGTGTACCATCAAAGTTGGTGAAACCATAAGTTTGTACCCGCTTAGGGCAATACTCTTAAATTTGGGTACAGGATCAGAGAGACAAATACAAACGGGATTCACAAATTCTTTCTATTAATTGTTGTGAATTAATAAAACTATAACACTCAATGAATATAAATATTAGAAACAATCTAATTCTACTAATTACAATTCACCGGGTTGTCTACTCAAGTTTTGCTTTCTTTCTTTTTCTAAAATAACAAATCCAAAAACCAACTGGAGTTTCCAAATAAGAAACAAATTAAATGAGCATTATATTGAAAAGTTGGTGTGTAAATCAGATAAGGATTCAAGTTTAAGAGTATACCTTCCATTGAGTATGTTTTGTATCTTACCTCAACAGTTGCGAACCGACTTGATTGGGTCCATGTAAGATTAAATATATTATGTTTAATATTTAATCTAGTAGCCATTATAATCATTTACATTATATAGATCAAAATATATAATAACATATTAAATAATTAGTTGGTAATGGTTGATGTATTACCCTTATTAACTAATTAGGTTTCCTCCTGTGTGCTTATATAAGGAGACTTATGTGGAGGTTAAGGGGTTACTCAGTTACATAATTAGACATACCCTATAATCATAACATCATCATCATCGACCTCATCTCCTTAACCGATTCCCTTGTCGGTTTTCATAATCACCATCATCAGTCAGCACCCTAAGGAGGAACCAAATCATCTCGACAAAGATGTCGAGCTCCATGGCTTCTTCCATCACTGGATTCTCTACTAGACTGTCTGCGGTGACAGGTATGTTTTCATGTTTTCCCCTTACGTCTAAACAGAACCGTTCAACATGTGGTATCAGAGCATATGTTGATTAGTCGTTTTTGTTTTGCATCCATAAATCTGGAATAAAACTGGAAAACAGAATTGAAAACCATAATAAAATTCGGTTTCTGTCATCCGAGATGCCATTCCGGATCCATCTCGGATCATGTGCTAATTCTTATGTTACTGTTCCGAAATCAGGATATTCAAAATATGTTTAAATGTGTAATAAATTTCCAGATTTCGGATGAATTTTTTGAATGTTTGATATTTTATTTTAGGGTTCATCATAAGTTCTTGATTAAATTCGAAAAATTCCTTTAGTTTTGGAATGAATTTAGGATTTTGGGTGTTTGTTCCTGTTTGATTTATTTTTATCTAATTAGAATTTTCGAAATCTGTTATTTTATTATTGGGTATAATTTCGAAATCAATAGATAAATATAATTAGCAATTAAACAGGAAACTTAATCCATAATCCCTGAAATTTCGGATTTAAACCTTATCAATTATTAACTGCCAAAATTAAGGATTTGACAGCTTGAGGAACACATTTCGGATGACCATCATGGATCATTTCGGACTAAGCGTCCATTACGGATCACCATCTGCCTGATCATTACGGACCATCACGAAACATTTCGGACTAAGCATCTCCATTTCGGATGATTCCAAGACATAATTCATCCGAAATTATCCGAAATGCATCCGAAATCATCCGAAATGACTCGACTTACGCGTTTTGGACACATCCGAGATCATTCGAAATCATCCATTTCGGATAATCCGAAATGATTCGAAATCATCATCTCGGATGAATCCAAGACATGATTTATCCGAAATCCTGAGTGTTCATAAAATTTCAAGACTTATCCGAAATCCTATTACCTTATTAAGCAGTTAATGTGAAGTAACAATTGGTTTTCAATTAAATAATTGGTTTTGTAAATACTTAGTTAACTAATCAGAATCAGATAATGTTTTACAAAACCAGAATAGCTTAACTTGAATGAGCTTCTGATATATCAATTCTGGCCAAAGTTGATTTGATACATCTACTTATCGTTCAAGTATTATGAAAGCTATGTTAAGTGTGCATCATAAACATGAATGTCTTAATATCTGGCCAAAGCTGATTTAATTCCTTCATAGATGGCATACTTAACAAGTGCACAACTAAAGTGATTGTCTCAATTTCTGACCAAAGCTGATTTGTTACAATCATTTTGCACACATGCTTAAATGATTACACTTCTGGCCAAAGCTGATTTGTCTTCGTTTAAGTAGAATTTTAACTAAGTCTATTATTTTGATGTTAGTAATAGACAATATCACAGCTTCATAATGTAAAATGGTAATTATTTATGCCTGCGTTAGTTTAACGTGCCCTTAGATCACATTAGAACTTCTTCCTTAGTATCATAACTTGCTCATCTTATTTCCACTATCAGCGCCCAATTACGGGATTCCACCTTTGACTGGTGATAACTTTGCTGCATGGAAGGATGCTCTTATGCTTACGCTTGGGCTGCTGGATTTTGACTATGCTCTAAGAGAGAATAAGCCAGCGGACCTTACTCCACAAAGTACTGCTGCTGACCAGTGGACTCATGAAAAGTGGACTAGGTGCAACCGCATGTCTCTCATGTTTATGAAGCAGTCCATCAGCAATGCAATCAGAGGAGCCATTCCTGATTCTGAAGATGCTAAAACCTACTTGGTTTCTATGGAGGCGCTGTTCAAGGGGACGTCTAAAGCACACGCTAGTACCCTTATCCTCAAGCTGGTGACAACTAAGTATGATGGGAGGAGCGGCATTCGCGAGCACATCATGATGATGAATGACATGGCCAATAAGCTGAAGGGGCTGGAAATGGAAATCAGTGATGGTTTTCTCGTTCATTTCATCATCACTTCGCTTCCTTCGTCCTTTGAAGCATTCAAGATCAATTACAACACTCAGAAGGACAAATGGATGATGAGTGAGCTGGTCGCTATGTGCGTACAGGAGGAAGAGCATATGAGGATGGATCGCACTACTGATGTTGCTAACTTCACTACATCCAACTCTAAGAAGAGGAAGAACAATCATCAGAGGAAGGATGCTTCTAAAGTCCAAAGGCCTAATCCTAATACAAGTGCACCTTCCGGCTCTAAGAACTCCTTAGGTAGAATCCACTGCAAGTTCTGTAAAAAGACAGGACATATGCAGAAGGAATGCCCTGATTTTAAGGAGTGGCTGGCTAAGAAAGGTAACGATTATTTTATGATACTTGAGTCCTATAATTTAAGTGTTCCTGCTAATTCTTGGTGGTTTGATTCTGGTTCTATGGTTTATGTTACCAATTCAACTAAGGGATTCCTTACAATCCGGAAGCTGGAAAGAAACCAAAGAACGCTTAAGGTTGGGGATGATCGAGAATTAGAAGTGAAGGCTATTGGAACATTACAATTATTTATGAAATCTGGTTTATGTATTAAACTTTATGATACATTATATGTTCCTGAGGTAACTCGGAACCTTGTATCAGGAACAAAGTTAGACATGGACGGTTTTATTGTTTCCCATGGTCATCGCAAACTCTCTATCCTCTATGATTCTGTTATTTATGGTACTGGTATTCTGGATGGTGGTCTCTATAGATTAGAACTAGATGATAATTTTTCCAAATCTTTGTTGTCATATAACATTAATGAATCACTCACAAAGATGAAAGAGAAACGAGACTTAGAGACTTCTTCCATGTTGTGGCATCAACGTTTAGGCCACCTCTCAAAAGAACGATTAAATCGTCTTGTAAAGGATGAAGTCTTACCTCCTCTTGATTTCTCTGATTTTGGAACATGTGTCAAATGTCTTAAAGGTAAAATGACATTAGCGAATAAGAAAGGTGCCACTAGGAGCTCTAATTTATTAGAACTCATTCACACTGACATTAGTGGTCCCTACCAAATCGCTGGCATAACAGGACATACTTCATTTATCACTTTTATTGATGATTATTCTCGTTACATGTGCTTGTATCTTATTAAGGAAAAGTCTGAATCTCTTACAACTTTTAAAGATTATAAGGCTGAAGTTGAAAAGTAATTAGATCGTCAGATTAAAGTTGTGAGATCAGATAGAGGCGGTGAATATTATGGAAGACATACTGATGTGGGTCAAGCTCCTGGTCCATTTTATGAGTTTTGTAAGGGCCAGAGGATTGTGAACCAATACACCATGCTTGTTACACCTCAGCAGAATGGAGTCGCTGAACGAAGAAACCGTACCCTTATGAACATGGTGCGCAGTATGTTAGCCAACACTAATTTACCATTATTCCTCTGGAGTGAAGCGTTAAAAGCAGCTGTTCATATACTCAATAGAGTTCCTTCTAAGTCTGTCCCTAAAACTCCTTATGAACTTTGGACAGGAAGGAAACCGAGTCTTAAATATATGAAAGTATGGGGCTGCATTGCTGAAGCAAAACTTTACAATCCTTTCCTAAGGAAACTTGACCCTAAAACAGTTACCTGTTTCTTTATCGGGTATCCTGAGAACTCAAAGGGTTATCGTTTCACATGAGTCCAAACTCACTGGAGCAGTCACATGAGTCCATCGTTCGTCATCGGAAGATGCGCAGCTCCCGATTGAAACTTCCACATGACCGTCTAACAACCGCCAAGCATGTGGACTTCCCTTCATACACTTAAAAGAAATATATGAGACTTATCCAAGCAAAACCTGAAGACATGAGTTTAGTGAAAAAATGGTTTGTTAAGGTTTTTAAAAGAATTATAGATTTCAAAGAACCGAGTTCCCATACGAGTTTTTATGGCTTCAATGAATTCCAAAGCTCTGCGATTAAACCTATAACTTGGCCCATATTTGTAGGAACCGTTACGCATGCGATAAGAGCATTCTTTCTCTCCTTGTAAAAAAAGTTGTCGGAACAAAAAGTTACATCTTAAACATAATTAAAATTGCAATCCACCATTGGTGATTTTTAACACTTTTTCCTCTTCCATGATTTAACTTGCAAGCTTTTCCATACTTGCAGCCCGTAGAAGATGTATGATTCCACCACAATCACAAGCTTCATATTTGTCGACGACTACAATGTCAACTAATGTTGGTGTTCAAATACCCAAAGCCGGGTGTTTTTAGATAAAAGAATCACATACCTCTAGGAAGTTATAAAAGCCTTTGCAACCAATAACACTACCCTGATGTTATCGCTACACCTCTAGCCATTCCATAACATATAGATTATAGAAACTATCAAAATAACACCTATACATAATATATAAAAAGTCATCAGCCATATGAAACTATCAAAATAATAAAAAAGCTTGAATGTCACCCGGTTACGTACAATTATAAACAAACAAACAATGACTTGCATCCAATATGAATTTATTGTTTACTTCATTTAACAATAATTAGCAACAGTCATGCTTAAACAAAACCCTAATCGAGTGTAACTGGGAAACTATAAATCCAAACCAAGAACAATGGCCTAAATCCTCCAAGACCCTAAAGTGCCACCTATTTTATCCCATATATGCATAAATCTCAATTACAACAATTAATCTCACCATCATGCTTTAACTAGTTTTGAAAAGCTTCACAAAGACACACACATCATGCGTAACTTGTTATTATCATCCTCACCTTTACAACCTTAATCAACACACACCCTTTCTAAACCATGGCCAACAGACATAACATAAGCTGAACATATAAATGGATTCATAAACAAAAGACAAAACAGTGGTGATGTACCCATGAGTGAAGCCTCTAGCTAATGAGTTATCCAAAGAACCTGATCCATGGGTGTCATTGTACCAATCTTTTTCCGGAATCCATAGCCATCGGGTCAAGTTAGACTCGCCGGAACCCCACCCCATGCTGTTCGTAGAACACCATCAACCATCGCTGAACCCTAAACATACATCGAACCTCATGAACAACGCCGATGGAATCAAGCAAAAATCAAACACCGAAGAAAAAAAAGCAAAAAATAGGGGAAGAGAAAATTGTGAGTCTCTGATTTGATTCAGATGCAAGTGATACGGCAATGGATGATGGTTTTGAGAAGAAAAATAAAGAGATCTTTGGAATTCTTAATTGAATATGTGAGATAATCAAAGGACGGGAGTTTCATTCAGGGTGTCAATTAGGTTTGTTAAGGGCAGAGAAGGAAAATGATTGTCAGTGTGTGAGGGTGGAGTCAGGTGCAATTTACTATTATACCCTCCTAGTGTCTTAAAAACTTTAACTCTTTACAATTTTACCTCTCAAAACAAGCTTTTATTAATTGTAAATATTGCTTTAAGAGTTGGATGCAATGTAAAATTACATGTATGTACATCACATTTCCTTTATATAGTATATAGATATAGATATGGTTTCACATCAAAATACATGAGTCAGTGGGTTCAGCTTCATGTAGTGTGTCAAGGAGGGACCAGATGCTATATTTATATACTTCACTAAGAAATGAAAATAATAAACGGCTACGGGGAAACACCCCACATAGCGAGCTCGGTTGGTATATTGGAACAATTTTCTATCTACTATGCAGCTCAAAGAGTTTGCAAATGTTGATATATTGTTGCTGAAATGAAAAGGGAAAAGGGAATCTCAATATCCCGTTCTAGCCGTCATGGCCCGTGATCTTCAAGTGTTCAAGCTTCCATGGTAGCTTTTGAATTCAGTTTTTTCTTCTTTTAGTGAGAGGGTTTAATCCATTCCAAGAATGAGATTCAATCCAACGTCATGGAAATGTGTCTTTTCCTGAAAGACCACTTGGGAGCGGCAGAATCTATACAACATATTACAAGTCTCGAAGGTAAACTCGCTGTTGAAGAATAATTACACGAGGAAGAAGAAGCAAAAGCAGAGGCATTTTCGGTTTTTGTTGATGAACTAGCTTATGATGAATCTAGTTGCCCTAGGCGTAGAATAGGCATTAAATGAAGACGACGATTATTTATTAAATAATAACAATGTATTCGCGATTTCTCTATGTGTTTTGTAAGAAAATTATGTTTTGTTAATCTTAATATTTCATAAGTAATGAAAAGATATTGAGTTTCTATTATATTTTTAGTATTTATCTGAAACTTTTTTTTTTAAATAACATGTTATTTTAATCAGATTTTGGTAAATTGGTTTGGTTATTAAATTAATCGGTAACCCTAATAAACTGGTTATTGATTGTACCAATTTTTATTAGTCTCCAATAACCCCAAAACCGGTTGACATATTTGTGCATCTGTACTCTTGTGTGTGTATTAACTAGTGCTTAGTGTCTTAGTTCATGCATTTTAGGCCTATTAGGTGAAACCCATCGATAATAAGCCAAACGAATGCACAAAATCATACGCTCTATCATTTGCCACTTATTGGGGTCTACCTAGTGAGCGTTGATGTAAAGGTCAATTCTGGTAAAGCATGTGGAGCAACCAAACATCGGAAGTTAAGTTCACCTCAGTTTGTAAGTTTTCAAAAAATACATTTAAATCTTATTTTGCTTGTTTCCACAATTTCACATAATAACGTTTTACAGTCGTACAACTTACTTGTTTGTACAAGGTTGAACATGTCTTGAATCATCTTTGTCAAGCGAGGGTTGCCGATGTTATCGAACGACAAACCTTCTTGAATCACGAACTTCTTCATTTGATCTTGAACCTTGTTAAACTCGTTGAAAAATGTCACCTTAAGGGTCGATAAATTGTTTGACCACTTTCAACGTTGCCTCGATTCTTTCTTTCATAATATGATTTCTCAAAGTCGAGTTTGAGTTTGTGAAGCTATCGTCGGGAGGGTCGTAGGAAGTGTCTTAGAGAGTGTCGTATTAACTCATGCGACTGATAGAAACCCTTTGAGCGGGTTAGACTCCAAGATAGACCCTTAAGCGGGTTAGACTCCAAGAATTAGGGATAGAAACAAGACTTTGCTAATTTTTCTTCTTCTTTCATTTACCAAACTCAAAGGCCTTATAAAGGCTTACAAATGCTAAACTGAATACGTAAAACATGCAACTAATTAAGGGAACATGGACCTAATGCAATTACCACTAACATAATTAAAAACAAAACAAATAAAAACTATTAAAACTAGGATGATGAACGTGTGAATGCAAGCTAATTTCACGGTGGTCCGTATCAACTCCTCGCCCCTTCAAATCATCCTTGTCCTCAAGGATGGGATGCGCGGTCCATGGCGGTCGCCACTCGCGTCGTACAACGACGTTATGGGCGTTCTCAACATAGCACCATGGTGGTCGCCATTCAACTCTTCCAAATGTGTTCAGACCATGCTCATTGTTTCGAATGTCAGTATCGGCACGAGGTGGAGATGGGAAGAAGATGAGTGTGTGTGACATAACGCTGTCTTCCGAGAATTGTTCTGCAATATATGTTGGTGTAGAAGCAGCTTGTTTCATTTTGCGACAAATATCCACCCGGATTTGTTGGTGAGTGGTGGCTTGGGCCGGTGGTGGTGCCAATGGAATTGTGGGGGTTGGGGATTCATTGCATGCTAATGAGTCCGTGTTGTTGGTTGATGATGCGTTGTCCGTAGAGACGCCGATGTCGGTAACTTCAATGTGTGTGGTGATGGTGGTTGAAAGTTCAAGTTCTTGGGGTGTGTTCTGGTCATGGAGGGTTGCTTTTTGGGTGGAAGATGAGAGTGTCTCGGTATATTTGGTGATGGTCGCAGTGAGGGAGGTGATTGTGGTGTGTAGGGCTTCAAAGGCTTTGGCTTGTGCAGCTTGTTGTGCAGCTTGGTGGTCCAGCCAACTGTCGAGTCGCTCAACCAAAGCCCGGACCATGTCTTCACGTGACAAAGGAGGCATGAGCAAGCTAATGAAAGCACCAAATGATAGAAACCCTTTGAGCGGGTTAGACTCCAAGATAGACCCTTAAGCGGGTTAGACTCCAAGAATTAGGGATAGAAACAAGACTTTGCTAATTTTTCTTCTTCTTTCATTTACCAAACTCAAAGGCCTTATAAAGGCTTACAAATGCTAAACTGAATACGTAAAACATGCAACTAATTAAGGGAACATGGACCTAATGCAATTACCACTAACATAATTAAAAACAAAACAAATAAAAACTATTAAAACTAGGATGATGAACGTGTGAATGCAAGCTAATTTCACGGTGGTCCGTATCAGCGACACTTTGAAGTCTTTCACGCACGACACCTTGAATGTCTCACTATAAATGTCTAGTGTCGCAAATACGTGGATTCATGCTGTTTGCTCCGTTTCTAACTCAAAATCCCAACTTTTTACGGTTAACTTCCATGAACCAAAAAATAAGGTTTTTAGCCTCTTTGACACGTAAAGATCCGACCTTTGGTGAAGGAACCTTTATTTTTCCAAAAAACTCATTTTTCATTAAAAGAGAAATCTTAGAGGTCGATTCTTACCTAGAATCCGACCTAAACAATGTTGTGATGATCCTTTATCATTGGATAAAAAATCAAGCTTCAATCCTTCAAGTTGGTGGCTTTTTATATTGATTCTTCATTTTCTCTCTAAATTTGAATTAAATGAGAAGAATTTAAGGATTAGGATTTATAAATTCTTCATATACTCTTACATCGTGACCTTTCCACCATTAATCCTTCTTTGGACCTTGGCCCAATAATAATTAGCCCACATATTTAATTTATTAAAACCTTCTTGGATAAATTACTTTTTGAGTCCCTATGTTTTAGGAGTTTTAACCACTTGAGTCCAAAATCAAAATATTTAACATCCTTAGTCCCTACATCCACTTTTCTTAACCATTTGAGTCCAAATTTTTAACACCATCCACCAAGTCTGTTAACTACAAGGGCATACTTTCCAGAACTATACATTTGGTCAAGTAGAGGAAAGGAAAACTTGCCTGGAGAAACTTCATACTAGAACTGTACATTTGGTCAAGGGAAGTCACTGAAACAAGTAATGAAAATCGTTACTTAAAACTACAAATGCAATTAGGTGTGGGCTCAAAAATTATCTCCAACACTCATCATGTAATGGTATTTAAAAAAAACACACTTAAAATGTAAAAAAATATATATATATATATATAACAACTATCAATTGGGTTCATTGGCAGTTATCAAAGCATGTGATACATCACAGAATCAAATTGATCACACGCTATATCTCAATGATATATGCAAGCATATGGAAATGTCTACGCAGAAACTTGCATAGTTGATTCTAGAAGCTACTTAGACTTGTGGCAGTTTGGTATCCGTTTATCAACATCCAGATCACCATGTAAACAAAATGGTGATTTTAATATTTATTTTTATAAGATTAGATTAAAGGTGCAAATGAGCCGAGCTTAAACAAGCCCGAGCACAAGCCTAGAAACAAGCCCGTTTAGTAAACCAGCTTGAGCTTCACTTATCGAGTTCTAGCCGAACAGAGCCTAAACTATCATATAATGTTTTATTAATATGTTAAATATATACTTAAATAATAAATATCAATAGTTATATATAATATAAAGTAGTTAATAAAATAATAAACGAGTCAAGCCCGAGCCAAGACCGAGCTTGAAAAATTACCTACAAGCCGAGTGCGAGCTCAAGCTCGAGCCTAGTTGAGCTCGGGCTGGGCTCGGGCTCGGGTCGGCATGGCTCGTTTACACCTCTAAATTAGATTATGAGTAAAATATTAAATAAACTTGCTTTAGTAGTATATTATACTTATACATGAAGTAAATAGTATTAACACCCAACATACGACAATTAATAGAACCTTTACATTGTAAAATAGCATGTTTGAGTTAATTCATCACAAAAAAGCATAACCTTGAATATTCTAATAATCTAGATGCAGCAAGAATTAACATTAAACTTGAGAACTTCATATCATTAACTGAAGTTAAACAAATACCATACCCGCACAAGGTTAGCTGCAGAAAACTCAATGCAAGTTTCAATTTCCCTATTGCATTATTGAAGCCATCACCTACTCTAGACTCATAAGGTTACCTGCTCCAGACCACAAGGTTATCAAGGTGGTGTTCATCATGCAAATCTAGCTTTCAACCACAAACATCAATATACAAAAAAGAAGTTTGTTAACGTTCAAACTATAACACAAGATTTAAACACAAATCAATTAAATATCATATAAATTATGACCTTATCTAATTTAGCAGCATTAAGAGCTCTAAATATTCAACAGCCATCTTCTGACCGTAGTTCCTACCAACCCTCTAATACAACAATACAATAGAAATTCAAGTTAATGATCTAATTTACTCACTACAATCGTTGCAAAATCAGGTTAATTGGAGTAATTCTTGAAAACAACAGCAAATGTGCAACGTTCATGGGTTGTATGATTTACCGAAGAAGATCTCATTGACTCGGTCACGGACTCCTATTATTCTTCCTTTGTCGTATTTAGGGACTTCATTGTATAATCTAACAAAGGTGAGAGAGGCAACCGGGGGCGGGGAAACGATGGTGGTCGAAGAGTTGGAAACCACTAGTCTGAAACTGGAAGCTAGGGTTTTGATATGTTTTGCTGTTGTTTTTTAGAAAATTTTTGTGGGAGTTCAAATTGGGAGCCAGATTGGGTTGGAGTGAAATTTTTAGGGGTGAAAATTTTAGAAGGAAAAGTATTTTTTATACTTTTAAAAGTAAATTGCCATTTTAGTCGTTGAGGTTTGTCCAAATTTGCCATTTTAGTGTAAATAATTTTTTTTTGGACTCTGGGTCCCTGACTTTTCCCTTTCGTTGCCATTTTGATCACATACCTTAACTCTGTCCAAAAACCTCATTTTTAACCAGGGGTATTTTGGGGATTTTCAATTTAAATCTTTCCAGATGCCATTTTGATCCATTCTTTTATTACACACATTTTACCCTTTTTAAAATATATTTAATATATAAATACACACTTACAACCCTTTCTCTCTCTCTTATATCTCACACACACTCTCTCTCTCTAAAACCACAACCACCGGTTACTCCTCCACCTCCAACAATGGCAGCCATCACCACCTTCCACCGCTACCACCTTCACCCTCCTCCACCAAATTCGTGAACCACACACTGCCATCACCCACTTCCGCCACCCACCTTCACCTTCCTCCACCACCGGCACCCACTTCACTACCTCCACCCACATCCACCACCGATACCCACCTCCGCCACCCACACCCCCACAATAAACTATTTAATAAAAAAACCCTATAACCCCACTACCATCCCCACCACCGTCATCACCCTGCCACCACCCCCTTTCCGCCCTTAACCCCCAACCAACCTCCACTGTGGACCACCACTGATCACCTGCATCAGCTGTTACCACCATCTAGCAACCACATCTATTAAACCCAATTCAGATTTAGATGAATTTGTGAAATTGGGGCAAAAGACCACCACCACAACACCAGAGAAAGAACCATTGAACAGATAAGAGGGGCTGTCGGTTTAAAAGACCTAGTTGTCGCCAGCCTTAGCGGCTAGGGTTCCGATTGGAATATCCAGTGAGCTTTTGCAATTTAAGACAGATGATAGTTACAGCTTTGTAACCTTTTGAGGAATACGATGGTTAGGGGGATTAGGTTTTCCTGTGACGAAGAGGGTGGCTCGGGTTTCCGAGGAGAAGGTGATGCCTAGGTTTCAGAGATGTTATAGGAGACAAAGATGGTCCATTAAGATATATAAGATCTACCAATGTCCATCGTGATTCATTAAGGCCCAATATGGTCCATTAAGACATATATATCCCATTAAGACATATATGATCTACCGTTGTCTATTGTAATTTATCAAGGCCCTAAGATGATCCATTAAGACATGTATGATCTGCTATTGTCCATCGTGATCTATTAAGGCCCAACATGGTTCATTAAGACATGTATAATTTACTATTGTCCATTGTGATCCATTAGGCCCAACATGGTCCATTAGGACATGTATGATCTAATATTGTCATTGTGATCCCCTAAGGTAATCCATTAAGGCCCAACATAGTCCATTAAGACATGTATGATCTACTATTATCCATTTTGACCCATTAAGTCCCATGATAGTCCATTAAGACATGTATGATCTAGAATTGTCCACCGTAATCCGTTAAGGCCCAAGATAATCCATTAAGACATGCATGATCTACTAATATCCATTGTGATCCATCATGACCCATACTATATGTGTTGGTGCATGTTATGTGACAACAGCGTTGGATTGGTCTTTGGATATTAAACAGAAGATTGGATCATGAAGACTTAAAGATTTCGAGATTATCAAGCCCAATCAAGTCCAAGTTTGTATGAAGTTTAGTAGGTCCGAATTTAATGTAATTGTATACGGGCCAGAGCCCAAATCGTGTATGGGAGGTTGTGGTATATAAACAACCTCTTGCTACATGTTTAGGGTTAGACCTTTGTTAGACTTTTGTTAGACTTTTGGAGATTATTGAGGGCATTCGAATTGTGAGAGTTTAGAACAAACAGAAATCGGCTGTTGGGTTCTAGGAGATCTTAGTGATTGTAAAACGTTTCTAAGGTTTGATAATCACAGAAGATCAGTTTGAAAGTTTGTGTGTTTGAGTTCATATTCGTCTAATATTCTTGTTTCTGGTTCGAAGGTTTATCAAGGGGATTCCGCACCCTTGATAGATTAATAGTTTTGTTACGATCCATACGGGATAGGGACCTACAATTGGTATCAGAGCGTTTGCTCTTGTGTACGGTTCAAAACTGATATTACAGATTCAAGGATTTTGTTCGTTTGAAGATTTTCGGATTTTGTGTGAAGAACAAGGAAGAACATCGAAGAACAGTCAAAATTTTGGTGATTTTGATCGGTTTTGGTGTTATTTGGAAGTTGTTTGCTGATTTTTTGGAGTTTTAGTTGGAAAGTTATCAATCAGAAGATTCTACGGTGTAAAAGGTGCTGATTTTTCGGTATTTATTACTGGAAGATTGCTGGTTTCGACAAGGTACTGCTCACTCGCAACCGTGGTCTCGACTCGCAACTGTGGTCTCGACTTGTGCTGTTTTGACTCGCAACCGTGGTCTCGGCTTGTACTGCTTTGACTCGCAACAGGGTCACGACTCGCAACCGTGGTCTCGGTTTGTGCTGATTTGACTCGCAACAGGGTCACGACTCGCAACAGTGGTTACGACTCGTAACTGGTGGTTTCGGTTTGTGTTGATTTGACTCGCAACAGTGGTTTCGAGGTGTGCTGATTTGACTCGCAACTGCGGTTTCGACTCGCAACAAGTGTTTTGAAAGTGGTGGAATTTTTCTAGGCAATCGTAGGAAAAATTTCACAGTTTCGTGTTTAGATAATCACCCGTAACTCATCTGGACAAACCGCTTGCACCGTTGGACTCGTTGGATTTTTTAGGACAAAAAAAAAAAAAAAAAAAAAAAAAAAAAAAAAAAAACAGGTTTCGGACTAAAATTGCTGGAAGATCCCGAAAACGGTTTTAGACATTATATATCATTGGAATCGTAATCTCGAGACGAATCTAACGGTATAATTTGGTAAAAACAGGTTTCGGACTAAAATTGTACGGTTTTAATAGTCTGATTAACTTAAAATGTCGAACATGTCTAAATTAAATGAACTCTTAAGGATGGAACATGAGGTAGGCACAACGAACAAACCACCTAAGATGATGAAGGTGGAGAACTACTTGACATGGAAGGATCGGTTTCAATCCTTTGTTGAGTACCAGGACACTCGTATGTGGATGTGTATAGAGGATGGGTATGCGAACCCAACTCATGACTTTGAGGGAAGACAACGTGTAACTGCTTATGTTGATATGGATGCTGAACAGAAGAAAATGTATGAGGCTGAAAAGAGAGCCTTGGCAGCCATTAAAATGTCTTTACCTGATGGCATCAAGCATACCTTTAAGAAGTACACTACTTCAAAGGCAATGTGGGATGCGCTAGAAAAGAGATATGAAGGAAATCCTGATGTCAAGAAGAACAAAGTTGATTTACTGAAGAAGCAGTTTGCTGTGTTTAAGCACATGAAAAACGAGTCTCTTGAGGACGTCATCACTCGATACTATCATTTGATGTCAGAATTGGACAATTATGATATAGAATGCTATACTGACATAGAGAAAAATGACAAGCTGCTGGATGCTCTACCTGCTAAATGGGATATCTACACTCTCATGATAAAAGGAGAAGCAGATTATGACACAAAGGAGCTAGAAGAAGTGGTTGGAAAGCTAAGAGCTTATGAGCTCAACATGAAGAAGAAGGACACTGGATATGATCAGGTTCAAGATCCAGGGATCTACAATGGGCTTACATCGTCTTCATCTCATGATGCTTCTAGCGACTCAGCCACTGCTTTTCTCTCGCATGAAAATGAGCAGGTCACAGTAAATGATGATGGTGATGTGTGTTTTGTAGCTGCTTCAGGTGGATCAATAGGAGCCAAGAAAACATCAGCTTCTAAGCAGAGTAGTGGTGTTAAGTCGATGCCAATGAGTGTGAAGTCTGCTGAAGAGCATCTTGCTCTACTTGCTTCATTTGTTGCTTCATATGAAAACTACATTCAGGGGAAGATATCTGATCCTGCCACTTTAGATGAAGATTACGATCAGATTGACCCTGATGATCTTGAAGATATGGATTTGCAGTGGCAAATGGCCATGATTACTAGAAGAGTGAAGAGGTTTATGAACCGAACTGGAAGAAAGTTTATAGGAAAGACTGTTGGTTTTGATAAGACCAAAGTGAGATGCTTCAACTGTCAAAGTTATGGGCATTTCGCCAGGGAATGTCAAAAACAAAAGCAGGATACTTCGAGTCAGAGTTCAAACAATAGAAATGCTTCAAACAACTCTAACTCGAGAGCGCTGATCTCTACTGCTAGAGAAGGTTCATATGACTGGAGTGTTCACTTGGAGAATGATGACAATGTCACTCAGGCGTTCATGGCAGAGATAACGCAAATTGATGATGGTGAAGCTACAGTAGATGATGTTAAAGTTGAGAAGAAAAGTGATGCTGAGGCAGAGGTGAAGGCAGAGAGTAAAGCTGAAGAAAAGAAGGCTGATCAGACATCAGATGCTGAGGAGAAAAAGCAAAAGTCTGACCAGGAACGGGAAGCTGAAGAAAAGGAAGCTGAATACAAAAGAGTGAAAGATCAGCTTGCAGCTCTTATGGCCAACCTTGATAAACAAACAGGAGAGGTAAAGTCTATTTCTGTGTGTTTAAAATGTCGTGAATTACAGGGTGAAGTTGATAGGTTGTCCACACAAAACCAAAGTCTGGTGGGCGAGATGTCTACCATAAAAGAAGCAAACTTTTTTGCTAAAAGAAACGAATCGTCATACTTGAAGAAAATACAAGGTTATGAAACTAAAATTGAAGCTGTAACCTGTAAACTAAATGAAAAACTTCAAGTCATAAACTTAGCTCATGACATGATGGCTGAGAAAACAAAAGAGATTTCTGATAAATGCAAAGAGTTGTCAGATGCACAACTAAGAATTGTTGAACTTGAAAAGAAATTAGGTCAATTCAGGGATTCTACTTTTGTTATGAAACATATGATGGGTGGCTTGAAGAAAAGTAATGACAAAACCAGTGTGGGATTTCATGGTTTCAATGAAGTTCCACCTCCTGTTAGTCATGACTATTCTTTCTTGCCTAATGAAGATGAGCTCATGGACTTTGGGTCAACATTGCCAAGTAGTTCCACGTCACGTCAAGGAAATGCGTTTGAGAATGCTGATGCTAAGAAGGATAATAACAGCAAACCTGTTTTGAGAAAGAATACATCACATCCTAAAAATAACAATCCAACTTTTGTTAAAAAGGTTAATTTTGTTCAAGGAAGTGACATGAAAAACGAAACCGCTGTTATTGAAAATGAATCTAATATAGAGTTTGCTAAAAATAAGAACAAAGAAAATTCTGAAACTAAGCAAACTGAACCAAATCCTTCTAAGGCATCATCAGAAGAAAAACCCGAATCTAGTTCAAAGGCTTCAGAAAAGAAGTCTTCGAAACAGAAATCGTGCTTCAAATGTCACACCAAGGGACATGTAGCTAGTTGCTGTCCTAACAAAAAGAGTGAAGCACAAGTTGGTGAGAAACAAAGAGGGAAATCACCTGAGAAGCAAGGTGATAATGAGGAGAAAGTCTCAAATTCTCCAAAGAAATCTGCTCCAAAGCAACAATCGGATGTTGCTGTTGGTGTAGATAAGGCTGAAAAAGGAACTCCACAAGTTCCTCATTTTCAAAGAAATCAACAAAGATTTCAGCCTAGATCTCCACCAGGCAGATTTGACAGACCTAGAAGCAGTTCACCAAGAGTGAACAACTATAATGCAAATAATTTCAGAAGTCAAGGTCAATATCAAAATCGATATCAAAATAATGGTTGTCGAAATTTTTATAACAATGACTTTAGAAATTATAACAATCAAGCTTCTTGGAATCAAAATTTAAGATATCAAAATCAAAATTTTCAAAGGTCACATAGTCCAAACACAAATAGGTACCCTCAGGACCAGAGACCTTATGGAAATCATGCCCCATTTCCATCAACAGGTCCAAGATCCAAGACTCCAGTTAGGAGTGATGGATGCTGGATGGACGTTCAAATAGTTGGTGAATTTGGACGACCCAAGACCATTAAGGCTTGGGTCCCCCAATCTAACTAATCTTTTGGTTGGTGTGTGCAGGAGCTGCTAAGGAGGATTATCAACTTATGGTATGTTGATAGTGGCTGCTCCAGGCACATGACGGGGGATGCAAGGTTGTTTTCTGAATTTGAAGAATTTGATGGTGGACATGTAAATTTTGCTGGTGCTAAAGGTGGTAGGATTACTGGACGAGGAAAAGTGACGAATGGGAAGATCACATTGGACAAAGTGAACTATGTTGAGCAGCTTAAACACAATCTGATGAGCGTGTCTCAAGTCTGCGACAATGGTCACTCGGTCCATTTTACCAAGACTGAAGCATTGGTGTTGAAACCGGGTTTGGTTATTCCGGACGATTGGATAGTAATGCGTGCACCGAGGAAAAATGATACTTATGTCATGGACATGGGTGCCAAGGATCCAACTGCTGCGGTGGCGTGTTTACTGTCAAAAGCATCTGAAGCTGAATCTATGTTGTGGCACAGACGCATGGCCCATATTCACTACCGCAAAATGAATTATATCATAAAAAATGAGCTAGTGAAAGGGGTTCCATTGCTGAGGTTTCAAGTGGAAGATAAATGTCTTCCATGTCAAAAGGGAAAACAACACAAGAAACCTCATAAGTCTAAAACAGTAAATTCCATTAATGCCCCTTATGAATTACTTCACATGGATTTATTCGGTCCAGTGAACGTGAGGAGCATAGGTGGAAAGTACTATTGTCTTGTTGTCACTGATGATTATTCACGTTATTCATGGGTTTTCTTTTTAGGTTCAAAAGATGAGACAGCAGAGTTGCAGATAGATCTTTTTACAAAATTGGAAAACGTCCATGATGCGAGGATCAAGAGGATAAGGAGTGATAATGGCACGGAGTTCAAGAATCGGATTCTGGATCTCTACTGTCTTCGAAAAGGAATTGAACATAAATATTCTGCTCCTTATACACCTCAACAAAATGGAGTCGCTGAGAGGAAAAACAGGACGTTGATTGAAGCCGCTAGGACGATGCTTTCAGATTCAAAGCTACCAGTTCTTTTCTGGGGAGAAGCTGTGAATACAGCTTGCTATGTCCTAAACAAAGTTTTAACCGTTAAACGTTTTAACAAAACTTGTCATGAGTTGATGTTTAACGAAAAACCAAACTTAACAGGCTTTGAACCATTTGGATTACCCTGCACCATTGTGCGAAACAAAGATAAACAAAAATTCGGTGAGGTGGCTGACGAAGGCTACTTTCTGGGTTACGTGCCTGGCACACCGAATAAAAGGGTTTTTAATCTCAAAACTGGTAAAATTGAGGTTGTTTTTAATGTGGAAATTACTTCCTACAAACCTCAACAATCAACGAGTGGTCCTGCTATATTATATGATTATGAAAGTGTGTTTAAATCATTTAATATTCCTGAGGTTTCTGATGCAGATGATTCTCAGCTGATTCAAACAGTGATTGGTGAAGACGATGAAGGCGAATTCATGCCTAGATCGAATGTTGATATTTCAGATGCTCCGGAAATTTCCCAAGGTGCTGCTGATCCTGATTCAAGTGATAGTGACTCTGAACCTATTCAGGGGGAGGAGTTTGTTAATCCGTTTGCAAATCAGAATATTCAGGGGGAGGTTGGATCAAACCTGGGTGATAATCTTGAAGTCGATGCGGTTGCTTCTACACGAGCAAATAGAGATCATCCAGTTGACATGATACTTGGAGATCCTACTGCAGGTGTTCAGACGAGAAGAAGCATAGCAGCGAATTCTGGGTTATTTGTTTCGATTGAGAAGACTGGGATAGTGAATGAATGCTTGTATAGTTGCTTTATTTCCCAAGAGGAGCCGAAGAACATTCACATGGCTCTTAAAGACAATTCATGGGTTGAAGCTATGCAAGAAGAATTGGCCCAGTTTGCGAAGTTGAAGGTTTGGGAGTTAGTGGACCTTCCTAAAGGTGAAAGAGAGATTGGCACTAAGTGGGTGTTTAAGTGCAAGAAGGATGATAGAGGTATTGTCACGCGCAACAAGGCTCGGTTAGTGGTAAAAGGGTTCAATCAGCAAGAAGGGATAGATTATAATGAAGTGTTTGCACCGGTGGCAAGGTTGGAGGCAATTCGTTTGTTTCTAGCTTTCGCTTCATTCAAGGGCTTTAAAGTTTTCCAACTAGACGTGAAGAGTGCATTTCTTTACGGGAAAGTCCAAGAAGTGGTGTATGTCTCACAACCAGATGGGTTCGTTGATCCAGACTATCCAGATCGAGTTTACAAACTTGATAAGGCTTTATATGGGTTACATCAAGCTCCTAGGGCGTGGTACGAGACACTGTCTACACATCTGATCAAGAATGGTTTTGAGAGAGGTCAGATTGACAGTACACTGTTCATCAAGAGGAAGAAGGAAGATTTTCTGCTGGTACAGGTATATGTGGATGACATCATCTTTGGGTCATCAGACGAGAACATGTGCAAAGAGTTTGAGCAGGTGATGAAGAGTAAGTTTGAAATGAGTGCTATGGGTGAGCTGTCTTACTTTCTGGGATTACAAGTTGAACAGAAGGAGGATGGGATGTTTATTCATCAAACGAAGTATGTGTATGACATTTTGGATCGGTTCAAAATGAATGATTGCTCTACTTTCAACACACCCATTTGCGAAAATCACAATCTCGGCCCAGATCATGAAAGCACTGAAGATGTTGATCCTACTCAATACAGGGCGATGATTGGTTCGCTAATGTACTTGACTGCTTCAAGACCTGACATCATGTTTGCCGTATGCTTGTGTGCCAGATATCAGGCGAATCCGAAAGAGTCACACATGAAAGCAGTGAAGCGTATTCTTCGTTACTTGAAGGGGAAACCTAAACTTGGGTTGTGGTATCCAGCTGATAGTGATTTGAGGTTTGTTGCTTACACTGATTCTGACTTTGGAGGATGCAAATCAAATAGAAAGTCTACAACAGGTGGTTGTCAGTTCTTAGGAGGCAGGATCGTGTCTTGGCAATGCAAGAAGCAATCCTGTGTGTCTACATCTACGTGTGAAGCTGAATATATTGCTGCGGGTAGCTGTTGCTCTCAGGTTCTCTGGATACAACAGCAGATGCGCGATTACGGTTTGGATTTCACTCGTACTCCTATTATGATAGATAATAATGCCACTATTTCAATCACAAACAATCCCGTAAAGCACAGTAGAACTAAACATATTGACATACGTCATCACTTTATACGGGATTGTGCTGAAAAACGACTAATTGAATTACATCGAGTCGACACAGAAGATAACCTTGCTGATCTTTACACAAAAGCTTTTGATAGAGCTCGCTTTGAACATTTAGTCGAACTCAACGGGATGAGGAATCCTGAATAACTGGTTTTTCATAAGAATTTTGTAAATAGTTTACTGCTTTTCTCAAAAAACAAAAATACAAAAACATTAAAAAATCAAAAACATAAAAAAATTAGAAAATCAAAAATGAGTTCACTGTGTGAAAAAGAAGAAATGATAGTACATCAGCAAGTTAGACTGTCACACTCAAACTGAATTAAATGGCTTAAGTGTGATAGCAGCTTCATCATACGATATACCAGTAGGCAAAAGCATGAAATAATCAACTTACCAATGTGATATAAACATAAAAGCACTGAGTATGAGTGGGGAACACATCAGTGGTGTATGGTTTAATGACCTTAAATCTTGCGTTGATAGATTGCCAAAATCTGAAGTTTTGGGTCTTTATACTGTTATTTCATCTGGGGATATCAGGGGTGTCCTTCTGCTGCATCCAGATACATGCTGACCTAGACACACCCAGGATATCTTAAAAGAGCTAAAAATGCCAAAACCCTGAAAATGAAGAAGCTCTCATAGAGAGTCATTCAAAATAAGTGCAAAATGCACAAATCGTACCAAAAATGGTATCTGTCTTAGCCCTCGATAAGATATTTTGGTCTCTCTGCTGTACGGAAGTACTGACCTGTTCACCAATTATCTATCGTTGAAAAACAAAACGGATGAATTCAGTATACTCACCTACTACGATGAATCTTTGTGCATACCTTGATCGCGGGGGTATATCCTGAAGTGGGACACACTAATATATCAGAAATAAAATTACCTTAACGTATCATACGGTAATGGTACTTGAAATGTTCATGCATTTGTTTAAGTGGACAAACATACTGGTAATCGTCTTGAACTGCTTTTCACGAAAAATTAAATAAAGAATTATCTAATCGTGTGAAACAGTTTGATTGTGCTGATATGATCTTCTTACCTGTGATTCTCACAAAAACAGAGTGTTTATTGCTTTTCGTATTTATTTGTTTTTAGAAAATACAAAAATAGTGTCTTTTTCTGCTTAAAATTCTTAATGTACGGAAAACTGTTATTCGTGGAGGAATTGTTACTGATAGGGGGAGACGGTGTTGGTAAGTGGGTTCAAAATTTTTAAATGATGCAGGTTATAAGGTGTTTGATTAAAAATTGTTGCGTGTTGGTGTTTAACTTGAAAATGCTTAATCTGATACAGTTTAACTATCTCTTGAATAATAATAATTCTTTAACTATGTTGAAAAATTCTTATGGTTTCTCGAGATGTTTGTTTTATAGTATACAGATTGAAGTAGTGTGTTGCTAAAGAGTTGCTGTGAAGAGATGAGGAGTTTGTTGCTGCTTGGTAGAATCCTCCTTCTACAATGCAGAATGGATGCTGTGAAGACTTATTTGGAATGCTGAATCAAAACTTGGAAGATTTGGTGATTGGATACATCAGCTTAGGGGGAGTCTGTTGCTGACAGAATTCATGTTGAAGCTGACACTATCCAAAGACCAAAGACTGTGAGATTCTGAAGACTAAAGTTTCCTTTGCAAGCTATTGTCAAGGGGGAGTTTGTTGGTGCATGTTATGTGACAACAGCGTTGGATTGGTCTTTGGATATTAAACAGAAGATTGGATCATGAAGACTTAAAGATTTCGAGATTATCAAGCCCAATCAAGTCCAAGTTTGTATGAAGTTTAGTAGGTCCGAATTTAATGTAATTGTATACGGGCCAGAGCCCAAATCGTGTATGGGAGGTTGTGGTATATAAACAACCTCTTGCTACATGTTTAGGGTTAGACCTTTGTTAGACTTTTGTTAGACTTTTGGAGATTATTGAGGGCATTCGAATTGTGAGAGTTTAGAACAAACAGAAATCGGCTGTTGGGTTCTAGGAGATCTTAGTGATTGTAAAACGTTTCTAAGGTTTGATAATCACAGAAGATCAGTTTGAAAGTTTGTGTGTTTGAGTTCATATTCGTCTAATATTCTTGTTTCTGGTTCGAAGGTTTATCAAGGGGATTCCGCACCCTTGATAGATTAATAGTTTTGTTACGATCCATACGGGATAGGGACCTACAATATGTTCCCGTGTAGGGTATGATCAGGTTCCGACATAACTGAGTATTGGAACCGGGTATGGGTCTGGGAATTAATGCCTGGTTTAAAAAAAATATTTTACACAAGTAAATTCGTTTAGAAATTAAATTTGGTTTGTAATTTGTATAACTAATTAAAAAATTACAATAACATAGATTCACGTAAGAACAAATTATTTGCTTTCCTGTTTGACAGGTTCATCGTAACGCGCAGGTCCTAGATCGATGTAGTTATTTTTTATATGCTTTACGTTTCTGTTTAATTTCTTCGCATTAACACGCCGCAACTTCAGGGTTAGTGGTCGCTGGCAGAAGTGTGACATTGTTGTTTGCCCCCGCCGCAACGTGAGGGTGCTCAATACTGGTTTCATAATATCAAATGTAGAAGTTTTGTTACTTTAGTGTGTTCTAATTATATTTCTCAAATTTCTAAAAAACACAAAAAGACAAATAAACCTGCTGTGAAAGTAGATCCATGTAGACATTTTTACCCACCAATAAATTGATAAAAACATTGACTAAATAACAAATATTTGTCAATTGTGTATTTGACATCTCGTCTTTTTAAATAAGATAAAAATTTTGTCAATTGTGTATTTGAAATCTCGTCTTTTGCCGTTCAAAAAAAAAAGTAAGATAAATATTCGTCGATTGTATACTAGTTAGTAATCATTTATATCTTTAAACAACTTACTAAATATTGATAAAGAAAAAGAATGCTAAACTGGGAACACATATTAGACACTTAGGAATGCTAAATTGTTGCTGCTTGCTTTAACTGCATCTCGATGAGCTTTAGGTGTACATACACATCTTAGACAATGGGGTATGGTGGGGCGAGGGTTTGGGGCATGGGTTGACACGTGGACTTCGAGGGGCACCGCTGGTCACGTGTGGGTTGGGTCGGTATGGCGGGGCGGGGCGGGGCGGGGCGGGGCGTGGCGTGGCTAGCCCGCGTGTGTTGACCACGTGTCAATTATTATAAAAAAAATTCAAAAAAAGCCTAAAATTATTATAAAAATACACACAAAATTAAAAAGGATTATAGAAATCTAAAAAAAAAAAACATAATTAGACATATAAAAAAAACCCCTAATTAAAGCGTTAGGTAGATTTTGAACAGGGCGATGGGGGGTTTTATAGTAGTTGGGGTAACCGTTTGGCTTGGCCAAACGGTTGTTTTTTAAAATTTAAATCCTACACCTATAGCCTAGTCAACCCAGCCAATGAGAACCGGCCACGGAAGACCGCTAGGCCCGCCCAACGCCCGGGCTGAAACCCCCGCCCAAGGGGCCACGCCGAAACCCAAGCCCACCCGGGGTGGTGACTTGGGCGTTTGTACCCAACCCACGCCCCATACCCCATAGTCTTATAACTTGGGTTCTCTTGTAAACCTTCTATCTTCCTTCAGCCACAACCACACTATATAACCATATATCCTTCTATCCTTCTGAATACCTCATATCCTCTTAATCTCTTCATTAAAAACCTTATTTCCACCTTATAGCTTCCTTTTTGTATCCAAGATAGTTTAGACTTTATGCCTCGACCATCTTGACCTACTATGCCACTAAGGCTTTTGGAATAAAGGCTTCCACCTGAAATGAAATAAAAGTTATAATTTGCGGCTCTATCAGACATACCCAAACCCCGGACCTCTGAAATAAAAGTTATAATTTGCACTTCCATCAAATGACCAAATACACAAGAATCACTTCACATCACAAACCTTGAAATTCCAAACATGAGTAACGAAAGTAACATGGCGCGACCATTTAAAAGAGAGACCCAACAATCTATACCGAACAATATCCTGAATTTGTTGGCAAAGGACCTGAGCATACTTTTGTTTACCTTTAAAAATTATGTTATTCCGTTCCTGCCAAACAAAATAAACAGATGCAGTCACAACCAATGTTTGTATAACACGCCAAACAGAGTTATAAAATTTGATATGTTCAAAAAAAGGGACTTAAACATGGCAGTTGAACGATCATACAGACTAGTGGTGTGCACATGGCAATCAGTTCCAAACCTCAACCGAACCGCAACCTATACATCCAGTTTAAGATTTCTATAACTAGTCACTTTCAGTTAATCAATAATCACAAACATATAGTTCTAAGTGCCAGTCAACTGATCAAGAAACATCATCAATGAACAACATGACATGTGTATATATATAGACTACAAAATTTGCAGCAGACTTAAACAAATAAAATCATATCAACAGTGGTCCAAATCGAGCCCTAATTTTCAAACTTCAAAGTAATTGTACCATTCACGTCCGAATAAAATATTACTGTAAGAAAATTAATAAGAAAATCTTCAGTTTGCTAAAAGAACTGGGGTAACCAAGACTTACCTTTAGTCCAACGATGCTCCAGCTAGCACTCTAAGTTGTAGCAAAAATTGGGGTATTATACAACTATGTTATCAGAAAATTAAATTCTAAACAAAGAAGACAAAATCAGAAGATCAAAACATCACAAAAGAATACGGTATTCAAAGATTATAGTCGGATCTGCAATGGATTGTGTAAGGATCCCAGAAGAAATTCATAGTTACGAAGAAATAATCAAAGGAGGTAAGATGGATAAAAGATTAAAAAAAAATACTTAACCAACTTGTTTCTTAGCAATACCATTACTCACCAGGACCACATGAGGATCAACAACGAATCCATTCTCAACATTTACATAGTCTTTAACCGCACTTACCTCCGTAACACTTATTGTTATACTCATAGCCCTGTGAACAACACCATTAGTCTCCAACACCAACGGATCAACAGTCGCCCCTTCATTCTTAAACTGCTCAACTTCTCCATCAACATTAACACCACCTGCATCACAAACTCACCACGACACTCCTGTTCACATACAATTACCATAGTTACAAAGAAATAATCAAAGAAGGTAAGATGGAATCGCCGTTGCCATTACAATTACCATTACCACCGACATTATAATCAAAAGTAGCAACACCACCACTGCATTCACACCAGAACCACACTTGTCCATAATCTCGACCTTACGAACCACCTCACTGCAAACAATTTCAGCACCAGCCGTCATCTAGAAACGATTGCGAATCCTATAACAGATTCAGATTCGGATTCAGTATGATCCAGATGCGAAATTTTAATTAAACAGAAACCGAACTGGAATCTACCAAATCAAATCAAATCGGTGTACGACACTATAACAAAAATTAAACGCAATCTACCATATTCTAACTACCTCACCCATATATTTGTTGATACATGACAGAATCCTCAAAAATATGATATGAGGCAAGATGTATCAATAGACCTGCTATATAGACCACACCCCAGAAACAAATTATACAAAGGAATACAACATGAATTACTGACAATTCTACAAAATTTAAACAAAATGACGTAAACACAAATGCCTAATTACATACCTATACAATAACTGTGTACCTCAAAAGAGCAGCTGGTAATGCAATGTCGTTCTCTTTATAGGATTTATCGTTGTAAGATCTACATAATCCATCGTATCCGTATTCAGTTTCTTAGCAAGTGAAATTATCCTGAATCACTAGTCTCAAAGAAATACAAAACTTCCACATCGTCTTCCTCTGTAACCTAGGGTTTTTAATTTCAAAATTAGGACTATTATGTAGGGGATAGTTATTGGTTGCAAACGTAGGAACTGGAGCGGAGGGATGAGTAAGCTCAGTGAAAAGGATGGAGCTTGATGGAGAGATTAGAAGGGAATTGAAATTTTTTTGGTGAATTTTGTGGGTCACTGAAGACTGGTCACACAAAGTAATGAAAGTGTGATCATAGAGTGCTTATAGTCACGTTTACGATCATTCATAACTTTTAGCTACACGTAACAGTTTATAGGTGGCTAAAAAGCACTGCTCTTTCGTCACACAAATTCGTAAGTAGCTAATATCTTTTAGCCACATCATTAAAAATCAATTGTGACAGTTAGTAACATTCGGCCACACTTTTCTACTATGACCAGTAATTGTCACATTTTTTTATTAAAAGTGTGACTAAAAGTCTAGCAAAGATGTGTTTTCGTCACATAAATTAAAAAAATTATACAAATACCGTGGCGTTAGGTCGCATTTGGCCACACTTTCCGAGTTGTGGCTAGACTAGCTAGTAAATGTCACATTTTTTTCGAAAAACGTGGCTAAAAGTTTTGACCTGCTATACGATGGCCACATTAATAATATAATGTGCGACTAAAAGTGTTTTAAAATATTATAAATGACTTTTAGCCACACATTTATTCAAATGTGTGGCATGCCGGTTTTGGAAAAAGTGTGGTCGTAGGCCATTTTTCACGTAGTGTTAATTTTGCAACCTTAATATATTCAATTGCTTTTCTTGAGGATAATGACTTCGAAGAGGCTGAAGACATGGTCTTCAAACCCGAAGATGCTGTTGTATTTTGTGCACATGTTAAGGATTAGCAGGGTCGGTTATTGGTATGTAATTGTAATATAATGTCACACCTTAGTCATTCTTGATATTTTGATGTGCTAATTTGAGTGTTTAAACAGGTTAATATAATAGAGGACCCGGACGGTGATTTAGATCATTATGTTCGCAATGATACTGATATCACTGATTTTCCTCTTTGCAGAGCATATCACTTAGGTTTTATGTTTCTTATTTATTTTTTATTTGTAGTTTTCATCGGTAGGGTTAAGGTTATTTTTTGGTTGCTAAAAGCCTTACCAGTTTTGTTTTGTTTTGTTCAATTCATATGATTTCAGGAGGCAAGAAGGCTTGGATTTGTTATATGTTATAAAAAGGTACGACGTACAACTCATTAATGAAGTAGTTACAGTTTTAAGAAAAGATATTGAGATTATTATTGAAATCAATTTTGTTGTCAAATGTAACATCTAGGGTATGATTCCTTCTTGTAGAGAAGAAAGGGAATATATTATCATCATATCATCAGCCTCTTTTATGGGAGAAACTACCAACAAACGTTGGGTTCCCATTCGAAACAAGTATTTCAGTTCCTAAATTACCCGCTCTGAAGTTGAAAATTATGAATAGTATTATTCTTTTGCATTTTTGAACTCCAGATAATTGATGTTACACCTAAGATGTTGACATAATTTGTTATAAGCTTGAAAGTAAATCATTTTATTTAAACATTTTATATGCATTGAACTTACAAAATGTTGAATTGGCAGTTTTGTTCATATACCGGAATCAAGTGACTCGTGTGTAAACCAAGACGACTCAACCTATTTTAGGGTCTCAAGCGAAATTTAGCTGGGGACTTTTTTTTTTCATAAAACAAGTTTTAGAACATCAACTATCTCCGATAAGAAGAATGTTAACTTGAAATATAGCCCTCTCAAATTTACTGAATTAAAAGCTCTTCTAATTCATATGTGTTATCATTTTGTCTTAGTTTGTATTGTATTAAATCCTCTTGATATATTTTTTAATTGTTTTTTTTCTTGAATGTGCAGGAAGGTAACACCAAAAAGTGCAATGTACATCTTTAGCACTCTCTTGCTTGACCTTTTTAGTGGGAAACATAATTCACCTAGCCATGTATGTGCCATCTCCACTCATGATATTCTCACCTATATCCATAAGGTGAGCAAATAGTAGTGTTTCACATTCAGTTTGATAAATGATTCTTTATTGCTTATTTGTTTTTGCAATGTTGTGATCCTCCGGACCATTTGAGAAATTCTTCAAAAGAAGCTACATTGGTTGCTAAGATCAATATTAGTGGAAACTACAAGTTTGACAAGTTGCTACTAGAGATTAAACGATGCGGGTTAAGAGCATTTGTACTATTTCAGGTAACTAAATTCTTAGATTACTTTAGTTTATACATAATTTTGTTCTAATAGCGAATTGTTTTGTTAATTGATAGTTGGTAGTTACTTCTGAAAAGATATCTAGTAGACCTTTTGGTAGTAGGCATTTAGCAGAATAATAAATCTTTTTTTTTAATCTATTAGCATATGCATATTAGATAAAACGGAGAAAAAATACTATACTATACGGGTGACTGTTCCTGCTTGTATGGTTTTTTTAAGTTACTTGCATGTTGTTTTCAAGAGACCATATTGGATGATTTCTTGTGCTTTTATGTTCAACGTTTGCATTTGCTCTTCAAGACTATGTGTTGTTCAGTTTATATAATTACTCTTTTTTTCATTTCTTTTTCATGCACTCACAAGTAATTTTTATATGTATATGCTAGAGAAATTTGAACTCGATGGTTGACTTTCTGTTGGGAGATTCGAAGAAGAAACTGCTTTTTTTCTGTGGGTGAGTGCTTTTAAACATTGTTATGTCTAGGGATGAGCATGGTACCCCTTCGGTACCGAAAAACATGAAAAGTGGGTACCGGTACCCGTAAATATCGGTGTTTACGGGTGTTTTACCCGTAAATACCGGTACCGTACCGGTACCAGTACCAAAAAACGGGGAAGGTGGGTACCGGTACCGAATACCCCGTACGGTTCGGTACCGGTACCTGGTACCAAATGATCATCCCTAGCTATGTCTGTCAAATCCAACTACTCTCAGTATAGCAATTTTTGGGAGACGATAGAATTGGTAATATTATCTGTTAGTATTCAGTAATACCATGTTTTATCAGAGGTTAGTAGGTGACAATGATGACCCATTTAGTTAGGATATGGCGATGTAGGTTGTGCTTTAAACAGGCTATATTAGAAGTTTTAGCATAAAGAGTAAGGGGTCTCACAAAGTCCTTTAATGGATAAAAATTCAACATTTTAAATCGTTTTATCTATAGCTTTAGATTATTATTGTAATAATATTGTTCTTCTAATCATAATTCAGACATCGAATATTGTAATTTGAGCAACCCCTTATCTAAAGTATGGAATATAGGATGCTTGCAAATGCACAAGTTTAGGCATCGGAACTCTAGAAGTAAAATATAAACATGTAGTCGTAAAGGATCTAAGAATAAAATGGGATAAAGATGGTCCTGCTAAGTCTTGGGCGTAATATAAACATGTACACATCGCTGAAAATTCAAACAATTTAGCCGTTGGATCCATTTTCTCAGCTCTGAGAGGGTCGTGTGGGTGGGTCAACAAGGTTTGGTCGGATATATCACCCTAATTTCCTTACTGCTGGACTACCACTATGCAATATATATGCATGTATATGTGGGCATTATGAGTTTTTGATTGCTTAAGCTAATGAAATTATAGCATAATAGCATATTCACTTGAGTTAGCAGGTGATTGTGCTGAATGTTGTCTTGATTATTTAATTCAAGTAACTGGAACTGGTCCAAATTCTTCACCATGGATAGGCTTAGGTTTCTATCAAGAAAATTAAAGGTTTGTTTTTTTTTTTCAATAATCATAAGCATATACCACTATCAGATTATTTATTTTATTAAATCTAATGCTTAAATCAAAGGTTTGGTTTTTTATTTGCCTTTCAACATCTTTTTCTATAAGCATTTGGTGGGTCCCATAGACGACATGGTTAAAAGAAATTCGCCGTTCAGAAAAAAAAAATATGGGTTCAACTTAAAATTTAATTAAGACCCACAATACATTGATGTCAGTAAGTTATAATCAATAACTCATAACTGACTATTTTACTTGATTTTGGTTGTAGAGATCTTCAACCACATGCTATTTGGCATTAAAACCAAAGGTGAAAGGAACTAGAGGTGAGTATTTTGGGGCGGTTTGGTGTAATGTTTAATATTGTGATTATATTTTGTGTGAATATTGTGAATGAGTATTTAAGTGCTATTTTTGCATGATTTTGATCGAAGTGGGTGGTGTGGTGTAATATGTTTGTATCCAGTTACATGCAATGATGTATTTGAGCATATATTAAAAATAAAAAGATTTTAAAGATTAGACTGTATATAATTTGCTGCATACAGTTGTCGCCTATTGATGTGCACAAAATGCAACATATAAATTACATCAACTGTGGCATAAAACTAACCCTTTTTTAGTACTAATGTTGGAAAAAGTGTGTTTTTGTCTTCCTTTTGTATTTTCAGGATTAAATGAGCTCAAATTAACAAAAGAAGCAAAAAGGCAGCTAAATCTAACATAAATACAAGAAAAGGAACAAACGTGGCATGCCCGACCTCCCCGACAGCATCTTCCCAAGCAAAACAAGAAAACAGAAGGCAGAGCACACCCCGTGCTCAGTGAACACGGGGGCGTGCCCAATTGCCAGCATAAAAGACAAAGCTATAGAAGCTTCTATCGCCCACCACGGGGCCGTGCTCAGCGGACACGGGGCCGTGGTCAACTATAAGATTCGCAGAATCCAGGCAAATCTTGATAGTACAGATATGCTTCTGCACACGGGGGCGTGCCCAGCGGACACGGGGGCGTGGTCAACTAATGCAGACAAACTGCAATTAATGAAGACAGAGAAGAGGATGGACACGGGGCCGTGCCCGAGCTGCTGTTCAGGCTATAAATAGGGGTGCTTGGCTCATTTGCAAACCATCCCTTGGCACACCACCTCTCTCACACTTCACCCACCACCCACCACCATCACAACACCATCATCCACCACCATCATCCATTGTCCATCATAGAGTCTGTGAGTCGTCTCGGGATCCAAGATTGATCGCAAGAGTTCTTGACAATCAAAGGCCATGTTTGCCTAAGTCTCTTACATCACTTGGTGAAGACAAGTGTCTAGTGTAATACTTTTTATTTTTAATCTTTTCGCATTTTTTACTTGGTTTTGTATTAATGACTTTAATAACTAGTTTCTTATGTTGAAGGTGTTCTTCCTTATCATTTGTCCGTGGTGTCTTGGCATTATTTTACTGTCTATATAAAATAAAAGATTTTCACCATTCATATCTCCACGGTCTATATGGAGATATGTTGGCTACCTGGTCAGGGGTTAAGGGAACGGTTTGGTAAGAGTCTTGCCTTGTTCAGTGTATAGATCCTGCAAGGACCTGGGTCAAATTTAGTAGGACCTCCTTTAATACCCACCGGTATTGGATGGCGGGGGTCCAAACTCTTTGATCCCCTCATATGTAAGCTACTATTAATACTTTCATCCGACTACTTAGGACTGTATCCCTGCTGACTCAGACTACTTAGCCGAGGGTAACGTCACCTTCAAAAGAGGGGCCTACCATAATATGCATTAATAACTTAATTAGTTATCTTTCAATAATCCGACCCTTTAGGATTGTATCCTTGCTGACTCAAACTACTGGGTTGAGGGTAACGTCACCTTCAAAAGAGGGGCCTACTACAATAACTAAGATAATCTCTTAAAAAGTGTAAAAGTGCGGAAATAATCAAAGGTTACACTATACACGAGTCGGAGCCAAGTGATTCATCTTGTCTATCTGTTTTTATTTTTATTTTATTTTTCAACATTTTAGTTAGTTTTTATTTTTCTAGTTTAAAACCTTTTTCTAATTTTTGATTTGATTAGACGTTGAGGATAAACCGGTACTAAAAGCTCTTGTGTCCTTGGACGACCTCGGTATCTTGCCAACACTATACTACGCTCACGATGGGTGCACTTGCCCATATGTGTGTTTGGTGTTAGTAAACCATCGTGTTTTACAATTTTAAAACTTGACTAACGTATAAAAAGGGCTTAAAATATACTTAAATACCTATCACACTTTACGCACATCACCTATCATGATGCTTTTTCAGTAAAGTAGTAAATATATGCATAGCCAAGACATTTAATATGTTATACGTGAGATTGATTACGTGGTTAGAGAAATTATGCAGACCTATGAAATTGCTTTCTATAGTTCAGTGTTCCTGAGTGTATAGAGGGGTTTGTGTGATGTGAGGTTTGGGGATGTGGATGGTCAACTAGCAAAGGTAAGCTTCGCTTGCAACAGATGAAGAAGAATTATGATAGTTGAAAACAATTATTTTACCAGTTTCGTGTTTTCATAACATTCTTATCTTATTTTCAGTATTGTCGTATTTGATTATTTTAGTAATTGAACATTATGAATTGTGAGTTTTCATTGTTTAGATTATATTATTCAAAATCGTCTTAAAATTTTACACACCAATTTCATGTTGTTTGTCAGTTTGAAATAACCACCAGGTTTAAGTCTCTCACCTGCTTTTGTCAAAGTTACATATTGTAAACGGGCATGATGAATTGTTATGGCACATGGTTGAATATATGGCAACAAATATTGTGTATCATTTATATTATCTTGGGAAAAGCTTAAACACCCTCGGTGGGACTGGTTGGGCTATGAAATTGATCGGTTGGAACATGAAGTTTGGTGGGGTTGCAATCTCTATACAATCCCTTAACACATTTGTATTACTTTTTTTAACCTTTAAAAAAATAACATTCATTTTTTAATACAAAGTAAGTTATAAACACAAGTCATAAGCAATCGATAAGTTTGAGTTTTATCACACGTTCACAACCGCTGATTAAGTTTATGAAAAATTTATAACTCTTCTATAGCCAAGACATTTAATATGTCATACTTTTTGTATGATTTTAATTATGCATTAATCATAAAAAGTTTTAAATATAAGTAACTTTCTCCAGCCAGGGAAGCAATCCCGGGTGATAATCTATTATATATAATAAACATCATAAATAAGGGCTTATGTGGCATTAGATAAGAGCTTGGGAAATGATGTGGCATTAGCTAAGACAACCTACATTTTGGTTTTGGCTCCAAAATTTCGGGTCTTTTTTTCTTTATATGGGCAGACACAGTATCCGGATTTTGACCCGTGTATTTAAATGTTCTAAAACCCTAAATCTGCATCTCTTTCACCGCCGCTTCATTCTTCTCCTTCACGCAGTGATAATTGTAAGGATCTGCAAAAATGCCCCAAAATAACCCGTAAGTAGTATTCCGGACCCCTAAAACCCAAATCCATAACAAAAATCAAGAAAAATCAGATTTTTGGTTTTCACGCGGGCCGCGTAAGCCTTAAGGTAAGGCTACGCGGGCTGCGACAACTTATAAATGACCGGATAAGCGAACAGGCCACGTGTCCGACACGTGGCGCACCTAGGTGTGACACGCTAGCCCTAGTTGTAGACTAGGTGGCTCTCGCGGGCCGCGTAAAAGCCATGTTAAGGCTTACACGGGCCACGTAAAACTCAAAATGTGGCTATAAGTAGCCTGTGCATGGGACTTGTTTCTGCATTCGAAATTTTAGTCTCAAAACGTCCATATTCTGCAAAAAAATGAGTTTTACGGTGTCACGACGCCGCTACCATACAGGGTATTAACTCGATCACTGCTACGATACAATGTTCGATTGATTGAAACCGATCCGATGGATGTTTAAGTGCTGCCCAAATCAGGGCTATACTTTGTCATTCGTCTTGAAGGTTTTGATTTCGTGAGCCTATCGTAAATGTTGTATTAAGTTACTAACCTAGTTTCGTGTGCATTGTTGTTTAAATTAGGTTGTCAGGCTTATCAGTAGGCTAAACTCTGCCCAATTAAACTTGCAATGTGAGTCATTCTCTTTTTCTCAAAAATGTTTTACAATACCCAAATGTTTTCCAGTTATATATTACAGGGATTAAGTCGTGGTTATCTTGAATCACTGGCAAGTGGGGTATTGTGCACATTACTAATTTCTCATGGTTAGGTTCATCAACCTAACAATGATAATCATCACTACTTGGGTGAAAGGACCCAATAGTGGTATGACCATCGTCACCAGGGTGTGACACGTCGCCAGATAAAAATAAGATAGTAGCCATTGTAATCGCTCTTATGCTGTAATTTATAACTAATGTTTCGTTTTATTTAACCTGAATGGCTCGCCAGTATTTCCCCACTGATAAAATATTTTTAAAACATGTTTCAGCTGACCTACTGTGAATCAAGGAAAACGTGCTACGGAGCACTAACAAACTTGAAGTGGTGGCTCAGTAAAATAAATAAACATGTTTTGTAAAACAAGGGATTTCCTAGTAAAATACCCTTTGCTGGAGCAATACTTCTTGCGCATGAGGTCCTTCATTTCATTCCAAGTCAAGGCGTAAGCTGTTGCCTCTCCCAGAGTTTGGACTTGGAGATTCCACCATGAAAGCGCCCCGTCTAAGAACAATCCGGAGATGTAGGTTACTTGGTGTTCCGGAGCACATTTGCTCATCCTTAGCACAGAATCAGTCTTCTCCGTCTATCTAACAAAGGCCACAGCACCCCGGTGCCGTCGAAATTCAGAGGTTTACTGTCTAAGAACTGCTTATAGGTACAGCCTGTACAAGTAATGTCATTCACAGAAAGCATTAGCGAACGCACATGGAATATCCAAATGTAATGTAATGTGTCCTTAGTGACTTAAACATTACCATGCGGTGGGTTGTTTCCCGAGGTACCCCCGCTAGTTTCCGAGCACAGGGCATCGTGTTGTGCTATCGCTTGTGAAATTCGATCTTGTAACTCGGCCTCTGTAGTGGGCAGTCGAGTTTCTCTCCGTAGAGGCATCTTCTAAAAGAAGATTGTATTGGTCAGGTCATAATAAGTATAGTAAGTACATGACACGTATATGTAACAGCATTTGTCCACACAAGTAAGCATATAACATCACATTTATTTCATCAATGAACAATTCAACAATGCATATAATGAGAATATTGCGATTGACCTTTCATATATCAATGACCACAAATACAGTTTTACAAGTTCATCAAATGTATCATACATCCAAAAGGGACTACAGGGTCACATCACCCTTGTCCAAATCATCCATCAAACTACGACAGTCATATACACAAAAAGTGGTCTTCAAAAGTCTTCTCAATCTGGGATCAATAGAGACACTCTCACCAAAAGTAGTCTACCTGCATAAGACCAAAAACTAGCTACACTGATGGTGGAGGAGGAGGAGGTGGAGGAACGAAGAGCAAACTGCGCACGTGCGCTAACTCCTCCTCGAGAGCATGAACGCGACGCAACTGATAACTAATCTGCTGCTCCATAGTAAGAAAACGAATGTCAAAATCTGGGTACGGCAGAAGAGGAGCTGGTGGAGTCGCGAATGGTGACTGACATGTACATGGTGGAGGACGTGGAATCCTCTCTAACTCCATGACTCTCCAACATAACATCTCCTGCTGAAGGTGTAACGACAAAAGCAAATCATCCCTCGTATAACCAGTGTAGTGGAAGGGATGGTATGGATCAGAAACGGGCATCGTGTTGGGCGGACACCAAATCAGTGGCTCGCCCGATGGTGCAGAAGCAAAAGGAGCAGTATGTGTAAACTGTGGCATGAAAGGAAAAGCTGCTGACACAGGAGGAATATGACTGGGCTGCTGACTCGATGGACCTTCCCCTGGACGGGGTGGAGGGATATCCTGTAAGAACGTGATCGGCAGATCAGTGCGGTGAATGTCAGACTCATGTGGGTGAATCAGGACAACGTCAACAGGGGCATGAATAGGTGCAGGTGGGGGAGTAACAGGTCTAACAAAAGGAGACAATTCGTCATCGTCCTCTATCCACCAATTGCGGGTGAATGCATAACGGGGATCTATCTGGGCAGCAAAAGGAGCATGGTCAACAGGTGCAGGGATCGGGTCAGGTAAAGGTGGTGCAATAACAGGTAGGTCAATAGGTACAGGGTCGTGATCAGGCAGAGGATCGGGAACATGTATAGGCTCGAGTGCAAGTATAGGCTCGGGCTCAGGGTCAGCTGGTGCTAACTCAAGATCAGCGGGTACACGAAAAAGCTGATCGTCAGGAACGAAGTCAATCTCATGCTCAGGATCAAAGTCAGGATCAAACTCATCATCAAACTCAAAGTCCGGTGGAGGAACAGGTGCGGCAGACATAGTTGTGTCAGAATCAGAATCGGTGGGATATCGCTGCAATCCCAGTGCATGTAAAGTAGTAGATGACACAGACTCGAAAGTGTCAGGACCCGAATGGTCAGATGATATCTCAACGATCGGAATCTCGACAAGCGGGATGACAACAACATCATCGACTGGAGCTCCATCACCCTGGGCCTCCTCAGGGGGACCCTCAATAAAAAGATCGATATCATCATCAGACAAAGCATCAAGAGGCAAATCCTAGGAGGAAATGCAGCAAGGGGTAAAGGAGCAGGGATCGAAACAAGAAATGGACCCCCGTTGAGTAAACCATCAGCTAGCGGTATATCATTGCCAAAATCCGGCAAAGCAAAAGGCTGAAAGTCATCATCATCGCTACTCTCAGTGTCAGAAATGAAAACCTCAGGGTCTGGGACAACCTCGTCGTCCGAAACTATGGCCATAGGGTCTACGGTATCTGATAGCTCACTCTCATAAGAGGACATGGTGTCTGTAACAAAACAATCACAACATTTGCACATATATCAACAATCATCAAATAAGCATGTAAGTAATAACAATGTATGCATGTATTCATCCTAGTCTTCCCAGACTACCCACCTAGTCTCTCAGACTAAGCCTCCCAGTCTCTCAGACTGAACTACTTAGTCTCTCAGACTAAACTACCCAGTTTCTCAAACCGAACTACCCAGTCTCTCAGACTGACCTCCCCAGTCTCTCAGACTGCCCCAGCTAGTCTCTCAGACTAACTGCCCAGTCTCTCAGACTGCCCCAGCTAGTCTCTCAGACTAACTCCCCAGTCTCTCAGACTGAACTATAACGAATTCTTTGAAATGTGATTTGTGTCTTTTGTTTGTAAAAATGTTTGTCTCCTGGATCTGGACGTTTTGTGTATGCAATGAAAACATGTTTGTGAAAACATTTTCGTGAGAGCCCTAGTGATCGTAGTCTAGACTCGAGAAAGAATCCTAGTTCGCTACGACCGAATCTCTGATAGCAAGCTGTCACACCCTGACTTTTGCTGAAGCGTGATTATTGGTGTGACTTCTTAATACCATAGCATTCAATCATAACAATGCTATATGATAAAACCATAAGATGTTCATCCATAAATTAAGTTTGAAAATAACACAACATAAATTGTCTGAAACGTCGACACCAAATTCAAGTTACAAACCACAACAAGTTTTAAAGAGTTCACTAAGACTCGACAAAAGATCTTAAACAAACCCGAGTTTAGAACCATGTATCTCGTCCAGGATTAAGATACATCTCCTAAACTCTGAAGACTTGGATGACATCTTTTATTTATAACGCAGCTTGAAAACATGCAAACACCAGCCAGATCCACTTAGTTCCCTGAAATACATGTAATTTGAAAACATCAACAAAAGTTGCGCGAGTTCATGTGTTTGTGTAAGTATGTATAAAACCTTTGTAAGCAATGTATGTATGTATGTTTGTAAATCCCAGTATGAAAGCAAACAAGGAAAAGCTCACCAATGGTTTGCAAGGCCACTGATATGTGTGACGGTGTAGGAAGACTCAAACCTAGCAAAGTTGCACCGGGCTTCCGGCTGGAAGACATAGTCACCCTATGGGCCACCCTGGTCCTCATGGGTGTGGGCTCGCTACACCCAAATAGATCTATCACTCATGCCCCTCGGTCCTTATACGAGGATTAATGGTCCCAAGTATCCGCCTACCCATTCACATGATCTATGGTTCTTTCCTAGGCTAACCATACCAATTGTATTTGTATGTAATCCTTTTGTAACATGTATTTCACCCCCGAAGTTTAATAAACAAAACAGTTTAAAGAAAAGGGGGACATGAACTCACAGTCTTGCGTCTTCAAAATCGTAACTCAAATCTCTTCAGCAAACACGACTACCTACAATGTACTAACGTCTATTAGACGAGCGGGCCGTGCCTTGACATAGAGTTAACGTTTCTTTCAATCTTATCCCAAGTTATAATTTCTTGTTAAAATAATAATTATTTTAACTTTAAATTATATTTAATTTTGGAGTAATTGTTTAAACAGTATTTTTGTAACAATACTTCTCAAGTATTTATTTTCGTATTTCCTTCCCAAGGATGGGGGTATCTTATACATGTATATTCGTATCTTTGTATTTGATTATTCCGGAATATTGAATAAATATCCAATATTTATTTCCAAAACACATGTTTTAAGGAATATTACTTAGAAAAATTATTTATAGTTTTTCCTTTGGTAAAACTATTTGTAGTTCCAAGTTAATATATTTTCAAGTCCCACTTTTAGAAAATATATATATAAATTTATTTTGTCCAAAAATAATGTATTTCTAGAAAATATATATTTTTCTCAAAAATCGTATATCTTCTAAATATTCTAAGAAAATATATTTTTACTTCAAAAAATAATATATTTTCTCCTTGTTGAAAATATGATATAACTTGGTAATATTTACAAAATTCATATTTTCATTTCTTGCATCCAAAATATCATTTACCAAAAATATATTTATAACGGTATTTTCCGGAATATTTTGTAAGTTAAGTTCTTGCGTTTGGTTTCACAATATTAAGTGTGTAACTTATATATTTATTCCTTGTGATTTTTGGTATTATTTTGGATTGTAATTTCTTGGTATTTTGTCAAGTTATATTATTTTAACCCTAAAATAATATAACTAATACACAAAGTATACTAATAATCACACACAATGTGTCTTTAATGTAAATATACATTCTAAATACATATTTATCAATTTTTATTTATAAAAACCAACCTCCAATACTTGTATTTTTGTAACAAAATCTATGACAAAGTTTATATTGAAAACCATAGTTAAAACACACTTTGTAAATATTTGTTTAGAAAATATTTTTCTAAGTGTTAATATTTTTAGAAAATTTTGCCATAGTTTCCCCTAAAAATGGAGGTGTCCATGCTATTAAAGCATATCATTTTCTTTTTTTTAAATCATCACAAACAATCAACAATCAATCCCTAAACAACTTACACTTACCAAGTGCAAAAACAATGATATTTACATAACGATCATGAACTTGAGTTTTCATAAAAACTTGTAGTAACTTGGTAAAGTGTTTAGTAGGTTTAGTTACCCTTTAAAGTGTGTTTACTTCTTTAAAAATCTCATTCTTGAAAGATTTAGGTGTTTACAACTTACTAGATGATTTTTCCAAAAATCATTCTCTTGAATTTTTCTTGTAAACAATGTATTCTTATACTTGTTTCACCACTAGAAACATGATTAGTTTCTTTTAAAACAATGTTCATGTAAATCTTTGTGACTTAACTTGGTTTCTTTGGAAAACTATTTTTGAAATCATTCAAGTTTATGTCTAGTAATCATGTTACATATTTCATCATTCATAAAATCATGTTCATTTTTCAAGTTCATGAAAACATAAAGCATGATGATCTTGGTCTTTCACAAGATCATCACCCTAATTTTCTAGATCATGTGTTTAATCACAATCTAGTAGGTTCCTTATGATGTCTAACATCACCAACAGCAATCATCAATCATCAAGAAGCAAATCATCACTAATCAACAAGTATTCATATGTTAAATAGCTTATGTTAAAGTTTCATGATCAAGTTCTTTAGTGTTCATCAAGATTAACAATGTACAACATCTTTTAACCAACTAAATATGAAGTAAATAAGGATTATGAGAGTCTTACAACTAGCACAAAGGCTTGGGAAGAACACTTGAAGATGAGGATGACAAAAGTGAAGGATAATAGCAAATGGAGGAGGTCCTTCAAGATCCAAGACCACCAAGCTTCCTATTCTTGCTTCTTACACCTTGAGTGCACTTGGAAATGGATGAAATTGAAATGGAAGTGATGATGGTGTGTGGTTGGGGTTTGGCAGAGAAGAGAGCAAGGGAGGAGGGAGATATGAAGTGTGTTTTAGTGTGTGAGAGATGTGAGCTCTAATCCTTCTTATAATCATGTTAGAGTTTTGTCCATTGGTTACTATGTTCCCTAAGTACACATCAAATCCCTAATCAATCTTCATAAGATCAAGGAAATCTAGTAAGATCAAGTAATATCTTGGTGGTGGGCCACATAGTGACCGTCCACACATAAGGGGGGGGGGGGGTCTAAGTGTAAGTTTAAACCATAGTTAGAGATATTAGTGAGATTTCAAGTGTAGTGTTTAGTGTTTATGCATATCATGTGTTATATAGTGCGTTAGGGTGTTCAGGGATTATGAGTAGCTCAGAAATAATAAAACAATGCTTCTAGTATAATTTTGGTGTTTCGGGTAGTGTCCGGTTGTTTGGTTAGATACTGGTTCGTTAAAGTGTCAGACTATACCGTTTAGTGTTCTTTATGTTACCTTTCGTGACACTTTTAACTCCCGACACTTAGGAAAGTATTCAGGACCATTTAGTCATATTTTTGCATGTAACAAGCTTGTTAAAAAGCTGATTTTTGCTGAATTGTGCAGAATTATGCACTTTATGTGGGTTTTAGGCACTTTCCGGCACTTTAACTATCACCTAGTAAAGCAGTTTTGTGGTCCTTACTTCCCTACACACTATACTAGTGTAGAACTTGGTTTATGGCTCATACTGGGTCTCAAAACACTGTCTGTCTATTTACTGAACCCTGTCAGTATATTCCTGTTTTATCCGTTAACTCTGCTAACTGGTTATTGATTGTACCAATTTTTATTAGTCTCCAATAACCCCAAAACCGGTTGACATATTTGTGCATCTGTACTCTTGTGTGTGTATTAACTAGTGCTTAGTGTCTTAGTTCATGCATTTTAGGCCTATTAGGTTAAACCCATCGATAATAAGCCAAATGAATGCACAAAATCATACGCTCTATCATTTGCCATTTATTGGGGTCTACCTAGTGAGCGTTGATGTAAAGGTCAATTCTGGTAAAGCATGTGGAGCAACCAAACATCGGAAGTTAAGTTCACCTCAGTTTGTAAGTTTTCAAAAAATACATTTAAATCTTATTTTGCTTGTTTCCACAATTTCACATAATCTTATTTTGCTTGTTTCCACAATTTCACATAATAACATTTAAATCTTTAATCACGAACTTCTTCATTTGATCTTGAACCTTGTTAAAGTCGTTGAAAAATGTCACCTTAAGGGTCGATAAATTGTTTGACCACTTTCAACGTTGCCTCGATTCTTTCTTTCATAATATGATTTCTCAAAGTCGAGTTTGAGTTTGTGAAGCTATCGTCGGGAGGGTCGTAGGAAGTGTCTTAGAGAGTGTCGTATTAACTCATGCGACACTGTGAAGTCTTTCACGCACTACACTGTGAAGTCTTTCACGCACGACACCTTGAATGTCTCACTATAAATGTCTAGTAACAGCATAAAATAAATCATGGATCCTCATATCTTTGATTTATTCTATGTCATTATTGTAGATATTGTGAATATATTATTTCTATACTTACGAATAGTGTTTGTGTATAAATTGTAATTCTTGTTATCAATAAAATTGTCTTTAGTTTTATTCACCTTTACATGGTATCAGCCAAATTTTGATCCCTAAACCCTACCTCTTTGTCGCCCCCCCTTCTTCTTCCTGTCTAACCATGGCTACTGATAAACCTTCCCCCATTCCTCTTCATTCTCTTCTTCACTTTATTCCCCTCAAACTCACAACCTCTAATTATCTAGCATGGTCTCAGCAAATCACTCCTGTCCTATCTATGCAGCACCTGTCCGGCCACATCGATGGCACCTCCACCAAACCAGCCGAAACCGTCACTTCTGCTGATAAAACCGTCCCAAATCCTGACTATACAACTTGGTTGGAGGCTGACCAGTCGGTTCGTTTTTTGATTCAATCCTCTCTTTCGGAGGAGGCCATGGCTGAAATCATCGGCTTATCGACTGCGCGACAGATTTGGCTGGTTCTTGAAACTGCTTTCAGCAACAGTTCTATTGACAGGGTTCATACCCTTCGGGACACCCTTCGACAGCTGCAAAAAGGTTCGTCCACTGTGTCGGACTATGGTCGCAAGTTCAAGTCACTTTGCGATCAATTGCCTGCTATTGGTCATCCGGTAGCGGAGACTGACAAATGTCACTGGTTCTTATGCGGTCTTGGAGCTGCTTATGAAATTTTTTCTACTACTCACAGGGCTGTCTCCACTTCCCTCTCTTTCCACCAGCTTCTCGCCAAAGCCGAGAATCAGGAGATTTTCTTGCAGTCCATTCACGGCACAGCCGTTCCTCTAGTCTCGTTTGTGGCTCAACAAAAGTCTGGTAACTCTTACTCTTCTAAATCCTCCTCTAATTCCTCTTTTTCTGGTCGAGGTCGCGGCCGTGCTTCTGGTCGTGGACGGGCCAGACGACCCCCACACTGTCAACTTTGCAGGAAAGATGGGCATTATGCCAACACATGCCCAAGCCTCGCTTCTTTTGCTCAGCGTGCGCCTACTCTAGATGCTAATCTGGCCCAAGCGTTCCATGCCCAATGTCACGTTACTGGCGACTCTCCTGATTGGACTGGTGACACTGGTGCGACAGATCACATGACTCCTAATAATAATGATGTTTCCGCCCCTTATGGTAAACCCGGTAATGCCTTTGTTACCTTTGGAAACGGAAAATCTTTACCAGTTACTAACATTGGTACCGCCACCATTCAAAATAAGATTCCTTTAAATGATGTTCTTGTTGTCCCTCATCTCACAAAACGCCTACTTTCCATTAGTAAACTTACTAATGACTCCCCTGTTGACGTTCTATTTTCTAACAATTTTTTCCACATCCAGGATCGAAAAACGAAGCAAATCTTGGCAAAGGGGACTTGTGAAAATGGGCTTTACGTTCTAAGGGAAGGACAACATGCATTTGTGGCGTCCTACTCTTCACATCATCTCAAGGCATCGTTTGAAAAATGGCATGGTCGTCTTGGTCATGTTTCTTTTGATGTAATTTCTAGATTACATAAGACTGGTTCTTTATTTGTTACTTCCTTGTTACCAAAACCCAAACTTTGTTCTCCTTGTCAATTATCCAAATCGCATCGTTTGCCTTTTGATTTAAATGCTAAACGTTCTTTTCATGCTTTGGATTTAATACATTGTGATCTTTGGGGACCTGCACCAGTTAATTCTTCTAATGGATATCGTTTTTATGCTTTATTCATTGATGATTACTCGCGTTTTAGTTGGTTTTATCCACTTAAACATAAGTCAGAATTTTATGATGTGTTGTTAACTTTCACAACTTATGTCCAAAATCAACTATCTTGCAAAATCAAAGTTTTTCAGAGTGAGATGGAGGCACGGAATTTACAAATTTGCGTGTTCAAAAGTTTTTTCAAGAAAATGGTATTCATCACCGCCTTTCTTGTCCCCATACACCTCCACAAAATGGTCGTGCTGAACGAAAGCATCGACACATTACTGAGACAGGTTTAGCCATGCTTTTCAATTCCCATTCACCGGCCACACTATGGCTAGACGCATTCGCTTCAGCGGTCTTTATAATCAATCGCTTACCCACATCCGTTTTGGACCACAAATCTCCCTTTGAGATCTTATATGGTCATCCTCCTACCTATTCTAATTTTCGGATATTTGGGTGTCGTGTCTTTCCTTACTTACGAGACTATGCCAAACACAAATTGTCTCCTCGAAGTGCCAAATGTACCTTTATTGGTTATGATTCAAAATATAAGGGCTATCGGTGTTTAGATCCTACCACAAATCGTGTCTATGTTACACGACATGCTCAATTTGATGAGGAAACATTTCCCTTTAGCGGTAATATTCCTCCTGTTGATGAGGCAACCTTAGTCTTTTCTAATTTTGATGAAACTCTTCCTGTTGTTTCGTTACCGAACCCACCTCCCATTCTCACCCCTTCACCTACTCCACAATCCATCAACTTCTCCCCACCTTGCAGTCTATGTCCTTCTCACACCTCTCCAAGCCCAACACACTCAGCCCAATCCTTTCACCCACCAACCGAAAACCCACCTCATTCTCCCAGTCCATCCCAAACCGAGAACCTACCTCATTCTCCCAGCCCATCCCAAACCGAAAACCCACCTAATACTTCCAGCCCAATTCACTCGGCCCAAAACCCAACACTTTCCTTCTCTCAATCCTCGGCCCCTATTCACTCGCCTCTCTTTCACTCGGCTCAACAGTCCCAGCCTTCACCTACCCTTCCAGCCCAATCCGTTAACATTCAGCCTGTTCACCCGCTACCTCAACATACTACTCACCCTATGCAAACCCGCTCCAAAAGTGGGATTTTTAAACCAAAACATCATGTTGATTTAGCTTTGTTCTCAAACAGGTTACATCATGCTTTACTGGCAACTGCTGATCCTCGTGGTTATAAGTCGGCTGCTAAACATCACAAATGGGTTAAGGCTATGGAGGAGGAGATTATTGCGTTACAAAATAACAATACTCGGGTTTTGGTACCTCGCCCCTTGAATACTAATATTTTTGGTTCAAAGTGGATATTTAGGACAAAATACAAATCGGATGGGACAATTGACACATATAAAAGCACGCTTGGTAGCCCAAGGATTCACTCAAATCGCTGGTATCGATTTCTCCCATACTTTCAGTCCTGTTGTCAAGGCCTCTACTGTTCGTGTAGTCCTTGCTCTTGCTACCATTTATGATTGGCCCTTACGTCAACTTGATGTTCGCTATGCCTTCCTAAATGGAAATCTCACTGAGACTGTTTATATGGAACAACCCACAGGGTTTGTTGATACCCGTTTCCTAAATCACGTTTTTCGCTTGCAAAAAGCCCTTTATGGTCTTAAACAAGCCCCTCGCGCGTGGTTTCAGCAACTCAGTGTTTTTCTTACTAACCATGGTTTTCTTTGCAGCAAAGCAGACACATCTTTATTTATTTTCAAGCAGGACAAAATGTTGGTATATCTTCTTGTGTACGTTCACGATATTATCATCACTGGTAATGACTCTACTTTCATCCAGTCTTTTGTGGCAAAACTTCACAAGGAATTCTCCATCAAAGATTTGGGAGCTTTGGGTTATTTTTTGGGTCTTCAAGTCACTCATAACAACAATGGCATCTTCTTAAGTCAAGCTAAGTATGCTTACAATATTTTAGCTCGGGCCGGTCTCTTGGATGCAAAACCTGTTGCTACTCCTTTGAGCACCTCAGACACATTTCACTCTCAAGGTGAACCCTTTCATGATCCTACTTTTTATCGCTCATTAGTTGGTGCTCTCCAATATTTGACTATCACTCGACCGGATCTTTCTTATGCGGTGAATCAAGCTAGTCAACATCTTCAATCGCCCACTACCTCGCACTTTCAATTTGTTAAACGGATTCTTCGGTATGTTAAAGGCACTCTTGCGTTTGGATTAACTTTCTCCAAACAAACTGCTACTGCCTTAGTTGGTTACTCAGATGCTGATTGGGCTTGTTGTATTGAAACACGTCGCTCTACCTACGGATATTCTATCTATCTCGGTGGTAATCTGGTTTCCTGGAGTGCTAAGAAACAACCTACCGTCTCTCGATCCAGTTGTGAATCGGAATATCGGGCAATGGCAAATACCGCTGCGGAAATCATTTGGCTTACGCACCTTCTTCGGGAATTACATGCCTTGCCTATGGATCGTCCCACTTTGCTATGCGATAATTAAAGTGCCATTTTTCTCAGCCAGAATCCGGTATCTCACAAAAGGGCGAAACATATTGATATTGACAATCATTTTGTCCGAGAATTAGTTTCCTCTGGACGTCTTTACACAAAGTTTGTTCCTTCCAATCTTCGGGTGGCAGACATCTTCACCAAGAGTATTTCCCGACCATTGTTTGAAAAGTTTCGTAATTTACTACGTGTCGGTCCCCCACCTGTTCGATTGACGGGGGGTAACAGCACAAAATAAATCATGGATCCTCATATCTTTGATTTATTCTATGTCATTATTGTAGATATTGTGAATATATTATTTCTATACTTACGAATAGTGTTTGTGCATAAATTGTAATTATTGTTATCAATAAAATTGTCTTGAGTTTTATTCACCTTTACATCTAGTGTCGCAAATAAGTGGATTCATGCTGTTTGCTCCGTTTCTAACTCAAAATCCCAACTTTTTACGGTTAACTTCCATGAACCAAAAAATAAGGTTTTTAGCCTCTTTGACACGTAAAGATCCGACCTTTGGTGAAGGAACCTTTATTTTTCCAAAAAACTCATTTTTCATTAAAAGATAAATCTTAGAGGTCAATTCTTACCTAGAATCCGACCTAAACAATGTTGTGATGATCCTTTATCATTGGATAAAAAATCAAGCTTCAATCCTTCAAGTTGGTGGCTTTTTATCTTGATTCTTCATTTTCTCTCTAAATTTGAATTAAATGAGAAGAATTTAAGGATTAGGATTGATAAATTCTTTATATACTCTTACATGGTGACCTTTCCACCATTAATCCTTCTTTGGACCTTGGCCCAATAATAATTAGCCCACATATTTAATTTATTAAAACCTTCTTGGATAAATTACTTTTTGAGTCCCTATGTTTTAGGAGTTTTAACCACTTGAGTCCAAAATCAAAATGTTTAACATCCTGAGTCCCTACATCCACTTTTCTTAACCATTTGAGTCCAAATTTTTAACACCATCCACCAAGTCTGTTAACTACAAGGGCATACTTTCCAGAACTATACATTTGGTCAAGTAGAGGAAAGGAAAACTTGCCTGGAGAAACTTTATACTAGAACTGTACATTTGGTCAAGGGAAGTCACTGAAACAAGTAATGAAAATCGTTACTTAATACTACAAATGCAATTAGGTATGGGCTCAAAAATTATCTCCAACACTCATCATGTAATGGTATTTAAAAAAAACACACTTAAAATGTAAAAAATATATATATATATATATAACAACTATCAATTGGGTTCATGGGCAGTTATCAAAGCATGTGATACATCACAAAATCAAATTGATCACACGCTATATCTCAATGATATATGCAAGCATATGGAAATGTCTACGCAAAAACTTGCATAGTTGATTCTAGAAGCTACTTAGACTTGTGGCAGTTTGGTATCCGTTTATCAACATCCAGATCACCATGTAAACAAAATGGTGATTTTAATATTTATTTTTATAAGATTAGATTAAAGGTGCAAATATATACTTAAACAAGTAATGAAAATCGTTACTTAAACAAGCCCGAGCACAAGCCTAGAAACAAGCCCGTTTAGTAAACCAGCTTGAGCTTCACTTATCGAGTTCTAGCCGAACAGAGCCTAAACGATCATATAATGTTTTATTAATATATTAAATATATACTTAAATAATAAATATCAATAGTTATATATAATATAAAGTAGTTAATAAAATAATAAACGAGTCAAGCCCGAGCCAAGACCGAGCTTGAAAAATTACCTACAAGCCGAGCGCGAGCTCGAGCCTAGTTGAGCTCGGGCTGGGCTCGGGCTCGGCTCGGCATGGCTCGTTTACACCTCTATATTAGATTATGAGTATAATATTAAATAAACTTGCTTTAGTAGTATATTATACTTATACATGAAGTAAATAGTATTAACACCCAACATACGACAATTAATAGAACCTTTACATAGTAAAATAGCATGTTTGAGTTAATTCATCACAAAAAAGCATAACCTTGAATATTCTAATAATCTAGATGCAGCAAGAATTAACATTAAACTTGAGAACTTCATATCATTAACTGAAGTTAAACAAATATCATACCTGCGCAAGGTTAGCTGCAGAAAACTCAATACAAGTTTCAATTTCCCTATTGCATTATTGAAGCCATCACCTACTCTAGACTCATAAGGTTACCTGCTCTAGACCACAAGGTTATCAAGGTGGTGTTCATCATGCAAATCTAGCTTTCAACCACAAACATCAATATACAAAAAAGAAGTTTGTTAACGTTCAAACTATAACACAAGATTTAAACACAAATCAATTAAATATCATATAAATTATGACCTTATCTAATTTAGCAGCATTAAGAGCTCTAAATATTCAACAGCCATCTTCTGACCGTAGTTTCTACAAACCCTCTAATACAACAATACAATAGAAATTCAAGTTAATGATCTAATTATACTCACTGCAATCGTTGCAAAATCAGGTTAATTGGAGTAATTCTTGAAAACAACAGCAAATGTGCAACGTTCATGGGTTGTATGAATTACCGAAGAAGATCTCATTGACTCGGTCACGGACTCCTATTATTCTTCCTTTGTCGTATTTAGGGACTTCATTGTATAATCTAACAAAGGTGAGAAAGGCAACCGGGGGGCGGGGAAACGATGGTGGTCGAAGAGTTGGAAACCACTGGTCTGAAACTGGAAGCTAGGGTTTTGATATGTTTTGCTGTTGTTTTTTAGAAAATTTTTGGGGGAGTTCCAATTGGGAGCCAGATTGGGTTGGAGGGAAATTTTTAGGGGTGAAAATTTTAGAAGGAAAAGTATTTTTTATACTTTTAAAAGTAAATTGCCATTTTAGTCGTTGAGGTTTGTCCAAATTTGCCATTTTAGTGTAAATAATTTTTTTGCGACTCTGGGTCCCTGACTTTTCCCTTTCGTTGCCATTTTGATCACATACCCTAACTCCGTCCAAAAACCTCATTTTAAACCAGGGGTATTTTGGGGATTTTCAATTTAAATCTTTCCAGATGCCATTTTGATCCATTCTTTTATTACAGACATTTTACCCTTTTTAAAATATATTTAATATATAAATACACACTTACAACCCTTTCTCTCTCTCTTATATCTCACACACTCTCTCTCTCTAAAACCACAACCACCGGTTACTCCTCCACCTCCAACAATGGCAGCCATCACCACCTTCCACCGCTACCACCTTCACCCTCCTCCACCAAATTCGTGAACCACACAAAGCCATCACCCACTTCCACCACCCACCCTCACCTTCCTCCACCACCGGCACCCACTTCACTACCTCCACCCACATCCACCACCGATACCCACCTCCGCCACCCACACCCCCACAATAAACTATTTAATAAAAAAAACCCTATAACCCCGCTACCATCCCCACCACCGTCACAACCCTGCCACCACCCCCTTTCCGCCCTTAACCCCCAACCAACCTCCACTGTGGACCACCACTGATCACCTGCATCAGCTGTTACCACCATCTAGCAACCACATCTATTAAACCCAATTCAGATTTAGATGAATTTGTTAAATTGGGGCAAAAGGCCACCACCACAACACCAGAGAAAGAACCATTGAACAGATAAGAGGGGCTGTCGGTTTAAAAGACCTAGTTGTCGCCAGCCTTAGCGGCTAGGGTTTCGATTGGAATATCTAGTGAGCTTTTGCAATTTAAGACAGATGATAGTTACAGTTTTTTTACCTTTTGAAGAATACGATGGTTAGGGGGATTAGGTTTTCCTGTGACGAAGAGGGTGGCTCGGGTTTCCGAGGAGAAGGTGATGCCTAGGTTTCAGAGATGTTATAGGAGACAAAGATGGTCCATTAAGACATATAAGATCTACCAATGTCCATCATGATTCATTAAGGCCCAATATGGTCCATTAAGACATATATGATCTACCGTTGTCTATTGTAATTTATCAAGGCCCCAAGATGATCCATTAAGACATGTATGATCTGCTATTGTCCATCGTGATCTATTAACGCCCAACATGGTTCATTAAGACATGTATAATTTACTATTGTCCATTGTGAACCATTAGGCCCAACATGGTCCATTAGGACATGTATGATCTAATATTGTTCAATGTGATCCACTAAGGTAATCCATTAAGGCCCAACATAGTCCATTAAGACATGTATGATCTACTATTGTCCATTGTGACCCATTAAGGCCCATGATAGTCCATTAAGACATGTATGATCTAGAATTGTCCACCGTAATCCGTTAAGACCCAAGATAATCCATTAAGACATGCATGATCTACTAATATCCATTGTGATCCATCATGACCCATACTATATGTTCCCGTGTAGGGTATGATCAGGTTCCGGCATAACTGAGTATTGGAACCGGGTATGGGTCTGGGAATTAATGCCTGGTTTAAAAAAAATATTTTACACAAGTAAATTCGTTTAGAAATTAAATTTGGTTTGTAATTTGTATAACTAATTAAAAAATTACAATAACATAGATTCACGTAAGAACAAATTATTTGCTTTCCCGTTTGACAGGTTCATCGTAACGCGCATGTCCTAGATCGATGTAGTTATTTTTTATATGCTTTACGTTTCTGTTTAATTTCTTCGCATTAAAACGCCGCAACTTCAGGGTTGGTGGTCGCTGGCAGAAGTGTGACATTGTTGTTTGCCCCCGCCGCAACATGAGGGTGCTCAATACTAGTTTCATAATATCAAATGTAGAAGTTTTGTTACTTTAGTGTGTTCTAATTATATTTCTCAAATTTCTAAAAAACACAAAAAGACAAATAAACCTGCTGTGAAAGTAGATCCATGTAGACATTTTTACCCACCAATAAATTGATAAAAACATTGACTAAATAACAAATATTTGTCAATTGTGTATTTGACATCTCGTCTTTTTAAATAAGATAAAAATTTCGTCAATTGTGTATTTGAAATCTCGTCTTTTGACGTTCAAAAAAAAGTAAGATAAATATTCGTCGATTGTATACTAGTTAGTAATCATTTATATCTTTAAAGAACTTACTAAAGATTGATAAAGAAAAACAATGCTAAACTGGGAACACATATTAGACACTTAGGAATGCTAAATTGTTGCTGCTTGCTTTAACTGCATCTCGATGAGCTTTAGGTGTACATACACATCTTAGACAATGGGGTATGGTGGGGCGAGGGTTTCGGGCATGGGTTGACACGTGGACTTCGAGGGGCACCGCTGGTCACATGTGGGTTGGGTCGGTATGGCGGGGCGGGGCGTGGCTAGCCCGCGTGTGTTGGCCACGTGTCAATTATTATAAAAAAATTGAAAAAAAGCCTAAAATTATTATAAAAATACACCCAAAATTAAAAAGGATTATAGAAATCTAAAAAAAAAAACCCTAATTAAAGCGTTAGGTAGATTTTGAACAGGGCGATGGGGGGTTTTATAGTAGTTGGGGTAACCGTTTGGCTTGGTTAATTTGGTGTGACTTCTTAATACCATAGCTTAACCATAACAAAGCTATATGAAATAAAACCATGCAAGATCATCCCTTCGATTAAGTTTTAAAAACCAAATACAATAACATTGTCTTAACGAAAACACATCCTAACGACATAAACATTGTTCAACAAACACAAACGTCAACATAACATAAGCATAGTTTAAGGACTGTGACTTGTCCAGGAAAGAGCCACATTCCCTAAACCCAGATGACCTCGTAACTAGTGCAGCGGAAAACGTGTCATACCGCGCCAGATCCTTTAATTCCCTGAAATACATGTAAGTTGAAAAATCAACAATAATGTTGAGCGAGTTCATGTGTAAGTGAGTAAATAAACCTTTGTAAGTATAAAAATCCTGGTATGTAGCATATAAGGGAATTGAGATCACCAATGGTTTGCAAGGCCACTGATATGTGTGAAGTGCAAGTAGGGAGACTCAAACCTAGCAGATTTATGCGTCGGGCACAAAGTCACCCCGAGGTCCGTTTCTAGTTTGGCCTGGGGCTGGGCTCGCTACACCCAGATAGATCTACCGCTCCTGTCCCTCGGTCCTACCATGAGGACTAATGGCCTCATGTTGCTCCTACCCACTCACATGATCTAAGTAGTAAACCTCCTTACGCTAACCATACCATGTATAAAGTACTTGTAATCAAAGTAACATGTATTTCACCCCCGTAGTTTAGAAAACTGAAAACAGCTAAGAGAAAAGGGGGACATGAACTCACAGTGGTGCATCTCTACCAAGTATACCTCCAAATCAAGCAGTTGTGTGACGACCTACACGTACTAACTCTATTAGACGGACGGTCGTGCCTTAGCTTTAAGATTTAAGTTTTCGGGAAATAGTTAGACAACTATTTCGTGTTTACATTCTGTATACTTGGTAATCATTTTCCTTCCCAAGGATGGGGGATTTAATACATGTGTGTTCGTATAATTTCGAAAGATATTATTAAGTCTCACTTAAAATATATTTTATTTCTAACTCCAAAATATAAATATTCTTCTCAAAAATATTATATTTTCTATTACATAAATTTTCCCAAAATAATACCTTGACAAAAATACGCGTTAAGTCATATTTTCTTAAAATGCGTAAGTTACGTTTTAATGATCGAGTGGTAATAATAATTACCGGTGTAACTTATATATTTATCGTAGAGGCGTTCGTATTATTTTGGATCCATTATCATTCGATAGTATTATTTTTACCCTAAAAATAATACTAGTATTTTCACAAAATAATCATAAACATACATCAGGTGACTTTATGAAAAATATATACTAAATATATATTTACCAAGTTTTATTTTGTGAAATCCCACCTCCGATGTTTTGTAAATAAAGTCGTGGCGAAATCTATAATTTGAGTACAAGTCGAAAAGTATTTCTAACACTTATAGTGAAAATATTTCTAAGTGTTAGGTTTTTGGAAAATTTCGCCAGAGTTTCCCCTGTAACTGGAGGTGGCCACGCTTTTAAGCGTATCATTTTCTTTCATAAATCAAAACAATCATTCTTTTCATTCAATCAAAACAATGTCCAAACAACAAACTAGTAAATAAATATGTATAACGCATAAATTACATGAACTTGCGTTTTATCCAAGAACATAAAGTAAATTCCATTACTTTTAGTGGATCTTTATATAAATCAATCCGGTTTCGTAAAACCCCCGTTTTTAAAGAAATTCCATCTTTACAACTTCTCGTCATCTTTCTCAAAAATAGTTATTTTGTCGAAAGTGTGTGCTACACAAGTGTTTACACACTTGTGTGTTCTAAAAATCATTCGTGTTAGTGTAAGATCCGTCTTTAGAAAACATGATTTCTTTGATACTTGGTTCTTTCAAAATACCGCTTGTAGATACGTAGATCTACTAGTTTTAAACACTATTTCACAAGCAAAATCGCTTTTACACAAGTTCATGATTCGTGTGTGGTAGAGTTTCATCCTTTAACCCTTGTTACTTCCAAAACAACCTTATGTCATGATCCATGATCATGACCAACCCGGGTTAAATGACGATCCGAGCTACCACAACATAGATCGGGTCCAAATAATCACACAAATCAATTACTACAAGATTTACACAACATATGAGCTTTTAACCATCATTACCAGCATTTTTAGTAAACTTTTGTGTGTCATTTTGTAAGATTACGAGTTTTAACCGTTACAAATCATATTAACCACTTCAAAATAGTTCGAGAGGGTGATTATAGCAACTTACTACTAGCTCGAGGCTAGGGAAGAATCTAAGCGCAAAATGAGAGGATAAAAGCAATAGAGTGAGGTCCTTTGAGTTCCGAATGCACCAAGCTTCCTTGTAGGTGATCCTTAACACTTGTGTGATCTTGGAATGAGATGATCAAAACCGAAAATGGATGGGTGCTCAAGGGGGTGTTCGGCCGAGAGCTCTTTGAGAGAGAGAGAGAGAGTGTTTTCTTGTTATGTAATTATGTGAAGGTTATGGTGGGTTAAAGATGTTACTTATAGACAATTCTTGCATCATTGTCCAATGGATTTAGTGTTGTCAAGATATTAGGCAAAGTAGGATTAAAATAATCATCAAGGTACAAGGGGTGTCCCCTTGGGGACCGAATTCGTAAAAGGGGGGGGGGGTAATTAGTTAGTTTTCAACCAAATGTTAAGTATGTAGTTAGGTTAATCTAGTTAGTTAAGTGATTAACCCGGTTAGTAGTGTGTTGTGCATTACAGTGGGTGTTAGGGTATTCAGGGACCCTAACTGGCTCAGAAAAAGATAAATAATGTTATTAACAATATTTTCATGTTCCGGGTATAGTCCGGTTGTTCGGTTGGATAGTAATCCATTAAAGCATTAAACAAGCTTTAAAGTGTCGTTATTATTATTTTTAGTGACACAACTTATTTCTCCAAAGTGTCGGGAATATTTTCCTCATGTTTTGGCACTTTATTAGTTAGCTAAAAGCTGGATTGTTTATTAAAGTGCTGAGTCTTTGTGCTTAAAGCACGTTTTAGGCACATCCAGTCATTGTAACTTATTCCTAGAGACGCAGTTCTACAACCCTTGTATCCCTACACTCACCACTGGTGTAGTAAAATATTTCAGGCTCATACAGGCCTTAGAGGCAGTGTCTGCCTGATGCTGGCTTTATCAGCATGTTCAATAGGTTATCCGTTTATAGTGCTACTGTGCTTTTTGTGCATCATGTTTGTCACTAAAGTTCAGCATGTAAATAATGTAGTGACGGTAAGTAAAGTATGATGCAGGTATATGCATGTATCAGAAATCAAGTAGCAGTTTATCCACAAGTTCAAGCAAGCACAGTAATTAAGCAGTAATTAATTATTAATTAAGTCGTACGGATACCTGGTTTAGTGAGGGTTGTCACAGGCCAAACGGTTGTTTTTTAAAATTTAAATCCTACACCTATAGCCTAGCCAACTCAGCCAATGAGAGCCGGCCACGGGAGACCGCTAGGCCCGCCCAACGCCCGGGCTGAAACCCCCGCCCAAGGGGCCACGCCGAAACCCAAGCCCACCCGGGGTGGTGACTTGGGCGTTTGTACCCAACCCACACCCCATACCCCATAGTCTTATAACTTGGGTTCTCTTGTAAACCTTCTATCTTCCTTCAGCCACAACCACACTATATAACCATATATCCCTATATCCTTCTGAATACCTCGTATCCTCTTAATCTCTTCATTAAAAACCTTATTTCCACGTTATAGCTTCCTTTTTGTATCCAAGATAGTTTATACTTTATGCCTCGACCATCTTGACCTACTATGCCACTAAGGCTTTTGGAATAAAGGCTTCCACCTGAAATGAAATAAAAGTTATAATTTGCGGCTATATCAGACATACCCAAACCCCGGACCTCTGAAATAAAAGTTATAATTTGCACTTCCATCAAATGACCAAATACACAAGAATCACTTCACATCACAAACTTTGAAATTCCAAACATGAGTAACGAAAGTAACATGGCGCGACCATTTAAAAGAGAGACCCAACAATCTATACCGAACAATATCCTGAATTTGTTGGCAAAGGACCTGAGCATACTTTTGTTTACCTTTAAAAATTATGTTATTCCGTTCCTGCCAAACAAAATAAACAGATGCAGCCACAACCAATGTTTGTATAACACGCCAAACAGAGTTATAAAATTTGATATGTTCAAAAAAAGGGACTTAAACATGGCAGTTGAACGATCATACAGACTAGTGGTGTGCACATGGCAATCAGTTCCAAACCTCAACGAACCGCAACCTATACATCCAGTTTAAGATTTCTATAACTAGTCACTTTCAGTTAATCAGTAATCACAAACATATAGTTCTAAGTGCCAGTCAACTGATCAAGAAACATCATCAATGAACAACATGATATGTGTATATATATAGACTACAAAATTTGCAGCAGACTTAAACAAATAAAATCATATCAACAGTGGTCCAAATCGAGCCCTAATTTTCAAACTTCAAAGTAATTGTACCTTTCACGTCCGAATAAAATATTACTGTAAGAAAATTAATAAGAAAATCTACAGTTTGCTAAAAGAACTGGGGTAACCAAGACTTACCTTTAGTCCAACGATGCTCCAGCTAGCACTCTAAGTTGTAGCAAAAATTGGGGTATTATACAACTACGTTATCAGAAAATTAAATTCTAAATAAAGAGGACAAAATCAGAAGATCAAAACATCACAAAAGAATACGGTATTCAAAGATTATAGTCGGATCTGCAATGGATTGTGTAAGGATCCCAGAAGAAATTCATAGTTACGAAGAAATAATCAAAGAAGGTAAGATGGATAAAAGATTAAAAAAAATACTTAACCAACTTGTTTCTTAGCAATACCATTACTCACCAGGACCACACGAGGATCAACAATGAATCCATTCTCAACATTTACATAGTCTTTAACCGCACTTACCTCCGTAACACTTATTGTTATACTCATAGCCCTGTGAACAACACCATTAGTCTCCAACACCAACGGATCAACAGTCGCCTGACGGGTGGTCCGTAGGACAACCCTTAAGTGCCTTAAAAAGATTAAAATCCCATACTTTACACGTTTAATTGTTTGAACTTGGTAACTACTAGTTGTTTGGACGTGCAGGTGCAAATGGAGCATAAAAGGGAAAGAATTTGGAGCATCAATATAAAATCAATTTTTGAAATTGAAGAATTAAGAGGATAGCATGATAGAGGATGAAATTACGAGAACGCAGGCGAAAACAGTGAAGAAAACGGAGTTGAAACGAAGAAGTTATGCTGAAAACAAGTTTTCAGCATTGCCTGCCGTAAGACAGAAGATAAGGACCATATGACTTGGCTGCTCGCCATAAGCTACGACCCTATGGCATAGCTTACGGCGCCGACTGATCCAAAATCGTAACTTATGCATTTAATTGTCATTTTCATGGGGTTTAAGTGTGTCTAATCATGTGTTTTCGGTTACCACTTGTCTTGGAACGATTTGGGAGCAACTTTTAGAGATTAGAGCTTGAAGAATACTATTCTAATCATTAGTTTTGTGCTTCGATCTTTATGAACAATAGAACTTTTGTTATGATGTTGCTTCAAGCCATGAGTGGCTAAACACTTGATGATTGTCCTGGATTGAAGGTTTGGTTGAGACATTTCATGTTTAATTCTTCTAATTTCTAGAATAACAATCTTTATCTTTATGATTTGTTGTTATGGTGTGTGATTGTTTGTTAGTAACTTGTTAAACCTTATGTTGAACTAATTAGAGAATTAGAAACCATACGTTCTTGGTGCCGTTGGCAATCGAGATATCATGGGTATAGTTAGGCTTGGGTAAGGGTTGATTGATCATCGGGTAACAACCTCACGTTCTAGGAATCTGAGTACTTAGTTCCCTTTCATCACTGCAAGTAATCACTCATGAACTATGTCTATGTAGTTCTTTCTAGTGAAATGATAATATGAATGTCGAAACAAACCAGAAATCTAGGATGGTCATTTGTCTCTAATTTGCTTACAACCAAAACTTTTCTTTTGCAATTTATTTAGTTAAATTTAGTTCTTAAACCAATTCACTCAAATCAACTCTTGAACTTTACTTTTCTTGCAATTAGCTTAATTTAGTTAACTTAGAGAAACACTTCAAATAACACATTTTCCACAAACTCCCTGTGTTCGATACCCACTTACCGCTATCTATTTAGTAGTATTTGGATTAAATTTGATTGTGACCACGACATCACGTCAAATTTTGGCGCCGTTGCCGGGGAGTAGTGTGCAACGTGTGTTATTTTTGATCCTTTTTAGTTTGTTATTTTTCTGGTTTACGCTGGGTGTGTTAGTGTGCAGGTATTTATAGGTGCATGCGTACTAGAAGCTCTCACAAGCTTTCACCATTGGCATTTGATCCGGAAATTGAGCGAACATTAAGAGGAAACTGGATTTTGTTACGAGAAAACAAGTTTAGTGGTTCACCAACAACACCAACTACACCAATCACACTAATTTGATACATGGATCCACCACAACCACCACCCACTACGGGTGAACTTATACCACCTTTCATACCATCATCCACTCAACCTTCACCAAATACCACCATCCCAAACACTACCACCGAACCTACTTTACTTCATAATGTTACACCAACCAATACCACACAACCCATTACCACTCAAGAAGAACCAACCATTACTTTTAACCCTTCTACTACAATTCCACCTCTCACCCATTTCTTTCCAGGTGCGGGTCAGTCATATTCAAACTACACAATAGCACCTAACTCAATCATTGTCCATGCTACTTCTACTTTCAGACCATCGAACCAGTCGGGTTTTCAATACTCGACTCTTCTATTTGGGAAATCTTTGGGTATAGGGGGAGATGGATATGAAGAGGGATATGAGGATTTTGAGGGTTATGATGAGGACGGTTATGCTTATGGGGGTGATGGTGATCAAGGGGAGTTTGCTTATGTGCATGGCCAATCTCAAGGAATGGCAAGTGTTGGTGGAATGCAACAACAACAACAACTCATACCACAACACATTAGGCCAAGGCCACAAGGTCCACCAATGCAATGCCCTATACCATTGCAACAAGTTCGACCATAACATGCACAACCACAATTCCAAAGGCTAATTCAACACCCACCGATGCCACAACAACAATTTCAACAACCATTCGCACCACAAGGGCATATACCAAGACCAATGGGTCCTATTTGTCCAAGGGGTCAGTTGGGTGTACCAAGAAGGCATCTTAGGGAACATGCGAGGGGAATTGAAGCGCATTTTAGACCGGTAATTACTCACAACCCTTCACCGGTAGTTATTCTTCACAACAATCAAGGAAGAACTTTTGAAGTGAGAACCAATTCTTTGCAAAGTTTTCTGAAATATAAGGGTTCAGCAACGGAGGAACCCTACTTTCATTTGGAGGCCTATGACTCAATTTGCAATACTCTTGGGAGTCAAGGTTTTTCGGCTGATGATGTCAAGTTAGTCTTGTTTCAATTTTCTCTAGAGGATAAGGCAAAGAAGTGGTTCTATACTTTGCCTTCAGCATCCATTTACACTTGGGCGGAAATGCAACAAATATTTTTGGATGAATTTTACACCGCTCAAAAGACCAATGATGCTAGGAAGGGGTTGAGGAGTTTTCAACAACAACAAGGTGAGATGTTCCATGAGGCCTTTGAGCATTTCAACATGATGATTAAGAATTGTCCTCACCATGGGATTGAACTTTGGGAATTGATGAACGCTTTTAATGAGGGGTTGAGTGCCGAAGACGCTCGCGACTTAATGTCTATTACCGGTGGCACTTTTGGTACAAACTATGAGCAAGACGATTGGGAGTCTTTGAAGCAAATGGCAATTACATCAAAGAGGAAAGCTCAAGCATCTAGGAGAGCACGACCAGCCGTTACCCGAACACAAGTGCATGCGGTTGACGATGGTAATGTTCAAACCTCTAATCAAATTTATGATGTTTGTGCTATTTGCAATGAAATAGGTCATGCGGCTGAAAATTGCCAAGGAATGGTGGAAGGGCAATATGAAGAAGTTCATGCAGTACAAGGTCAAGGAGGGGGTGGTAGAAATTACAACAATATGAATTCTAATACTTACCACCCCGGTTTAAGAAACCACCCAAACTTTCGGTATGGGAACCCTTCAAATCAAGCTAACCCGAATTTCCAAGGAAACCAAGGATTTCAAAGGCAATATCAAACGGGTCAAAGCTCTTCGGGTGGAAACGAAGTAATGGAGATGTTGAAGGCGATGCAAGTTGAAATGCAACAAATGAATCAACGTGATGAGGTTCGGATGCAAAAGGACGAGGCCCGTGATAAAGAGATTCAAACTTTGACCACCCAAATGGGTCAACTTGCAATTGAAGTGGCGATATTGAAGAAAGCAAAAGGCCAGCTACCAAGTGACACGGTGATAAATCCCAAAAACATTAAAAGTGTTAATATCAATGTGGTAAGCACTGTTCCTAATAGTGAATTCAATGAAACATTTTTAACATCTTCTTGTCAAGTGAGTGCAGGTATAGGAAGGGATGCCAAGTTTGAAACAGACAAAGAGCATGGAGCACCACTTGTGCCGATCCGAGTGGGAAAATTAAAAATTCCCCATGCATTATTGGATTATGGGGCGAGTATGAGTGTGCTACCAGGCGATCTATACGATATGTACGACTTTGGTCCGCTTGAAGATATAGACACCATGGTGAGCTTGGCGGATGAAAGTTGGAGGCGTCCACGGGGAATGGTTAGGAATGTTAAGATTCAGTTGGGAGAGTTTGAACTGGTGGATTTTCTAGTTCTAGACTATGCTTTTACCAAAATGGCAGCACAACAAAGGGTAATTTTAGGTAGACCGTTTCTATACACAGCAAATGCTCAAATTAATTGTAGAGACGGAATTATTACCATGACCGAAAAGAAGCGTAAGTTGTCCTTTGATGTTCAAACTAGAGTGATTAGTTATGAGTCCATTGAGGGGAAGGGTGGTGAGTCTAGTGATTGTATGAAAAATGTGTTTCAAAGAATGAGAAAAAAGCACCCACCGGACCGTGAAGAAAAACATATGGGTTCAAGCAGGAGTGTACTTGATTACCCATCGAGTCGAAACGGGACGGATGCATTCTACGCATTGGCACGATGTAGTGATGGAAGTGGCAGGAACCGATTCTTTGAGCCACCATAAATGGGGGTGGCTTGGTCTGGCTGAAGACCTGAAAACTTAGCGCTGCTCGGGAGGCAACCCGGGGTTTTACACTGATCTTGCTATTTCGTTATTTTTCTATGTTTCAGGGCCATGGCAACATTCAAGTGTGGGGAGGATGTACGGATATTTGTGTGAAGGTGGTGATAGAAAGTCGGATTATCTACAACATCTGTTTTGTCAAACTTCATCAGGTCATGTACTCTTGCCTTAGTCTTGATATGTTCTTTAGCTTTGAAATATTGGTAGTTAGTTTGTTTGCTTTTGTTTAAAAAATAAAAAAAAATACAAAAAGAAATTTGGGGTTTGAGAGTATAAGCAAATGTTGGTGTTTTTGTTGAAAGCGATATTCCCTTCAAAACCAAACATTGGGACAATGTATCCCAAGTGTGGGGATGAGGGGAAAATTTTGAGAATTTTTGAAAATTTTGTGAAACCAAACGAAAAGTTGTTGGAATTTGAACACTTGACATTGTTCCGCATGACACACCGACACCCCTTTCTAGTCATTTCATGGTGAGTTTTTGAGCCACATATGATTATTAAAGATGCTTTCCTTGTTTTGAGTGGCGGTGTGTGTATTGTGTTAATAGAACTTGTGTACGAATTCTTGTTGAAGCCTAGGATTAGCATGCTTGTGAAAATGATAGGGGACTTTTAGGTAGCCTCGTCTAGATGTGTAAGAGTGTGGGAATTGAGGGTTGGACCTCATACGTTACATATATGAGCTTGGTATTGTGAGGGGTGGGGGTTTGGTCTTTAGAAAGCCATGTTTGAGCCTTATACGATTCGGTTGTGACCCAAACCTACTTCTTACAAAAACTTTACCTATTGAGATGACCCGGTTTAGGAATTTAGTTTGTGATTGTTGATGTTCTTGTATATATTTTTGAGTTCTATGCTTAAAAAAAAACAAAAAAAAAAAAAAAGAAGAAAGAAAAAAAAAATGAGAAAAATACAAAAAGAAGGATTTAGTTGCAATAGTAGTTGAAAATGTTGATGAAGTTGTGTATATAGTTGATGTTTGCTTTGTTTAGTAGTAGAAAAAAAAACCGGGTCGAATCAATGAGCTACTTTCACATTCCCACTATTTCCTACCTTTACACATAGCCCCGTTACAACCCGAATGTCCTTTTGATTCATAAGCATGCTAAATATTTTATAGGAGGAGATTTGATTTGTATACAAACTTATTGTCGCACAATCACACACGTGCATTGAGTGTTTTAGCATAATGTGCTAATATTTCTTGTCACCGAGAGTTGTTGTGAGGGGTGTGTCTTGTGGTGTGATAAAAAGTTAGTAAAAGGATGATACATTTTAGCTTGATTTGCATGTTGATCGCTTGTGGTTTTGAAATGGTTTTTGAATAGGTTGCTTGGGACAAGCAACGAGTAAGTGTGGGGATGTGACGGGTGGTCCGTAGGACAACCCTTAAGTGCCTTAAAAAGATTAAAATCCCATGCTTTACACGTTTAATTGTTTGAACTTGGTAACTACTAGTTGTTTGTACGTGCAGGTGCAAATAGAGCATAAAAGGGAAAGAATTTGGAGCATCAATAAAAAATCAATTTTTGGAATTGAAGAATTAAGAGGATAGCATGATAGAGGATGAAATTACGAGAACGTAGGCGAAAACGGTGAAGAAGGCCGAGTTGAAACGAAGAAGTTATGCTGAAAACAAGTTTTCAGCATTGCCTGCCGTAAGACAGAAGACAAGGACCGTATAACTTGGCTGCTCGCCGTAAGCTACGGCCCTATGGCGTAGCTTACGGCGCCGACTGATCCAAAATCGTATCTTATGCATTTAATTGTCATTTTCATGGGGTTTAAGTGTGTCTAATCATGTGTTTTCGGTTACCACTTGTCTTGGAATGATTTGGGAGCAACTTTTGGAGATTAGAGCTTGAAGAACACTATTCTAATCATTAGTTTTTGTGCTTCGATCTTTATGAACAATAGAACTTTTGTTATGATGGTGCTTCAAGCCATGAGTGGCTAAACACTTGATGATTGTCCTGGATTGAAGGTTTGGTTGAGACATTTCATGTTTAATTCTTCTAATTTCTAGAATAACAATCTTTATCTTTATGATTTGTTGTTATGGTGTGTGATTGTTTGTTAGTAACTTGTTAATCCTTATGTTGAACTAATTAGAAACCATACGTTCTTGGTGCCGTTGGCAATCGTGATATCATGGTTATAGTTAGGCTTGGGTAACGGTTGATTGATCATCGGGTAACAACCTCACGTTCTAGAAATCTGAGTACTTAGTTCCCTTTCATCACTGCAAGTAATCACTCATGAACTATGTCTATGTAGTTCTTTCTAGTGAAATGATAATATGAATGTCGAAACAAACCGGAAATCTAGGATGGTCATTTGTCTCTAATTTGCTTACAACCAAAACTTTTCTTTTGCAATTTATTTAGTTAAATTTAGTTCTTAAACCAATTCACTCAAATCAACTCTTGAATTTTACTTTTCTTGCAATTAGCTTAATTTAGTTAACTTAGAGAAACACTTCAAATAACACATTTTCCACAAACTCCCTGTGTTCGATACCCACTTACCGCTATCTATTTTGTAGTATTTGGATTAAATTTGATTGTGACCACGACATCACGTCATCGCCCCTTCATTCTTAAACTGCTCAACTTCACCATCAACATTAACACCACCTGCATCACAAACTCACCACGACACTCTTGTTCACATACAATTACCATAGTTACGAAGAAATAATCAAAGAAGGTAGGATGGAATCGCCGTTGCCATTACAATTACCATTACCACCGACATTATAATCAAAAGTAGCAACACCACCACTGCATTCACACCAGAACCACACTTGTCCATAATCTCCACCTTACGAACCACCTCACTGCAAACAATTTCAGCACCAGCCGTCATCTAGAAACGATTGCGAATCCTGTAACAGATTCAGATTCGGATTCAGTATGATCCAGATGCGAAAATTAAATTGAACAGAAACCGAACTGGAATCTACCAAATCAAATCAAATTGGTGTACGACACTATAACAAAAATTAAACGCAATCTACCATATTCTAACTACCTCACCCATATATTTGTTGATACATGACAGAATCCTCAAAAATATGATATGAGGCAAGATGTATCAATAGACCTGCTATATAGACCGCACCCCAGAAACAAATTATACAAAGGAATACAACATGAATTACTGACAATTCTACAAAATTTAAACAAAATGACGTAAACACAAATGCCTAATTACATACCTATACAATAACTGTGTACCTCAAAAGAGCAGCTGGTAATGCAATGTCGTTCGCTTTATAGGATTTATCATTGTAAGATCTACATAATCCATCGTATCCGTATTCAGTTTCTTAGCAAGTGAAATTATCCTGAATCACTAGTCTCAAAGAAATACAAAACTTCCACAACGTCTTCCTCTATAACCTAGGGTTTTTAATTTCAAAATTAGGACTATTATGTAGGGGATAGTTATTGGTTGCAAACGTAGGCACTGGAGCGGAGGGATGAGTAAGCTCAGTGAAAAGGATGGAGCTTGATGGAGAGATTAGAACGGAATTGAAATTTTTTTGGTGAATTTTGCGGGTCACAGAAGACTGGTCACACAAAGTAATGAAAGTGTGATCATAGAGTGCTTATAGCCACGTTTACGATCATTCATAACTTTTAGCTACACGTAACAGTTTATAGGTGGCTAAAAAGCACTGCTCTTTCGTCACACAAATTCGTAAGTTGCTAATATCTTTTATTAAAAATCAATTGTGACAGTTAGTAACATTCGGCCACACTTTTCTACTATGACCAGTAATTGTCACATTTTTTTATTAAAAGTGTCACTAAAAGTCTAGCAAAGATGTGTTTTCGTCACATAAATTAAAAAAATTATACAAATACCGTGGCGTTAGGTCGCATTTGGCCACACTTTCCGAGTTGTGGCTAGACTAGCTAGTAAATGTCACATTTTTTTTCGAAAAACGTGGCTAAAAGTTTTGACCTGCTATACGATGGCCACATTAATAATATAATATGCGACTAAAAGTGTTTTAAAATATTATAAATGACTTTTAGCCACACATTTATTCAAATGTGTGGCATTCCGGTTTTCGAAAAAGTGTGGCCGTAGGCCATTTTTCACGTAGTGTTAATTTTGCAACCTTAATATATTCAATTTCTTTTCTTGAGGATAATGACTTCGAAGAGGCTGAAGACATGGTCTTCAAACCCGAAGATGCTGTTGTATTTTGTGCACATGTTAAGGATTAGCAGGGTCGGTTATTGGTATGTAATTGTAATAGAATGACACACCTTAGTCATTCTTGATATTTTGATGTGCTAATTTGAGTGTTTAAACAGGTTAATATAATAGAGGACCCGGACGGTGATTTAGATCATTATGTTCGCAATGATACTGATATCACTGATTTTCCTCTTTGCAGAGCATATCACTTAGGTTTTATGTTTCATATTTAATTTTTTATTTGAAGTTTTCATCGGTAGGGTTAAGGTTATTTTTTGGTTGCTAAAAGCCTTACCAGTTTTGTTTTGTTCAATTCATATGATTTCAGGAGGCAAGAAGGCTTGGATTTATTATATGTTATAAAAAGGTACGACGTACAACTCATTAATGAAGTAGTTACAGTTTTAAGAAAAGATATTGAGATTATTATTGAAATCAATTTTGTTGTCAAATGTAACATCTAGGGTATGATTCCTTCTTGTAGAGAAGAAAGGGAATATATTATCATCATATCATCAGCCTCTTTTATGGGAGAAACTACCAACAAACGTTGGGTTCCCATTCGAAACAAGTATTTCAGTTCCTAAATTACCCCCTCTGAAGTTGAAAATTATGAATAGTATTATTCTTTTGCATTTTTGAACTCCAGATAATTGATGTTACACCTAAGATGTTGACATAATTTGTTTAAAGCTTCCTACAGGAATTCCACAGGATGAATTATACGAAGACTTTCAATCATCATTTATCAAGGTCTGATTTTGATTTGATCTTAGTTATCCTTTATGTTTATTCTAAGTCTACATGGCATTAATGCACTATTTGACAAGATAATTTAGTTAAACTTAAGGAAACGAATTTAATGAAAGCTAAACAATCTAAGTTGGAACCTAATTTGTTACACACACTTAACAAATTGCAATTGTCGGAACTAGAGGTGGCAATTTTGGCAGGATGAGTAACTGGGTCGGGTACAATAAATGTCTCAATCGGACAATATCAAACCTCAAAAAGTCTGACTGGTGTGTGCAGTGAAGTATACAATAAACAACTGGTAGCAAACTAGCAGAAAAAAAACCATCTGTAAGTGTTTCCCTCTGATCTTTATAGAGGTGGAAATTTTGACCTATTAACTTATTGATGGGTTGATTTGAGTTGTGCTTAATTTCGAGCGGATCAACATAAGCTTGAAAGTAAATCATTTTATTTAAACATTTTATATGCATTGAACTTACAGAATGTTGAATTGGCAGTTTTGTTCATATACCGGAATCAAGTGACTCGTGTGTAAACCAAGACGACTCAACCTATTTTAGGGTCTCAAGCGAAATTTAGCTGGGGACTTTTTTTTTCATAAAACAAGTTTTAGAACATCAACTATCTCCGATAAGAAGAATGTTAACTTGAAATATAGCCCTCTCAAATTTACTGAATTAAAAGCTCTTCTAATTCATATGTGTTACCATTTTGTCTTAGTTTGTATTGTATTAAATCCTCTTGATATATTTTTTAATTGTTTTTTTTTTCTTGAATGTGCAAGAAGGTAACACTAAAAAGTGTCATGTACATCTTTAGCACTCTCTTGCTTGACCTTTTTAGTGGGAAACATAATTCACCTAGCCATGTATGTGCCATCTCCACTCATGATATTCTCACCTATATCCATAAGGTGAGCAAATAGTAGTGTTTCACATTCAGTTTGATAAATGATTCTTTATTGCTTATTTGTTTTTGCAATGTTGTGATCCTCCGGACCATTTGAGAAATTCTTCAAAAGAAGCTACATTGGTTGCTAAGATCAATATTAGTGGAAACTACAAGTTTGACAAGTTGCTACTAGAGATTAAACGATGCGGGTTAAGAGCATTTGTACTATTTCAGGTAACTAAATTCTTAGATTACTTTAGTTTATACATAATTTTGTTCTAATAACGAATTGTTTTGTTAATTGATAGTTGGTAGTTACTTCTGAAAAGATATCGAGTAGACCTTTTGGTAGTAGGCATTTAGCAGAATAATAAATCTTTTTTTTATCTATTAGCATATGCGTATTAGATAAAATGTAGAAAAAATACTATACTATACGGGTGACTGTTCCTGCTTGTATGGTTTTTTTAAGTTACTTGCATGTTGTTTTCAAGAGACCATATTGGATGATTTCTTGTGCTTTTATGTTCAACGTTTGCATTTGCTCTTCAAGACTATGTGTTGTTTAGTTTATATAATTACTCTTTTTTTCATTTCTTTTTCATGCACTCACAAGTAATTTTTATATGTATATGCTAGAGAAATTTGAACTCGATGGTTGACTTTCTGTTGGGAGATCCGAAGAAGAAACTGCTTTTTTTCTGTGGGTAAGTGCTTTTAAACATTGTTATGTCTAGGGATGAGCATGGTACCCCTTCGGTACCAAAAAACATGAAAAGTGGGTACCGGTACCCGTAAATATCGGTGTTTACCGGTGTTTTACCCGTAAATACCGGTACCGTACCGGTACCGGTACCAAAAAACGGGGAAAGTGGGTACCGGTACCGAATACCCGGTATGGTTCGGTACCGGTACCTGGTACCAAATGCTCATCCCTTGCTATGTCTGTCAAATCTAACTACTCTCAGTATAGCAATTTTTGGGAGACGATAGAATTGGTAATATTATCTGTTAGTATTCAGTAATACCAAGTTTTATCAGAGGTTAGTAGGTGACAATGATGACCCATTTAGTTAGGATATGGCGATGTAGGTTGTGCTTTAAACAGGCTATATTAGAAGTTTTAGCATAAAGAGTAAGGGGTCTCACAAAGTCCCTTAATGGATAAAAATTCAACATTTTAAATCGTTTTATCTATAGCTTTAGATTATTATTGTAATAATATTGTTCTTCTAATCATAATTCAGACATCGAATATTGTAATTTGAGCAACCCCTTATATAAAGTATGGAATATAGGATGCTTGCAAATGCACAAGTTTAGGCATCGGAACTCTAGAAGTCAAATATAAACATGTAGTCGTAAAGGATCTAAGAATAAAATGGGATGAAGATGGTCCTGCTAAGTCTTGGGCGTAAGGAAATTGGTGTACACATCGCTGAAAATTCAAACAATTTAGCCGTTGGATCCATTTTCTCAGCTCTGAGAGGGTCGTGTGGGTGGGTCAACAAGGTTTGGTCGGATATATCACCCTAATTTCCTTACTGCTGGACTACCACTATGCAATATATATGCATGTATATGTGGGCATTATGAGTTTTTGATTGCTTAAGCTAATGAAATTATAGCATAATAGCATATTCACTTAAGTTAGCAGGTGATTGTGCTGAATGTTGTCTTGATTATTTAATTCAAGTAACTGGAACTGGTCCAAATTCTTCACCATGGATAGGCTTAGGTTTCTATCAAGAAAATTAAAGGTTTGTTTTTTTTTCAATAATTATAAGCATATACCACTATCAGATTATTTATTTTATTAAATCTAATGCTTAAATCAAAGGTTTGGTTTTTTATTTGCCTTTCAACATCTTTTTCTGTAAGCATTTGGTGGGTCCCATAGACGACATGGTTAAAAGAAATTCGCCGTTCAGAAAAAAAAAATTATGGGTTCAACTTAAAATTTAATTAAGACCCACAATACATTGATGTCAGTAAGTTATAATCAATAACTCATAACTGAATATTTTACTTGATTTTGGTTGTAGAGATCTTCAACCACATGCTATTTGGCATTAAAACCAAAGGTGAAAGGAACTAGAGGTGAGTATTTTGGGGCGGTTTGGTGTAATGTTTAATATTGTGATTATATTTTGTGTAAATATTGTGAATGAGTATTTGAGTGCTATTTTTGCATGATTTTGATCGAAGTGGGTGGTGTGGTGTAATATGTTTGTATCCAGTTACATGCAATGATGTATTTGAGCATATATTAAAAATAAAAAGATTTTAAAGATTAGACTGTATATAATTTGCTGCATACAGTTGTCGCCTATTGATGTGCACAAAATGCAACATATAAATTACATCAACTGTGGCATAAAACTAACCCTTTTTTAGTACTAATGTTGGAAAAAGTGTGTTTTTGTCTTCCTTTTGTATTTTCAGGATTAAATGAACTCAAATTAACAAAAGAAGCAAAAAGGCAGCTAAATCTAACATAACTACAAGAAAAGGAACAAACGTGGCATGCCCGACCTCCCCGACAGCATCTTCCCAAGCAAAACAAGAAAACAGAAGGCTGAACACGCCCCGTGCTCAGTGAACACGGGGTCGTGCCCAAGTGCCAGCATAAAAGACAAAGCTATAGAAGCTTCTATCGCCCACCACGGGGCCGTGCTCAGCGGACACGGGGCCATGGTCAACTATAAGATTCGCAGAATCCCGGCAAATCTTGATAGTACAGATATGCTTCTGCACACGGGGGCGTGCCCAGCGGACACGGGGCGTGGTCAACTAATGCAGACAAACTGCAATTAATGAAGACAAAGAAGAGGCTGGACACGGGGCCGTGCCCGAGCTGCTGTTCAGGATATAAATAGGGGTGCTTGGCTCATTTGCAAACCATCCCTTGGCACACCACCTCTCTCACACTTCACCCACCACCCACCACCATCACAACACCATCATCCACCACCATCATCCATTGTCCATCATAGAGTGTGTGAGTCGTCTCGGGATCCAAGATTGATCGTAAGAGTTCTTGACAATCAAAGGCCATGTTTGCCTAAGTCTCTTACATCACTTGGTGAAGACAAGTGTCTAGTGTAATACTTTTTATTTTTAATCTTTTCGCACTTTTTACTTGGTTTTGTATTAATGACTTTAATAACTAGTTTCTTATGTTGAAGGTGATTCTTCCTTATCGTTTGTCCGTGGTGTCTTGGCATTATTTTACTGTCTATATAAAATAAAAGATTTTCACCATTCATATCTCCACGGTCTATATGGAGATATGTTGGCTACCTGGTCGGGGGTTAAGGGAACGGTTACCTTGTTCAGTGTATAGATCCTGCAAGGACCTAGGTCAAATTTAGTAGGATCTCCTTCAATACCCACCGGTATTGGATGACGGGGGTCCAAACTCTTTGATCCCCTCATATGTAAGCTACTATTAATACTTTAATCCGACTACTTAGAACTGTATCCCTGCTGACTCAGACTACTTAGCCGAGGGTAATGTCACCTTCAAAAGAGGGGCCTACCATAATATGCATTAATAACTTAATTAATTATCTTTCAATAATCCGACCCTTTAGGATTGTATCCTTGCTGACACAAACTACTGGGTTGATGGTAATGTCACCTTCAAAAGAGGGGCCTACTACAATAACTAAGATAATCTCTTAAAAAGTGTAAACGTGCGGAAATAATCAAAGGTTACACTATACACGAGTCGGAGCCAAGTGATTCATCTTGTCTATCTGTTTTAATTTTTATTTTATTTTTCAGCATTTTAGTTAGTTTTTATTTTTCTAGTTTAAAACCTTTTTCTAATTTTTGCTTTGATTAGAAGTTGAGGATAAACCGGTACTAAAAGCTCTTGTGTCCTTGGACGACCACGGTATCTTGCCAACACTATACTACGCTCACGATGGGTGCACTTGCCCATATGTGTGTTTGGTGTTAGTAAAATATCGTGTTTTATAAATTTAAAACTAGACTAACGTATAAAAGGGCTTAAAATATACTTAAATACCTATCACACTTTACGCACATCAAGTTTTTGGCACCGTTGCCGGGGACACAAGGATTTTAAGAAAGTTAGGAATCAACGGCCAAATCGTTTTTTCTAATTTTTCTGTTTTTTTTAGGATTTTCGTAGTTTTTCAGCTTCTGCAGAACTCAGCACGGGTCGTGCCCGCTGAACACGACCCGTGCCCAATCATTGGAACTGGCAATCCTGTTTTAAGTCAGACAGTAAGCTGAAAACGGGCCGTGCCCACTCAACACGCCCCGTGCCCAAGATTCAGTTACTGAAAACAGAACCGTAAGATCCCGACGGTTGGTAATTTCTGACACAAACATGAGTGATACTGATATTTTTTACTTTCGGCACTCTTATGGTACGTGGTGTCAAATATGTGGTGGTTCCCATAAAGAATTAGAATGTTATTTTCTAAATTATAAGCCCCACTATATAGACCCATCGTTTTCCCGTAGCTTTAAGAGGGGCGAAAGTAAAAATAATCCCTTTCTGTCCCTCGAATGCTCTCAACCGGATCTTCTAGGAGAAATGCTTCTTGATGAACTATTTCAACTGGAAGATCTAATTCTTAATTGGTTAAAAGAACTTAGGATGGATTTCAATAATTTATCTCAAGACGATAACCAAAAAGAATTGTTGGGATCGCATTCAATTGAAAACAACTTCGTTGTTTCCGATGTTACCTCTAACTCTAATGAGGACTAGAGCGATATTCGTCCCTGTGTCGATTGTGCCGTGAAGAACTCTCCATCGACTTCGTTCGATGCATACATAGACCTGAGCGATTCGGCATACACCTTCTTTAACGAGAGCCCGGGAAAGGGTTGGACTTGTCCACCTACATATAGCATAGGAATCACCCTCACCGACAACCTCTTGCGTTCTCGTCTTAATCTAGAGCAATTAAGGTATCTTAGGCACTTTCGGGTTGTTCCATCCAGTAAGGAACCACCCGATCTGGATAAATTCCTTAGAAATAGACAAACTCCATAAGACACCTTCTAGACACGGGGCCGTGTCCAGGTCAACACGCCCCCGTGTCCACCCAAAGATTCCCGTCTGATTTCGTGTCAGAATACGGACAAAATATGTCAGGATTCCACCTGCACACGGGGCCGTGTCTAGCTGACACGGGGCCGTGTGCAGCGTACTGTCGTTTTCTATAAATGCAGCCAAGAATCCCGCATATTTGAACCATTCAAGGGACAGAGATTTGGGGAATCTTCTCACATACCATCCTAGGTATTTTCTAAAAGAAGTTTCTCAACAACCTTTTTGCCCTTTCCTCTTTTATCCACTTTCATCTCCTTCAATTGTCCTTCATGCTTCCATTAAAGCTTGAAATCTCCATAATTTCAAGCTTAATTGAGATGTTTTTTAGATTTTTATTCATGGAATCTTGTTAAAAATAAGTTCTACAACATTGTTTTAAGTTGTTTCTGCTTAAAAACGTTTTAAAAATCACAAAAACAAATTAAAACTCCATGATTCTTTGTTCCAAAAATCTGCAGACATCTGAACACGGGCCGTGTTCATTGAACACGGGGCCGTGTGCGAAGTACTGATCCCATAAAGTTGAACCCTTTTCGGTATGTTTTCTCAGAATGGCGAGCAGAGCTAGCGGAACATCTTCATCGCACTCCAGAAACAACCGACAAGGGAGAAGATCATCAACGGTTGAAGATTCTCTTGTAAACTATGTTTACGCCTTAAGAGAAGCCATTGATGAGATGACGGGAGTGGAAGAAGCATTGGTTGACCGTATCAATCATTTGATGGTGGGACTAGAGGGATGTCTTCGAGAAGTCAGCCTTTTGCACCAAAGGTTGAACATTCTCGCTTATCCTCCTTTGGTTCCAATCATTAACCAAAGGGCATGGAATGTGGTTCCCGAAGTCATCATACCAGCCGAATGGTGTGCCATACATCCGGGGCCCCCTCGGGACGTACTACAAGGGGTTCCTGTTGGTGTCACTCCTCCTCCACAAGATGTTGAAGAAAACGACCCCGCCTTCTTTCTCCCGAGAGAGATAGAAGAATGGCTCTAGCAACATCTAGGGAATACCTCTCGGCTCGGAGTTCTACAAAGCTTTTAGATACCGGAAAACTATTTCCGGAGTTTTGGTTCTTATTGTACTCGTAGAGCTCCATAGGATGATTTTACATATCACTTGACCTATCTAATTTAGGACCCTTAAATTTTATTTTCTGCTTTGTTTTTAACTTTTTAGGACTATTATGTAATTCTCTCTATGAATTAATGAATGATGGTTTTAGCTAATTTGGTGTTTGGATGATGTTGTAATGAATAAAACACACACTCGGGATGGTGAAGGATAACAAGGGAAACTTGAACCAGCACCCCATGCACGAAAACAGGGTAATCCGATGAAATTTTCTTCATTACATCAAGTTCAGCACGGGCCGTGCCCGCCCAACACGGCCCCGTGCTGCACAGTCTGCAGAAAATGCCCAGTTCAGGTAACTGGACACGGGCCGTGTTCACCCAACACGTCCCCATGCCCAGGCTTCTGTTTCTCTTTATTCATTTCTGTTACTGGCGATCTGAACATGGAGCCGTGCCCGGACACCACGGGGCCGTGTCCAGACGCCCAGTAACACAAATTTTTGCTTTTTCACACCTTTTTACACATTCAATCAACCTAAAAACTTATTTTTGGGACACATTGAGGACAATGTGTAATTTAAGTGTGGGGGGATGCGAAAACTTTGAATCTTGCAAGTCCTAATCACAAGCCTTACACAAAACTCTATTGGAACCGCTAATCACCCCAAATTTTTTCAAAATTTTTCATTTTTTTTACTTGTCTAGGTTTAACTTGGGAATTTCAAGTTCTAAAAAGGTTATATTTTTACAAATTTACAACCGATATCGTCGTGATAAAAAGAACCAACATAAGAAAATTATGAAACTGCATGACAAGTTTAGTTAAAATTTGATTATATATACTTGATCACATAAAAACCCATTCCCATAAAAAGTGAGTTTTGAGCCTTTATTGAGCATACAAATACATATATTTAAACTAAATGCTCATTTTTCGTTTCTTGTGTGAATAGCCGCTTGGTTCTTACGACTCTAGAACTTGCCACGACGATACATTCCCGGTCCTTACCAACTTAAACTCGAGTAAGTAAATGACGGAGTCATTAGGACTAACCCTTTTTATTTCTACACCATTATTTTTCTTTTTTTTTTACCACCTACCCAAAATCCCCTTAGTTAACCCCTTTGAGCCTAAACCTTTTCATTTCTTAACCCAAAAACAAACACCCTTTCACCCACCAAAACTTTTTATTTTTTTTTATTTTTTAACCCTTTGTTTTAGTAACAAGCTCGGTTTTTCGTATGACTTTTCAAAATATATATATATATATATATATAGAGAGAGAGAGAGAGAGAGTGGGGATCCTACGGAAAGTGTGTTTTTTCCTAAAAAGTGTAAAAAGTCATAAAACACAATAATTTCAGGCATAAAACACACATAAAACTCACAAATAATAGAATGAATATTACTAAAACACCATATTCAAACTCTAATAGTCCATAAAAACTTCAAACACACCATCGTAGAACTATGAATATAAAACACACAATGCTAAACAACATAAAACACAATAATATTTGGCATTCCACAATCACAGCCTTAACATCTAAAACACAACACAAAACCCACATACATGATGTTTTAGTAATCTTCATCATATTATTTGTGGGTTTTTGGTGTGTTTTATGGTTGACATTATGGTGTTTTATGACTTTTTACACTTTTTAGGAAATTTAGACTTTCTGGCCAACTCCTATCCTATATATATATATATATATATATATATATATATTTGTTGATGATGAAGCAAAAGAAAAATAAACAAACAAGTTCATCAAAAATAACTTTGTTTGAATAATGGCTTCATCAAAATAAAAATTGCAAAAATAAAAAGTCTTACGAAAACCGACGCTTTTTACGCATTTCGCCCTTTTACTAACCACTAACCCAACCACCTACCTTTATCCCAAGCCTAACCCTTCACCCAAAAGTCCTCTTGATATTTACAAAGGTATATAGTTAAAAAGGAGGAGGATTGATCGCTTGGCAAGCCTATGGTAGGAATAAGTTCCATGCCGCTCTCGAGTGATTCACTAAAATGCATCTTCGGCCGAGTGTTGAGTGATCCCCCGTGAGGTATGTGAACTTGTATATAAATGGAATTTTAAAAAGGCATGTTATGCCCTAATAAGTAATTTATCTTATGTAATGTTTTAAATAAATCATGACGAATAGGATTGTAAATAAATAAAAAAATAAAACTTGATAAAGAATCTTGGAAATCCCGACACTCTATGACAAGCCCAAAAACCTTCTTTTCTACCCATTCCATTTGGGAGTGTAAAGCCACATTATAAAGAGTTTTGCTTGAGGACAAGCAAAGATTCAAGTGTGGGGGTATTTGATGTGCACAAAATGCAACATATAAATTACATCAATTGTGGCATAAAACTAACCCTTTTTTAGTACTAATATTGGAAAAAGTGTGTTTTTGTCTTCCTTTTGTATTTTCAGGATTAAATGAGCTCAAATTAACAAAAGAAGCAAAAAGGGAGCTAAATCTAACATAAATACAAGAAAAGGAACAAACGTGGCACACCCGACCTCCCCGACAGCATCTTCCCAAGCAAAACAAGAAAACAGAAGGCTGAACACGCCCCGTGCTCAGTGAACACGGGGGCGTGCCCAAGTGCCAGCATAAAAGATAAAGCTATAGAAGTTTCTATCGCCCAACACGGGGCCGTGCTCAGCGGACACGGGGCCGTGGTCAACTATAAGATTCGCAGAATCCAGGCAAATCTTGATAGTACAGATATGCTTCTGCACACGGGGGCGTGCCCAGCGGACACAGGGGCGTGGTCAACTAATGCAGACAAACTGCAATTAATGAAGATAGAGAAGAGGATGGACACGGGGCCGTGCCCAATGGACACGGGGCCGTGCCCGAGCTGCTGTTCAGGCTATAAATAGGGGTGCTTGGCTCATTTGCAAACCATCCCTTGGCACACCACCTCTCTCACACTTCACCCACCAACCACCACCATCACAACACCATCATCCACCACCATCATCCATTGTCCATCATAGAGTGTGTGAGTCATCTCGGGATCCAAGATTGATCGTCAGAGTTCTTGACAATCAAAGGCCATGTTTGCCTAAGTCTCTTACATCACTTGGTGAAGACAAGTGTCTAGTGTAATACTTTTAATTTTTAATCTTTTCACACTTTTTACTTGGTTTTGTATTAATGACTTTAATAACTAGTTTCTTATGTTGAAGGTGATTCTTCCTTATCGTTTGTCCGTGGTGTCTTGGCATTATTTTACTGTCTATATAAAATAAAAGATTTTCACCATTCATATCTCCACGGTCTATATGGAGATATGTTGGCTACCTGGTCAGGGGTTAAGGGAACAGTTTGGTAAGAGTCTTACCTTGTTGAGTGTATAGATCCTGCAAGGACCTGGGTCAAATTTAGTAGGACCTCCTTCAATACCCACCGGTATTGGATGGCGGGGGTCCAAACTCTTTGATCCCCTCATATGTAAGCTACTATTAATACTTTAATCCGACTACTTAGGACTGTATCCCTGCTGACTCATACTACTTAGCCGAGGGTAACGTCACCTTCAAAAGAGGGGCCTACCATAATATGCATTAATAACTTAATTAATTATCTTTCAATAATCCGACCCTTTAGGATTGTATCCTTGCTGACTCAAACTACTGGGTTGAGGGTAACGTCACCTTCAAAAGAGGGTCCTACTACAATAACTAAGATAATCTCTTAAAAAGTGCAAAAGTGCGGAAATAATCAAAGGTTACACTATACACGAGTCGGAGCCAAGTGATTCATCTTGTCTATCTGTTTTTATTTTTATTTTATTTTTCAGCATTTTAGTTAGTTTTTATTTTTCTAGTTTAAAACCTTTTTCTAATTTTTGATTTGATTAGACGTTGAGGATAAACCGGTACTAAAAGCTCTTGTGTCCTTGGACGACCTCGGTATCTTGCCAACACTATACTACGCTCACGATGGGTGCACTTGCCCATATGTGTGTTTGCTGTTAGTAAAATATCGTGTTTTACAAATTTAAAACTTGACTAACGTATAAAAAGGGCTTAAAATATACTTAAATACCTATCACACTTTACGCACATCACCTATCATGATGCTTTTTCAGTAAAGTAGTAAATATATGCATAGCCAAGACATTTAATATGTTATACGTGAGATTGATTACGTGGTTAGAGAAATTATGCAGACCTATGAAATTGCTTTCTATTATTCACTTTGTCTTTTTCCTGAGTGTATAGAGGGGTTTGTGTGATGTGAGGTTTAGGGATGTGGATGGTCAACTAGCAAAGGTAAGCTTCGCTTGCAATAGATGAAGAAGAATTATGATAGTTGAAAACAATTATTTTACCAGTTTCGTGTTTTCATAACATTCTTATCTTATTTTCAGTATTGTCGTATTTGATTATTTTAGTAATTGAACATTATGAATTGTGAGTTTTCATTTTTTAGATTATATTATTCAAAATCGTCTTAAAATTTTACATACCAATTTCATGTTGTTTGTCAGTTTGAAATAACCACCAGGTTTAAGTCTCTCACCTGCTTTTGTCAAAGTTACATATTGTAAACGGGCATGATGAATTGTTATGGCACACGGTTGAATATATGGCAACAAATATTGTGTATCATTTATATTATCTTGGGAAAAGCTTGAACACCCTCGGTGGGACTGGTTGGGCTATGAAATTGATCGGTTGGAACATGAAGTTTGGTGGGGTTGCAATCTATATACAATCCCTTAACAAATTTGTATTACTTTTTTTAACCTTTAAAAAAATAACTTTCATTTTTTAATACAAAGTAAGTTATAAACACAAGTCATAAGCAATCGATAAGTTTGAGTTTTATCACACGTTCACAACCGCTGATTAAGTTTATGAAAAATTTATAACTCTTCTATAGCTAAGACATTTAATATGTCATACTTTTTGTATGATTTTAATTATGCATTAATCATAAAAAGTTTTAAATATAAGTAACTTTCTCGAGCCAGGGAAGCAATCCCGGGTGATAATCTAATATATATAATAAACGTCATAAATAAGGGCTTATGTGGCATTAGATAAGAGCTTGGAAAATGATGTGGCATTAGCTAAGACAACCTACATTTTGGTTTTGGCTCCAAAATTTCAGGTCTTTTTTTCTTTATATGGGCAGACACAGTATCCGGATTTTGACCCATGTATTTAAATGTTCTAAAACCCTAAATCTGCATCTCTTTCACCGCCGCTTCATTCTTCTCCTTCACGCAGTGATAATTGTAAGGATCTGCAAAAATGCCCCAAAATAACCCGTAAGTAGTATTCCGGACCCCTAAAACCCAAATCCATAACAAAAATCAAGAAAAATCAGATTTTTGGTTTTCACGTGGGCCGCGTAAGCCTTAAGGTAAGGCTACGCGAGCCGCGACAACTTATAAATGACCGGATAAGCGAACAGGCCATGTGTCTGACACGTGGCGCACCTAGGTGTGAGACGCTAGCCCTAGTTGTAGACTAGGTGGCTCTCGCGGGCCGCGTAAAAGCCATGTTAAGGCTTACGCGGGCCGCGTAAAACTCAAAATGTGGCTATAAGTAGCCTGTGCATGGGACTTGTTTCTGCATTCGAAATTTTAGTCTCAAAACGTCCATATTCTGCAAAAAAACGAGTTTTACGGTGTCACGACGCCGCTACGATACAGGGTATTAACTCGATCACTGCTACGATACAATGTCCGATTGATTGAAACCGATCCGATGGATGTTTAAGTGCTGCCCAAATCAGGGCTATACTTTGTCATTCGTCGTGAAGGTTTTGATTTCGTGAGCCTATCGTAAATGTTGTATTAAGTTACTAACCTAGTTTCGTGTGCATTGTTGTTTAAATTAGGTTGTCAGGCTTATCAGTAGGCTAAACTCTGCCCAATTAAACTTGCAATGTGAGTCATTCTCTTTTTCTCAAAAATGTTTTACAATACCCAAATGTTTTCCAGTTATATATTACAGGGATTAAGTCGTGGTTATCTTGAATCACTGGCAAGTGGGGTATTGTGCACATTACTAATTTCTCACGGTTAGGTTCATCAACCTAACAGTGATAATCATCACTACTTGGGTGAAAGGACCCAATAGTGGTATGACCATCATCACCAGGGTGTGACACGGCGCCAGATAAAAATAAGATAGTAGCCATTGTAATCGCTCTTATGCTGTAATTTATAACTAATGTGTCGTTTAATTTAACCTGAATGACTCGCCAGTATTTCCTCGCTGATAAAATATTTTTAAAACATGTTTCAGGTGACCTACTGTGAATCAAGGAAAACGTGCTACGAAGCACTAACAAACTTGAAGTGGTGGCTCTGTAAAATAAATAAACATGTTTTGTAAAACAAGGGATTTCCTAGTAAAATACCCTTTGCTGTAAATTATGGGTTTTGTCCCAAATTATGAAATAAAATAATTGGGCATTTTCAAATTTTAAAAGATCCTGTTAAACTTCCGCTGTCAATACAAATAATAAATACCACGGGTTTCTATCCCGCGGCTCCTGGACCGGGTCACACAAGGACGGTGGTCGTGACAGAAAAAGGTGGTATCAGAGCCAGGTTTTTTAAGCCAATTAAGTATTTAGAAATACTTAATTTTCTGATTGCCATTCTGTGAATTTAAGTTGATAAACGAAATTTTAACTTAAGTTGGTGTGTGTTTCTTCATATATGCTAACAGCATGAATGAGTTATCTGAAGCTCTTCAGAATCTCACTATCTATCCTACTGACATGGAAGTTTCCGGGGGCTTTTCCGATTATCTGGCCGATACTGAAGAACCTATGGAATTCCAAGCCCAACCTCAGGAGAAACCCAAGTCGAAAAAGAGAAGGAGACTCGTAGGATGGAGATGCGCACAGAGGAAGAAGCCAGCCGCACAGAGGGTTAAAAAGACTGAGGACCCAAATGATAAAGGGAAAGGAAAAGAGATCGGGGAAAGTTCAGGGCAAACCCAGAAAATGCCACCCTGGGAAGAGCTTGATCGCAAACTGGCAAATTGTGACCTCATTGGACCTGCCAATGAAGACCTCTTCAATTACCCCGCCGAATCACAACTTCCAGTTAACTTATGTAACATATCTGGTGTGTACGGATGCATACTAAAATATATAAAATATGAAAGTCGCAAAGTCGACAATTTTGGCTATATGTGTTGACATGATTATGTGTGATTATTTTATTGTGACTGGTTATTATTTAGTTATTTGTGCAATTAATTTATATATTGATAATTATCAGATGGAACACGCCGTCAATGAGCCAATTAACGAAGTTAATCAATCCGAACAAAACCATGAAGATCAATTTCTTAATATGCAAGATATAGAAAACATCATTTCCCAGGGAATAGCAAATGCTAATCCAGCAATCCTTGCTGCTGCCCGAAATCCAGTTGAACCTCAACCAATTATTTCCAGCAAACGTACTCACGGCGATAATTTCAGTAATAGTGTAAATGGAGGCGGCAACAGTAATAATAATAATGATAATGATAATGATGGGATACAAGCCCCATTTCTTAAGAAGGAATTTCTTGCCTGTAAACCAATCGAATTTGCAGGCAATAAAGGGGCAACTGCTGTACTACGTTGGTTAGAGAAAACCGAAGCAGTAATTAAAATAAGTAAATGTGCCAAGGGGCACTAGATTTTTAAAGAAGGGGCACTAGAATGGTGGAATACGGTACTACAAGCCAAGGGAAGCGATGTAGCTTATGCCATGAATTGGGAAGAATTTAAGAGACTAGTAGAAAGAAAATTCTGTCCCGAATATGAAAAGGAACAAATGACAAATAAGTTCCAAAATCACCGGATGGTAGACGTTGATTGTCGAGGATATACTTTGACATTCTTCGAATATGCCCGAATTGTACCTACCCTGGCTTCGCCAGAACCGGTACTTATTTCTCGCTATATTTGGGCTTTGATTGGTGAAAATCGTGATATCGTCAAAGCTGCGAGACCCCGCATAATTGACGATGCTGTGGAATTAGCCAACACCCTGACTGACGGACTGGTACGCACAAGAGAAGAAAATTGGAAAAAGGAAGTGGCCCAAAAGATTACCCAAGGATTCCGTGTGAATAATAGTAGTAATTTCAAGAAAAAGGGAACCAGGCAACCTTCCATTGGTCCATTCTGTGATACCTGTAAAAGAAAGCATTTTGGAAGATGCAAAGGGTATTGCAATTTCTGCAAAATTCCAGGGCATCAAGAAGAAGATTGCAGAAGGAAGAAATCAACTATCTGCTTCAACTGTGGAGAAGCTGGACATTTTAGACCAGACTGCCCCAAATTGGTCAAACCAGCTGACAATAAAGCCAAACCTGCAGAAGGAACTATCAAAAAGAATGCAAGAGCATTCCAGTTGACTACCCAAGAAGCAGAACTTATCCCAGATGTAATAGCTGGTACGTTCCTAGTTCACGACGTTTATGCAAAAGTATTATTTGACTCTGGTGCAAACCAAAGTTTTATAAATACTTCATTCTGCCAAGCTCTTAACCTAACCTTAACCAAACTTAGACAAGTTTTTACGGTAGAAACCGCAGACGGTAATTCTGTTCACATAGATAAAGTTTTGCAAGAAGGAAAAATAGAACTCTTAGGCCATAAATTTTCTACAAACCTGTTACCTATGAATTTAGCTGGATTCGATGTGGTATTAGGAATGGATTGGTTAGTAGCCAACCATGCTCGAATTCTCTGTGATAAGAATTCAATAGAAATTCATGCACCCACAGGAGAAGTAGTGGTGATTACAGGAGATAAGCCACGTAAATCAATGAAGTTCATTTCTGTAATGAAAGTTGCTAGTTATGAACGAAAACAAGGAATAGTGTATATTGTAAGTCCCGATTAACCGGATCTTTCAATGATATCAAACAATCACCAAGTTTGTGCGGAATCCAAACTTGGTGAGATTCAAGAATAACCACGAAAATCAGAAAATACGAAGAGCAAAGAACAATACCAAATCACTTTCAACACTTGCACACGATTCTATTACTTGAAAAGCAAAACCGTCTAGTACAAGTGTTCACAACTCCAATCGCCTCTCACTCCCTCGCTGTAGGAATTCTGAAACTATGAGGCTCCTAGAGGTTCAAAACCTAAAACAAGTTGAAAACTTGTTTATATACATACTCAAGCCCAATTCCCTACATGGGCTCCCCTTGGGCCTGCTTGGCCCACATGGCGTAAAGCTTGGCCCAAGTGACCTATAAAGGTCCAAAACCTAATATAACTAACCCGGTAAAGCCCAGTTCATAACCATAACCCGTTGGGTTAATTTGATGCTTCAGTCTCACACTTTAGGGCCTAACAATCTCCCCCTAGACTGACGCCATCAAATTGTCTTCATAGCATGAATTCAGCAACGTCTTCAACGAAGTCTATGGTCGTCGCTATGCTGCAGATGTTGTGGAAGTTCTTGACTTCTGAACTCTCAGCACTGGGTCTCTTTTCTTCAGCTCTTGTGGTTAGCTTCATATCAGGATCTCGATCAGCTTTGCTTGAAAATCTTGTTAAAAAGAATGTGAGAGGAGGATTCTCAGCAGCTCTTTTCTTCTTCAATCTTTTTCTTTCAAGCAGGTTCACAGGTACTTATTCAAATGTACTTTCACTATCAGACGACGTTTCGTATCCGGTTCTTCTGACTTAGGTACAACTTGTTGTTGTGATGCTTCAGGCTTCTTCAGCAACTAACAGCATCTCAGTCTTCATCAACCCCTGTTCTTGATTAAAATCAAGTTCTGCACATGCTCACAAACTCATAAGCAAACATTTCTTATGCAACAGGGAGAGTACCATATGAACACTAGGTACATCCAAGTACTGTTACTCGGATTTCACAATTTAAATTCTTTCAACTTTTGATGATCAGTCAAATCTTCAAGAACGGTTACATTTTTTATTTTAAGAAAAACAAATAAACACTCTATTTTTGGATTTTTGAATTTTTTTTTATTTTTTTAATATTAAGAACTAGAAACAAATAAAAACTCAAAATATAAACAACTACCATAATATAATATACAATTACAATTGCAATGGGATCAAAATTCGTTCTCAGGCAGACTAAGGAACACTTTTCAGTACGAGCCTAATCAAACCGGTCTATGCGATTGCCAATATGTTTGTCCACTTAAACTTTAACGCCCAACTTTCAATTTTTCAACTTCGTGATATGCTTAAGGTAATATTATACTATTATACCCGTGTGTCCCATTCCAAGGCATACCCCCGCGATCAAGGTAAGCATAACGATTCATCGTAGCAGGTGAGTATACTGATGTCATCCTTTTGATTTACAACATTAGACCATTGGTGACAGGTCAGTACTTTCGTACAGCAGAGCGACCAATGATTGTGTCCAACGAGGGTGAGGCAAATACCATTTTGGTACGAATTTGGCTCTTTAGCATTGGGATTTTTCTCATTTTGAGATTTTATTCCCTAAGGTTTTTGTCCTCTTTGGGATCTTTTAAGATATCCTGACTGTGTCTAGGTCTGCATATAATCTGGATGCAACAGAAGGACAGCCAAGATATCCCCGGATGATTCAACAATATAAAGACCTAAAACCTCAGACGTTGGCTATCTATCAACGCAAGATTTAAGACAATAAAATCATACGCCGTTGGTATGTTACCCACATGGTACATGTTGGTGCACTGAATGTCTGTTGACTATGTCTGAGTTAAGTTTTAGGTCTAGATAGATTGTACGGAGTTGGAAATCAGGATTTTATGTATGTTTGTGATTTCGCTCCTAGATGTCTAATGTAGGTGATTTCGCTCCTGACACACTTGCTGATTTCGCTCCTGTTGAACTTGTTAATTCCGCTCCTGTTGATCATAGAGTTTGGAGCGAAATCAGGCCTCCTATAAATAGGGGTTGGCTGATCTCATTTGTGAACGGTTGGAGCGAAATCAGGTCATTGTGTAGGTGTCGAAACTCTGTCAAAATCTACTCAGAAACACGTGTAAAGGATTGTAATCAGTAATAGAAAGAAGTTAAAAGGATCCAAGCTGTTTGTGACTTCGTTTACGTTGATTCCACCTTCGTATTTGAAGATGAACTACCTTATACTGACTGTTTAGGGTCTCAACACGGTCCAACAAGTGGTATCAGAGCTCAGGATGAGGAGTTCATACCATAGCAGCTTGATTCTACCAGAATTTCTCATTTCTACTCACTTCTTCTTATATTTTACTGATTTGAACGAGTTCCAACGGTCGGAATGGCTTGATTTTCGAGTATATCGTGTAAAACATAGAATTAACTAACCCTAGAAAGAATCAGGTTAAAATTCGAAGTAAAATGGTAAAATACACCTAAAAACCTGATTTCGCTCGTAACGATCTTCGCAGATTTCCCTCTAAAAAGTTGATTTCGCTCGTAAAGACTTAAAAATTCTAATTCTGCTCGAAACACCATTCTGATTTCGCTCAGAAAAGTTAAAGTCTGATTTCGCCTGAAATTCAATTCTGATTTCGCTCGAGAGTTACATTCTGATTCCGCTCGAAATCAGAATTTAGCTGATTTCACTCATAAGCTGATTTCGCTCGAAATTAGCTGTTTGTCAAAATTTCAAAAAATTTTCTAAGTGTTTTGCTGATTGTTTTCAGGTACGTACAAGATGGATGATTTCAATCCGTTCTATGATGTTTTTGCGTTTGCTGGAGACGGTGGAAATGATACATCTTCGAGTAACACTAATGAGAACACGCCGAATTCAAAGAAAAAGTTATCGGATGCATTGGAGGTTGAAAGTGCTTTCGGAACCTACAACAAACCCCCGAAGTTGATGGCTATCGAAGAATATAGTCGGTGGGCCAAGAAGTTTGAAGATTGGTTGATGGCTTTTGCTTTTCCTAGCTGGAAGAGTCTAAAAAATGGATACCAAAATGGAAACAAAAAAGGTGAAACCTTAACGACAAATGAAGAGATAGAATTGTTTGTTGCTGAGCAAAAATGTATTGCGTTACTGTTTCAGTCAGTCAGAGAAGATATAATATCTTTGATCGAATACTCTAGTGCTACAGATCTCTGGAACAAATTGAAAAACAAATGTATAGGAAGTGAAGAAATTGTGAAAAACAAAAAGAAACTACTTAGAAAAGAGTTTGATTTGTTTGGGTGTTTAAAGAATGAATCAGTTTGTAAAATGATTGAGAGGTTTGGACATCTGAAGCTGGAACTGGCGAGACACGACACTGTCTATTCTCGAGAAGAGCTAGTCGACAAATTGTTTGATGCATTGCCAGATGAGATGGATTGGTAATATTATGCGTTGATGCTAAAGAATACTATCAAGCCACCAGAAGATTTGACAGTAGACTTACTGATTGAGAGACTAGAGAGTCACGAGTTGGAATTAAAGAAGACACACAAAGTCAATCATTCATCTTATCAGCAGAATTTGGATTTGTATTATCCAAAGAGCATGATGCCAAAGAGTACATCTCCCAAGACATCGTTTTCTGCTGAGAATGTCTCTACAAAAAGCAAAGAAAGTCAAAGCAGTGGTTATCACAGTGGATATCACAGTGGGTCTTCATCAAATTCAAATCAGTCTGATGCAAAGAACTTATTTCAATGCAACATCGCTATAGACTTAAAGAATGCTCAGAACTTCAGCGAAGAGTCTGCTAAACAGCAGATGGTTTTCTTAGCATCTGTGCTAGAATCTTATGAAAGTCTTGTAGCAGGGAAGATAGGCAACACCAATCTGACGAAAGAAGATTATGATCAGATTGATCCTGAGGAGATGGAACTGATCGACATATGGTTGTGTATGGCCAGTGCAGTTCGTCGAGCACAGCGTTTCATGGAGATAACCAGGAGGAAGTCAATTGGTGGACCATCTACCAAGTTGGGCTTTGATAAGACTAAGGTGACGTGCTTCAAGTGCAAGCAGAAAGGTCACTTTAAGCGTGAATGCAGAAACGCATATGCTGATGAGTCTGAAAATCCGTTCAGAGAAGACTACTACAAGAAGGCAATATATCATCATAACAAATCGGAGCCGCCAAGAATGAAGCAGATTGAAGATAACAAAGAAAAATCTAGAGCTCTTGCGGTGATTCACGATGATGAAGGTTTTGACTGGAGCGAGTTGTAACCTGAGGAGGATGCGGTTGGATATGCATTCATGGCAAAATCTGAACCTGTTCCTCGGAAAGATGACAGAACTGAAGAACAGAAGTATGGTTACAGAAAGCAGTTAGCTATAAACAAAATGATCAGAATATCTGGTATTTTTTCTGAGGCAAAAGAGCAAATAGATGGGATCCAGACAGGGAGTGTTATCTTGACCCCTATGGAAACATTGCTGTTGATCATAAAACTCTTGATTTAGAAACCATAATCCAAGAGTATAAAATTGAAGATGATTATTGGCAGAAGAAATGGTGGGGAAGCGGTGAAGATGAAGAGAAAGAAAAGAAGGAGAAAGAAGAGAAAGAGAAGTCAAAGAATATTGACACTGGGATCATTGACACGACACAGGAGTTGAATGCTGAAAACATGGGAAAGATGGCTGACAAGGTGCTGGCTGCTAATGCACTTGAGGTAGATTCTAAATCCATTTCTGAGTCTAAAAGCCAAGTCAGTTCAAACGCGTCAACGACTGAGTCAGGTAAGAAGGTCAGTGGTGATGTTAACTACAAAAATTGCATCAAAGAATGCAAGGTTTGTAGTACAAACAATTATCTCAAAGGTAAGAAGATTGAGGATCTGACTGCTAAAGTCAGAAGTGTTGAGGATCAAATCCTTGATCGTGACAAAATGGTGAAAGCTTCAACTGAACGGTTAAAAGAATTAACTAAGAAAATTGAAACTAATAAAATTGATCAGGAAAAGGTTAGGAAAGAAAATGAAAGGTTAGTTCTTGAAAATCGTCAGATCACTGAAAAATTTGAAAAGCTTAAAAGCACGATTAAAGATAATGATGATAGAAACGGTAAAACTTACAAAGAAAATTGCCAATTGCAATGTGTTTTGAGAATCAAAGAAGAATTAATCAACAAACAATTGGATGAGATTGCTAAATTGAAACTTAAGTTTGAAGAAGCCAAGATTGAGAATGAGCGTATCAATTTGAAATTGAACAGTTACAGCTCTGCAAGCTTTGTTTTGCAACAGATTATTCCCAAACCCATCGGGAAAGACAAAGCAGGCGAAGATGTATACTGTGATGGAACTGGGGTTGGGTTTCCTCAAGTTCCACCACCAGTTCTTGAAAATTATTCGAAAAAGCAATCTGGGTTGGTTAATCTTGAGGAAGAAAATGAAGTGAAACTTCCTGATTCAATTGATGTTACATTTTTTTCATCATCATCTGATGATAGTGTTCAGACAGAGATTGTTAAAAGCACAGCTGAAAGTGTTTTGAATAGTGATTCAGCTGGAGATGATGAATGTTTCTTGAACAAATACATTCCGAAACAAAAGTCCAAAAACAACTTAGGTGATGAACCGGGTCTTGTGATGTACAAGATGGCTGGATCTGATAAGTTGTATTCGGATTCTGAGTTTTCTTTGGAGAATGTAAATGTTTCAAAATTGACAAATGTTTTCAAATTGGTTGAAGTTGAGTTGTCTGAAGTGAACAGTTTAAAACAAACAAAGAGGCAAATGAATTTTGAGAAAGATAAAACTTACTACAAGAAACCTGTTGTTCCACCACGTTTTTATAACAACAATTGAAACAATTGGTCGGGTGGTTATCAGGGTGGTAAGAACTATCAAAGAAAGAATTTTCAGAACAAGAAGTTTGCTGAAAAGAAGGTGTTTGTGAACGGTTCAAGTTCACTTTCTGATGAGGAAAATGAATTTTTTTCGAAATCAAATGAAGAATTCTTTGAGAAGAGGGCATCACAACCTCAGTCTGAAGGCACAAGTCGGGTAGTTGATACTCGTACATGTTTTAGATGCAACAAAGTTGGTCACATTGCAAGAAATTGCACCAACTTCAAGCCTAAGACTGAAGTTATTGAGAATCGACAGAAGAAGGTTGATTCAAAAGGCAAAGCTCCAATGGTTGTTGAGAAAATTTTGAAAAATGAGAAATCAAAAGTCAAAATTGAACCTGTTAAGAATGTGGTAACTAAAAAGGACAAGTTTTACAAACGGGTTGCATCATCTCAACAAACATGGAAGCCAAAAGTGGTTGAAAAGAAACCAAGTTCTTCAAATTCAAGGGTTTCTGAGAAAGAAAACATTCCAATTTCTTATGAAAATTTTGTGAAAAAGGATGTTTCATTGGAAAATGAGGTTAAAGAGGTTGTTGATAACAAATTGGAAATGAATGATAAAAACTTTCCACCTCTTAAATCGGTTGTAAAGTGTATTGATGAGATTAAGTTACCCGAGTCTGATGAGGCTTGGGCAGCTTATTTCAGGTAATCAGTTTTTGACATACCGGAGCTTCCTAGTTGGTAATCGTGAAGCATGAATCGGCATCTTTATTGAATTGTATGTGATATGTGCAGGAACTTCCGAGAACTATTTCACGATGGATTATGGATAGTGGAGCGTCTCGACATATGACAGGAAAGACTACATTGTTGTACGATGTTAGAAATATCAATGGAGGTTATGTGGGATTCGCTGGAAATCAAGGTGGTAGAATTGTTGGTGAAGGAACGTTATCCAATGGGATTGTTACGTTTAAGAGAGTTAACTACATCGCTGAACTAGAGAATAATCTGCTGAGTATCTCACAGATTTGTGACAGGATGTATACCACTCACTTTACTGACAAAGAATGTTTGATATTGAAGCCAGGATTTGTTATCCCTGAAGAATGGATTATCATGAGGGCACCTAGAGTGAATGATTTGTATGTATTGGACATGAGTGTAGCAACTACAACTACTGGTCAAGCACATTGTTTTGTGTCTAGAGCAACAGAGAAAGAATCGAAGTTGTGGCATCGGAAGATGGGGCATATACATCTTAGAAAAATGAATCATCTGGTGCACAATGATCTAGTTTTGGGTGTTAATATCAAAGGTTTTAATCTGGAAGGGGAGTGCATCAATTGCGTCAAAGGAAAGCAGAAGAAAAAGTCACACCCTAAAAAGCAAGTCAATTCAGTTTCCAGACCGTTAGAGAGACTACATATGGATCTGTTTGGTCCAGTAAACGTCAAAAGTATTACAGGGGATCTCTACTGTCTTGTGGTTACTGATGATTATTCCAGATTTTCGTGGGTATCATTCTTGAAATCGAAAGATGAAACATTTGACAGTTTGATGGCGTTGTTCAGAAAGATTGAAAATTTGTACTAAAGGCGTATCAGAAGAATTAGAAGTGATAATGGTACTGAATTCAAGAACAACAAGATGGAAGATTATTGTGATGAAAGAGGTATATTGCATGAGTTTAGTGCTCCGTATACTCCGCAGCAGAATGGAGTCGCAGAACGCAAAAATAGGACGCTAATCGAAACGGCCAGAACAATGCTTGCTGATTCAAAGCTACCGATAAATTTTTGGGCAGAAGCAGTTTCCGCCGCATGCTATACACTCAACAGAGTTCTCACTGTCAAGAAATTCAACAAAACATGCTTTGAGTTGATCAATAACCGCAAACCGAACTTGAAGTATTTAGAACCGTTTGGGTCACCTTGTACAGTTCTAGAGCCTTTTGGAAAGTTTGGTCGGAAGAGTATTGAAGGGATATTCATAGGATATGCAAGTCCATTACGACGTGTCTTCGTTCCAAGTCTGAAGCGGATTATTGAAGCTCCGAATGTTGAATGTTAAGGTTATACAATGCCGCCGCAGAATCCCGGTGACTCATGGCGTTTTAATTATGACAAGTTGTGGGATTCATTTGACATGATGGAAGAACCAGAAGAAGAAGAAGATTTCTTTGATGAGTTGGATATTTTGCGTCAGTATGAAGAATCGCAGGAAAGGTTCCCAGCTGAGTATTCAAGAAGACCACGACAAGCTTTAAATGATGATGAAGCAGGTCCAAGCAATGCTGGTGAACATGATGATGTCCAACAAAATGAAGTTGCTCAAGATAATCAGACGGCACAGATTAATAATCAAGAATCTGAGAACATGCCAGTATTTGATCGTGGTGATTCAGATTCTGAGGGGGAGCAAATTCAGATTTTAAGTCAAAGAAACCCAGTCATTGAACAAGGTGCAAATCAGAATGTTACTAATCTGGAAGGCGATGTAGATGTTCCAGGCGAAGTGATGCCACGTACTCTTTCATACCATCCAGGGGAGTTGATCATTGGAGAGTTGCAGACAGGCGTTCGCACTCGAAGACAGATTGATAAAGGGCTTACATGTTTTTATACAAAAGTTGCTCCTTTACAAACTGAATTCTCATTGAGTTGTTTTATCTCGCAGGTTGAGCCAAGGACTTACAAAGAGGCGCTTACTGAAGATTCTTGGGTCAATGCAATGCAGGAGGAACTTAGTCAATTCGAGAAGTTGGGAGTGTGGAAGTTAGTGGATTTACCTGATGGTCAGAGGAAGATAAACACCAAGTGGGTGTTCAAGTGCAAGAGAGACGATAGAGGAGTTGTGGTTCGTAACAAAGCTCAACTCGTAGTCCAGGGTTTTTGTCAGCAGGAGGGTATAGATTTCACTGAAGTGTATGCTCCAGTTGCTCGACTAGAAGCGATAAGAATCTTCCTAGCATTTGCGTCTTGGAAAAATTTCAAAGTATATCAGTTAGATGTTAAATCGGCTTTTCTCTATGGGAAGGTAAAAGAGGAGGTTTATGTCAGTCAGCCACCGGGCTTTAGCGATCCACACCACAAAGACAAGGTCTACTTGCTAGACAAAGCGCTGTATGGTTTACACCAGGCCCCGAGAGCTTGGTATGAGACATTGTCTCAACACCTTCTAGCCAACAGTTTCATTCGTGGAAAAGTGGATGCTACTCTCTTCACCAAAGAGGTCGACAGACATCTTCTGATAGTTCAAATATACTTGGATGATATCATATTTGGGTCAACAAATGAAAATTTGTGCAATGATTTTGAACAAGTCATGAAGCAGAAATTCGAAATGTCATCGATGGGTGAGATGAAATTCTTTTTGGGACTACAGGTTGATCAACTACCCAAAGGAATTTTCATACATCAAACGAAGTACGTTCATGATATCTTGGAGAAATTCGGGATGTCTGGTTCTACTCCAGCAGCCACCCCATTAGCAACGAATCATGGGATAAACCCTGATCTCACCGGAGAGAAGGTAGATGAAACGATGTATCGTTCCATGATCGGATCGCTGATGTATTTGACAGCTTCAAGACCCGATATCATGTACCCAACCTGCCTCGCAGCAAGATTTCAATCTAACCCGAGAGCATCGCATATGATTATTGTTAAAAGGATATTACGCTACCTGAAAGGAACTCCATCGTTGGGGTTGTGGTATCCAAGAGAAGGCGATTTCACGCTCGAAGGTTATTCTGATTCAGATTTCGGATGCTGCAAAGTTAATGCTAAATCAACAACAGCAGGGTGCCAGTTCTTTGGATCACGATTGGTCACCTGGCAATTTAAAAAGCAAACCTCTGTGGCTTTATCCATATGTGAAGCGGAGTATGTATCTGCTAGCAGTTGTTGCTCTCAGATCTTGTGGATCTAGCAACAGATGCGCGACTACGGTTTGCAATTTCTAAACACCCCTATCTTTGTTGATAATGAGGCAGCGATTAACATTACTAAAAATCTTGTTCATCATGCTAAAACCAAACACATTGAAATTCGTCATCACTTCATTCGCGATTGTTTCGAGAAGAAGTTGATACGAATTGAGAAAATCCACACTGATGATCAAAAAGCTGATTTACATACCAAAGCATTTGATAGAACACGTTTTCAATATTTGCTAAAACTGAATGGTATGAAGCTTTTATCGGTGTTGGAGGAGATTATTGGCGTTGATGAATGAGACATTGTAGATGATGTTGAGAAGCAATCTGCAATGGTTTGTCGATTTTTTACTTGTTTTGGTATTTAGGGGGAGGTATAGGGTAATATTTCAGAAAATACAAAAACAATAAAAAATGACAAAATTACAAAAACATGAGATATTTTTCAAAATCCAAAAACAATAGAAAATTGGAAAAGAGCTTGTGTAAAAAGGGAAAATGATAGTACATCGGCTTGACAGTCACGGTATGCTAAAGATATGGAATGTTTAAATGCGTTAAACAGTCTCGCTGATGATGTGCCGATAGGTTTTTACAAATTTAGTAGGTTTGTTCGGGATATAAACTTAAATCTTACTTGCTTATTTCGTGGGGAACACTACTTGGATATATAGGTAACCCCTGAAATCTTGTTTGAAAGATTCCTTTTTCTGATATACTAGGTCTTTATACTCAGTGATATCTGGGGTATTATTCCGGGACTTCTGCTGAATGGAAGTTCTGACCTAGTCCTCGAATAATACTTTCCGCATTGCTTGAAATATAGCATCACCCTCAGCATATATGATAAGACAATAAAATTGCTTAGCAATGTTGTTGTAAAAAAGATCCTCTAAAGGGGACACACCCACAAGTTGAGTCATGATCTCTCTGCTGAACGGTAGTTCTGACCTGAGCTCTCATGATTCTTCATAATTTATTAACCCCTACAGATATCATTTGTGTTATAATTACCTATAAGACTGAATATCGGGATCTGGATACAGGAGTATTTTCAAGAGGTGGGACACATGTATAAGTTTAAGTCTTTAAAACACTAAATTCGTATCCTGGATAGATTGAAATTTGTGTGGAAATTTAAAGTGGATCAGTATATCAACAATCTATGCGAATTGTTTAATTCTGTGTATGTAATTGAAGCTTAACGGTACTTGTGTCTTGTCGAATAGCTGATATGATTCCCTAACACGCTTAACCAAAAATATGTTTGTAAATAGTTTACTTTCACTGCATGTTAGTTCTGTATTTCATTTCTAGTTTAGAACTTTATTCAAAATCCAAAAAGATTTTTCATTTCTGCTTTATTTTTGACAAACCAAAGTGGAGAGTTGATCTTCGGATTCGAAAGTCAAAAGCAGATGCAGGAGGTTTCTGGACTGGATGATGGGTCGTGAGCTAAATCTTGATAAGTTTGTAAAAATTGTAAAGTTTAAGCAAGTTCATTAACTTGAAACTTGTAAATTTTCAGAAATTCAAATTGAACTGAATGTCAGTGTGAATTATTTTTTATCAACCAAGGTCATTAAATTGAACTTGGTAGATTAATTGAGTAATCAGGGTCATTAACTTGGACCTGAATACTTAAGTGGATTTTTTAACACTGAAGGTTAAAAGGTAAGTTTAGATTGAAAATATTTTTATCATATATCTTATTTTTGGGTAGAGAGTATGCAGGTTTCAGGAATCCCCATGGCAATTAAAAAGTCAAAGTTTGAACCAGAATTAAAGCCCTAGCCTACCGAGAGGGGGAGTATGTGAAAGGGGGAGTCAGGATTCTGGATCAACAATCAAAGGGGAGATTGAAGATGGAGCTAGATTGAGTTTCTGAATCTGTGTGAAGAAAGAGTTTTGTAATGAGAAGACAAAGTTGGAAAAGAGACCAAGATTGAAGACTAAATGTCAAAGACTTCGTCAACATCCAAGGGGGAGTCTGTTGGTGCACTGAATGTCTGTTGACTATGTCTGAGTTGAGTTTTAGGTCTAGATAGATTGTACGGAGTTGGAAATCAGGATTTTATGTATGTTTGTGATTTCGCTCCTAGATGTCTAATGTAGGTGATTTTGCTCCTGAGACACTTGCTGATTCCGCTCCCGTTGAACTTGTTAATTCCGCTCCTGTTGATCATGGAGTTTGGAGCGAAATCAGGCCTCCTATAAATAGGGGTTGGCTGATCTCATTTGTGAACGGTTGGAGCGAAATCAGGTCATTGTGTAGGTGTCAAAACTCAGTCAAAATCTACTCAGAAACACGTGTAAAGGATTGTAATCAGTAATAGAAAGAAGTTAAAAGGATCCGAGCTGTTTGTGACTTCGTTTACGTTGATTCCGCCTTCGTATTTGAAGATGAACTACCTTATACTGACTGTTTAGGGTCTCAACACGGTCCAGCAGTACATAGTTCGTTATGTTTATATCACTTAGTATCTTTTATCATTTTGAGCGTCAAGCCTATCGACATATCGCAGTAGATCCTAGTCTTTTCAGCTATGGCACCTTACATGTGTTAGTCAAACCCTTTAACACAAACATTTATTTCACTTCCCATATCATGCAATTTCTCTTTTTTGGCTTTTTCATTTTTCAAATGTTTTTGTATTTTTCTCATTTTCTCCCCCTAAAACAATGCATATATATATATATATATATATATATATATATATACAACAAACTCTTTTTGTATTTTTCTTTTCTGAGTTTTCTCCCCCTAAACTCTATATCTATCTATATGTTCCTCTTCCCCCCTAAATTTGTGCATAAATCTTGTATTTTTGCGCAAATTTACCATTTACTAGAGAAAGGACAATTTATATACAAAATAATAAACTAAGAAAGAGAGAAAATATTTTTGTTTAACCGTTCTATCATCAGATTAAAGACTAATCAAATTCAAATCAAAGTACGGAATTTAAATGGTACCTTTTGCTGATCATTTCTTACTTCTCTAATCTCCTCCAAAGGAAACATATCATCTGTAAAAAAAAAATTGAACTTTTTGCAACAGTGAAATGTTACCCGTTTTTATCTCTGGAACAACCGCTATCAACATTCCAGAGATTGTCAACAGCTCCTCCTTGGTTGTTCCTGAAAGGTAAGGAGATTAGTAAGACATGGGTACCCAGGCCATCGTGGTCCTGGGATTTCCTGAAGCATCAAAATAAGACACTTCCTTTAAACATAAGTCCCCTTTAGTTTCAAGGATTGGAGATATTGCTACTTTGGATTTGGGTTTCCAAATTTGTTTCAGTTTAACAAACGTGTTTGTTGCCTTCGGTTGAGCAACTTTAGCTAATTCAGGCTTGTTAGTTTTAGAAAAACGTTTTTGTTCTTGAACAGCCTTGCGTTTGTTTTTAGCAGCGTTCCAATCCCCATCAGAAGGTTTAACCTTGAGATTCACATTCTTCATTGCCTTAGGTGATGAAACCTTCATTGGCTTAGAATGGTAGTTATCCTTAGGTGTAACCCTTTGATTTTGAGCATAATACGGTTCATGGGGATGATTTGTGCAGTTCTGAGCAATGTGACCAGCAATGCCGCAATTGAAGCATGTTTGTCTCTTCACGTAGAAGGCATTCTGATCAGCTGAATTTGCTCTTGCAGGCCCTGAAGGATGAACCGGTCCTTTCTGTGCTTGTTTGTGTTGCACATTTCTTGCAAACGAGGATGAATTTGGATGTCTGTACTTGTCATTTGCTGGGGCCTTCTGTGGTGGAGATTTCTTTTGATTCTTCTTGTTTTGTTTAGACTGCAAGTCTTGTTCAGAAATCTCACCAGTCTTTCCGAAAGCTTTGTTAGCACAGTCAAATGCATATTTCTCACATTTGCCATTACTGGCTGGCTTAACAAAAGCATTTTTCACGTCACGGGTCTTTTGAGGACTATTCCTGCCCGTTGAGGACTGTGGAGAGCCTGCTTGTCTTTGACGTTTAGGCTTCTTCTTTTCGCGTCCTTTACCTGCTCGCTTCGGCTCTTGTTGCTTGATCTGAACCTTTTCATTATTAACAGAAGGTTCAGATTGTTCAGCTTGCGTACTTGGAGCCTTTTTCACGTCTGTCTTCTCTTCATCCTTCATGTCATCAGCTTTGACAGAATCGGAGAGTTCTGGTTTGTTGGAAGAAATAACAGAAACTTTAGTAGAAACTTCAGCTGAATCATTTGACGAATTTTCAGCACAAGACGGTTCTGCACATGACTCCTTTGAGCTGAATCCGCTAGAATCAACTGATTTCAATTTCTCAGAATTAGCTGCTTCAGATGATTCACTTTTGGAATCAGATGGTTCAGCTGGCTCATTCATTCTATTTGCCGATTCAGTCTCTGTTACACAAGCATTAACATTTTCGCCTAAAACATCAGGCCTGAAATTAATCACGGAGCGAAAAACCGAGCTAAAAATATCAAACGTCGAAATAGAGTCTGGATTAGGGTCATTTACTAAATTTTCAGAAGAATCAAACTCTGATGCTTGTTCATTTCCAACGACATCTTCAACTGTTACTTCATCTGCAGGGGAAGACGAAGCATTAGGATCAAATGTTCCTTTAGAAATAAAGTTTATTGAAGAAATCGGTCATTTATTATCAACAGATTTGCTGTTGATTGATGACTTATCAGTTTTAGGACCGTAAGTCATCTTGCTTTCATTTATCAGTTCCTCCTCAGTAACAGGTAAATATGTATAATTGTCATTGTAAGGAGGAGGAGCCTGATTGTAGCCCAGTCCACACCCTTTCTTTTTCTTATATGCGAGCTGTTGATCACACAAGTTTTTAACTAGTTTGCTGGAAGAATCAAATTTCTTAATATAGAGTTCATTTATTTGATATCTATCTCTGATATCCTCCAGTTCTTTAGTCACAGTGCATAAGTTTTCCTGAACATATAAGAGTTGGGCTGTTTTTACACTAACATCATCTTTGAGTTGGATGATGTCTTTTCGCTGAGCTTCAATTTTTTCTTTATAAAGTTTTTCATTTTTTATAAAGTAAAATTTTTATTCTTTATGTCTTTGTAATCTTGGATCAACTCAGCGTTGTGTAACCGATATGCCTCATTTCTTTCTCTACACTTAGGAGTGCAAAAGACAGAAAGTATCTCTTCACGAGTGGGTGAGCAAATTGCTTCACGAGTGGGTGAGCAAACTGCATCAAATGTGTTGCCTTGAGTAGACTGTTTGTCCGCATTGTCATATGATTTGATGAGTGAGATCAGCTCATCTGACTTCATTTTGTAGCAGTCGGTTGTCAATATTAACTGATTAACATTTCTAAACTAACTACAGTTCTCCTGATCTGGAATCCCTTTTATAGCATCTAGAAGCTTTCTGTTGCTCATGCGAGTAGACACCACCATCTCTGCCTTCTCCATTTCAGAGAGTAGTTCAGCAAACCGGCCAATCAATGCTTCTATGGATTCACCATTTGAGTATCTGAATCCTTTGAGTTCCTGCTCAAGCATCTGTCTCTTAGAAGACATTTTTAAGATGTGATCCCCCAAAAATGTGAATTTTTTTAACTATTTCCTCAACACAAGCCCAAAGCGAGAACCTATGTACTCGCTAACTCAAACCCTTTACACGTGAATGAACCCGCTATCTGAAATGTAGCTCGAAAATCTGTCAAAACAGTTATCACAAACAAACAAACTTTTTTTTTTGAATTAGAATATAATTAATTAATTAATTTTTTTTAAAGAAAGTATAGTAATAGTTATTATTATTATTAATATTTTTGCAATGATTAACAAATGATTATTAATATTAAAAAAAAAACGTCAACTTCAGTTTGTCACTACTTTCTTTCCCGACACCCAAGTGTCAGTAAAACTTCTTTTTCTTTAAATCCTCAACGACAACAGCAACTATTTCTTTCTTGCTTACTCGATACTAACAGTCCACGAGAAGATGATTTCAAGTTGCAGGTGTGACCAGGAGAACATAAAGTTGCAGGTTATGAGTGGTAATACGTGGAGGTTGTTCAACGGTGGAATGATGAACGTCTACGAATCGGAGAAGTTGACGGTGTCGGAGGTGAGTGATCGGGGAAGTTGAATGGAGATGGTGAACGATGGAGTGATGATAACCGCAATAGCAAAATCGAAATCAGAACTCGGAAACGTTGTCAGAGTGGGACGGAAATCGACGGTGTGTTATATAGTGATGCTAGGGTGGAGCAGGTTGTCAGTGGTCGTTATATGGTGTATGGTGGTCGGTGTATGACGATGATGATGAAGATCGGAAGACAGACGATGAAGATGAGTCGAGACCGAGGATGATGATGACTCGAGATCTCGGTTGCGACTCGGAACCGTGGTTGCGACTCGAGACTGTGAAAATTGATGAGTCGAGACCTGTTGAAATTGAAAATTGGAGTCGAGACCAGTGATGAAGGACTCGAGATCTTGTGAGTCGAGACCTGCTGTGAAGGTTGAATGACTCGAGACCTTAGAGGTTGTTGAGTCGAGACCTGCTGTGAAGGATATTGTGAGTCGAAACCGGCAGTGATGATGACTCGAGACCAGGAACTTGTTGCGACTCGGAATAGTGGGCACGTGGTTGCGACTCAAATGATTATGATGTACTGAAAACACGTGAGTCGAGACTGTTGAAATATGAATGAAACTTTGTTGCTGACTCGAGACTCAAGAACTTGATAATTGTGATATCCAAACTTTTGGAAATGTATTTTTCCCGAGATACCAGGGCCAACAGAAGGAAATCTTTCGAAAATAATGGAATTTTTTAAATCAATTTTTAATTTCAAATCCTTTCAAAAGATAAAAACAATATCCCCAAATCCTTTAACAACTTCCAATACGATCAAAATACCAAAATATAACGATTTTTTTATAAAATTTTGATGACCACTTACAAGAACACGAAGAACACGATGAACAAAAAATTCAAATCTTGAATCTTTGATATCAAACCGAGCCTAGAAACAGGTTCTAATGGCTCTGATACCACTTGTAAGTCCCGATTAACCGGATCTTTCAATGATATCAAACAATCACCAAGTTTGTGCGGAATCCAAACTTGGTGAGATTCAAGAATAACCACGAAAATCAGAAAATACGAAGAGCAAAGAACAATACCAAATCACTTTCAACACTTGCACGCGATTCTATTACTTGAAAAGCAAAACCGTCTAGTACAAGTGTTCACAACTCCAATCGCCTCTCACTCCCTCGCTGTAGGAATTCTGAAACTATGAGGCTCCTAGAGGTTCAAAACCTAAAACAAGTTGAAAACTTGTTTATATACATACTCAAGCCCAATTCCCTACATGGGCTCCCCTTGGGCCTGCTTGGTCCACATGGCCTAAAGCTTGGCCCAAGTGACCTATAAAGGTCTAAAACCTAATATAACTAACCTGGTAAAGCCCAGTTCGTAACCATAACCCGTTGTGTTAATTTGATGCTTCAGTCTCACACTTTAGGGCCTAACATATATGATTTCGGTAATCATTAACACTAAGGATAAGGAACTTAAGGAAATTCCAGTAGTAGCAGAATACCCGGATGTATTCCCAGAAGAACTACCTGGATTACCACCCGATAGGGAAGTAGAATTTAGAATTCATCTAATTCCTGGAACTACACCGATAGCCAAGGCACCGTATCGATTAGCACCCAACGAAATGTTAGAATTGAAAAAGCAATTGGATGAATTATTAAGCAAAGGATTCATACAACCTAGTTCATCCCCGTGGGGAGCACCAGTGTTGTTTGTGAAAAAGAAAGATGGTTCGATGCGAATGTGTATCGATTATAGGGAATTGAATAAGGTTACAATTAAGAATCGATACCCATTACCTAGGATTGGTGATCTTTTTGATCAACTTCAGGGAGCTAGATATTTTTCTAAGATAGATTTACGCTCTGGATACCATCAGTTGAAAGTACAAGAAGAGGACATACCTAAAACTGCCTTCAGAACTAGGTATGGTCATTACGAGTTTACAGTCATGCCCTTTGGACTAACAAATGCTCCTGCAGTATTTATGGACATGATGAATAGGATCTGTAAACCGTACTTGGATAAATTTGTAATTGTCTTTATTGACGATATACTCATTTATTCCAAAAGTCAGGACGAGCATTGTGAGCACCTACATGCACTCTTAACTTTGTTAAGAAAAGAGAAGCTTTACGCCAAATTCTCGAAGTGTGAATTTTGGCTACAAGAGGTACAATTTTTAGGACACATGGTGAATCATGAAGGTATTCACGTAGATCCCTCCAAAATAGAAGCGATCACCAAATGGAAGGTCCCGCAATCAGCTACGGAAGTTAGAAGTTTTCTAGGGTTAGCCGGATACTATAGACGGTTTATTAAGGATTTTTCCAAAATAGCTGTACCATTAACTAAGCTAACCTGTAAGGCAGTGAAGTTTGAATGGGGATCTAAACAAGAAAAGGCTTTTAAGATTTTAAAGCAAAGGTTAACAAACGCCCCAATTCTTGCCTTACCAGAAGGAACAGAAGATTTTGAAGTTTATTGTGATGCCTCTAAGCTAGGATTAGGATGTGTGCTAATGCAACACAAGAAGGTAATTGCGTACGCCTCAAGGCAATTGAAGAAGCATGAGGAAAATTATACGACTCATGATTTAGAATTAGGAGCAATAATTTTTGCCCTTAAGATTTGGAGACACTATCTGTATGGCAGTAAGTTTACAGTCTATACAGATCATAAGAGTTTAAGATACATATTTTGGCAAAAAGAATTAAACATGAGGCAAAGAAGATGGATGGAAATTCTAAGTGACTACGACTGTGATATTCAATATCACGAAGGAAAGGCAAATGTAGTAGCAGATGCCTTAAGTCGTAAGTACCATGAAAAACAACGACGGGTTTGTGCTCTTAGATTAAGTTTAAAATTAGATCTACTGGAACAACTGAAAAACATTCAAGAAACAGCAATAAAGGATGATGCTGAAGGAATGAAAGGAAGAATAAAAGAACTAGAGCAAGGGACTGATGGAATTTGGAGATTCCACAAGAAAAGGATTTGGGTACCTAAGCAAGGAGAGTTAAGAAATAAGATTTTAGAGGAAGCCCATAAATCTAGGTATACCATGCACCCTGGAAATAATAAGATGTACCAAGATTTAAGAAATAATTTATGGTGGATAGGAATGAAAAAGGACATAGCTAGATATGTATCTAAGTGTCTAACTTGTTCACAAGTTAAGGCAGAACACCAGAAACCTTCAGGCCTACTACAACAATTAGAAATGCCTGTGTGGAAATGGGAACTAATAACCATGGACTTTGTTACTAAGTTACCTAAAACCAGAAAGCGTAATGATGCGATCTGGGTAATTGTGGATCGATTAACCAAATCAGCTCATTTTCTACCCATGAAGGAAACCTTTAGCGTGGAAAGATTAGCCAAATTGTATGTAGACGAGGTAGTATCCTTACATGGAGTCCCACTTTCCATTGTATCGGATAGGGATAGTCGTTTCACTTCCCATTTCTGGACTAGTTTCCAGGAAGCAATGGGAACCCGACTAAATTTAAGTACTGCATAGCATCCCCAAAGAGACGGACAAAGTGAAAGAACGATCCAAACCCTGGAAGACATGCTCAGGGCATGTGTGATAGATTTTGGAGGAAACTGGGACAACCATTTACCTTTAATTGAATTCTCCTATAACAATAGTTATCATTCAAGCATTGAAGCTGCCCCGTTCGAAGCACTGTATGGACGAAAGTGTAGAACTCCAGTTTGCTGGGCAGAAATAGGAGAAGGCCAATTATCAGGTCCTGAAATCATACAAGAAACCCAACGACAAGATCACTCAAATCAAGGAAAGACTAAAAACGGCTCGAGATCGCCAGAAGAGTTATGCCGATAATCGACGCAAGCCATTAGAATTTCAAATTGGAGACAGGGTACTCTTGAAAGTTTCTCCTTGGAAAGGAGTAGTTCGGTTTGGTAAGAAAGGGAAACTGAGTCCAAGATACATAGGGCCATTCCCAGTAAATCAGAGAATAGGACCAGTCGCCTATCGCTTACAACTACCAGAAGAGCTAGCAGGAGTACATGATGTATTTCATGTATCTAACCTCAAGAAATGTTTATCTGACGAGTCCCTGGTAGTACCTCTTCAAGACATACAGGTGAATGAAAAGTTGAAGTTCGTGGAGAAACCACTCCAGATAGAAGACAGAAAGGTCAAGTTTCTCAAACACAAAAGATTGGTACTTGTCAAAGTCAAGTGGGATTCAAAAAGAGGACCCTAATACACCTGGGAGCTGGAATCGGAGATGAAGCGAAAATATCCTCATTTATTTCAGTAAATCTCGAGGACGAGATTTTAAATAAGGTGGGGAGGATGTAAGGATCTGCAAAAATGCCCCAAAATAACCCGTAAGTAGTATCCCGGACCCCTAAAACCCTAATCCATAACAAAAATCAAGAAAAATCAGATTATTGGTTTTCACGCGGGCCACGTAAGCCTTAAGGTAAGGCTACGCGGGCCACGACAACTTATAAATGACCGGATAAGCGAACGGGCCACGTGTCCGACACATGGCGCACCTAGGTGTGACACGCTAGCCCTAGTTGTAAACTAGGTGGCTCTCGCGGGCCGCGTAAAAGCCATGTTAAGACTTACACGGGCCGCGTAAAACTCAAAATGTGGCTATAAGTAGCCTGTGCATGAGACTTATTTCTGCATTCGAAATTTTAGTCTCAAAACGTCCATATTCTGCAAAAAAAAAACGAGTTTTACGGTGTCACGACGCTGCTACGATACAGGGTATTAACTCGATCACTTCTATGATACAATGTCCGATTAATTGAAACCGATCCGTTGGATGTTTAAGTGCTGCCCAAATCAGGGCTATATTTTGTCTTTCGTCGTGAAGGTTTTGATTTCGTGAGCCTATCTTAAATGTTGTATTAAGTTACTAACCTAGTTTCGTGTGCATTGTTGTTTAAATTAGGTTGTCAGGCTTATCAGTAGGCTAAACTCTGCCCAATTAAATTTCAATGTGAGTCATTCTCTTTTTCTCAAAAATGTTTTACAATACCCAAATGTTTTCCAGTTATATATTACAGGGATTAAGTCGTGGTTATCTTGAATCACTGGCAAGTGGGGTATTGTTCACATTACTAATTTCTCACGGTTAGGTTCATCAACCTAACAGTGATAATCATCACTACTTGGGTGAAAGGACCCAATAGTGGTATGACCATCGTCACCAGGGTGTGACACGGCGCCAGATAAAAATAAGATAGTAGCCATTGTAATCGCTCTTATGCTGTAATTTATAACTAATGTGTCGTTTTATTTAACCTGAATGACTCGCCAGTATTTCCCCGCTGATAAAATATATTTAAAACATGTTTCAGGTGACCTACTGTGAATCAAGGAAAACGTGCTACGGAGCACTAACAAGCTTGAAGTGGTGGCTTAGTAAAATAAATAAACATGTTTTGTAAAACAAGAGATTTCCTAGTAAAATACCCTTTGCTGTAAATTATAGGGTTTGTCCCAAATTATGAAATAAAATAATTGGGCATTTTCAAATTTTAAAAGATCTTGTTAAACTTCCGCTGTCAATACAAATAATAAATACCACGGGTTTCTGTCCCGCGGCTCCTGGACCTGGTCACACCGGGACGGGGGCCGTGACAATAATCCTTCTTGTTGTTCATTCTTTTCATTCTTCAACTTCTATAATCCATTAACAAAACTAAAAAAACAAAATTTCTCATTGTTTTTCTTGGTTGTACACGAATCCAAGGTATCTTTATTTTCCTTAGAAAAATATCGTGCATTAAGAACCTTAGAATAATTTTTATATGTACACGAATCAGTTGAAAAATTCATGATTGGGAGCTACATTTTTCAGTTTAATGTAATTTAATATCTACATAAGTAACGGAACGTTTCTTTTATTTCAAGGTTCATGTTTAAACGTATTTTTTTTTCAAAAAATAAAAAAAACATATCATTTCTCAACACACGTATTCATAAAAAGATTTAAGGGTGTGTTGATGACTATTGTACCCGTATATTATTGTTGCTTTTGATTGTAATTTAAATTTTCCTACCCGGGTATCTACCCGGGAAATAACCTAGTTTTATATATACATAATACAAACCTATAACCTATACAGACACACACTCTCTCTCTTCTCTCTCTCTCACTCCTAGACTATTCTACCACCATTACCACCACCGCACCATCACCACCCTCCCCAGTCCCCACAACACATCCACCACCCTCTCCAACTAAAGAAGCTTTAGCAAAACTTGTTGGGTATTTCAGATCCAGGGGCAGCGATTGTCGCTGATGGGTATTGCAGATCCAGACGCGGCAGCTGTCAGTGCTGGGTATTGGAGATCTGAACTTTGAGGCTCAGCCTTGCACCATCACCACCCTCCCAACCATCGCACCACCATCATCCCCACCGTTGCAATAAGATCAACCAGAGGTCCACCGCTGCACCAACACCATCCGCACCATAATTAAATACAGGTATCCCCCAACAAATCATAATTAAATATAGATTCCAATTTAGGAACAAAATGAAAGTGAAAGTAATGAAAATGAAAATAACATTGTCTGTCACCATATTACAACAGTGATGACTATTAGAGAAGAAAATACAACATAAGAAATTAGTTAAGGCAATCAATAATAAAGTGTTCTTACGATTACAATCGATGATCCTCCTTTAGAATCCCCCAAGTAAGTTACAGTTGAATGATGAAGTTTTAAGGAAATTACAAAGGGTTTTGGGGAGAGATTTTGAAGATAAGAAAAGGGTTTAGGTTCGTGATTCTTCAAGATTGATCTGAAGCTGAAGAAGAAATTGAGAATCATGAACCCAACACATATCAGCTTTTTACTTTGGAAGATGTTACCAAGGAAAAGTCAAAAACTAAATTTCTCCCCCCCTTAGATACGTGCGATTTGATGTAAATTTGTGCTTTTTAGTTTCATTTGGTGGATATGCGATAGTGGTTGTGTGTCTGCGGTGGGGATAGTGGTGCTCATGGTGGGGTTGATGGTGGGGATGGTGGTGGTGATGATGGTGCGGATGGTGGTGGTGGTGCGGTGCGGTGGGGATAGTGGTACGATGGTGGAGGCAGTTGTAGCAATGGTGTAATTTGCAGCAGTGGGGATCGTCTGATATAATAGAGAGAGAAAGATATATAAGGAAGACAAAGAGATATTAGGTAGGGGTAATTTGGTCATTTAACATATTTAACAAAATAATTCTATCAGTGTTAGAAATTTAGGCTCAAATGGTTAAGAAAAGTGACTATAGAGACTCAGGGCGTTAAACATTTTAATTTTGAACTCAAGTGGTTAAAACCCTAAAAACACAGGGACTCAAAAGTAATTTACCCAACCTTCTTTAGTAAACAACCAAAAATTTAGTTACACAAATCCAATACTATGATTAATTTTGGGGGTGTTACACATGTTTTTTCCCGAAAATATCCGGATTCCGAGTCATTTCTAAAATGCTAACAATGGTTGGCTCATTTGAAGAACCGACACCAACCAATGCGTGTGGTTTCTGAACTTTGTAAAGCCATAACCAGTAATCAAATATGTAAAGAGATTCAAAAGTGAGTGCGTACGAGAGCGGGTTTTTGCGTTTTGGGATGCGTTTTCGAGTGTTGTGATCAACAAAAAAACATCAAAAACCTTTTTATACTAACCGGGGCGGGGATTATATAACAAAAAATGGTCAAGAAAAGCACCAACGGCTAGTACTAAATTTTATAAAAAGCGGTAAGGGTCGATTTCGGAAGCAAGGAGGTAGAACTAATCTCAAACCGATGGGTTTTTTTTTAATTGTGACCATTTTTTTTGGGGGGGGGGGGGGGTTGGAATCCGGACATATCTAGCCGCTGGTCTTGTTAAAATAAATATAAATTTGTGTACCTCTGGAAGCAAGCTATGGGGTGTGGTTAGGTTGTAAGCGAACTGAACGTTCAACGAACAGCGAACAGTTCCTGAGCCGTTCGGCTGGAAGTTCGTTTATGTTCGTTCGATTAGCTTAACGAATGAACTCGAACAAAAAAATTCGTTTGGTTAGCTTAACGAACGAACACGAACAAAGTTCTCGTTCGTTTGACTGCATTCGTGAACGTTCAGTAATATGTTCGGTTACGTTCGTTCATGTTCGTTTGATTATATTAAGAAAAAAATAGATAATTAACCTTTTATCTAAACATACTAAAAACTTGAAGCCGTATTTTTTTTTCTAAGTTAGTTAAAATTTGAACATTCAAGACATTTTTTTGGGATAATCTTGTCTAAGTTAGTTAAACATTGAATTATTATGTCTAAGTTAGTTAAACTTGATTCATTGTTGGTGGTTGTAGTAGACTTCTTGTGTTTTGATTTATCATATAATGGTTGTATTTAACTATTTATGTCCAATGTTTAAGGTTAACAGTGTTTTTATTTTTTATCTTCAAGCTAAGTATTCATTGACGTTCGTTTGTATTCGCCTACATTCGTTTTGTTCAAGACTAGTGTTCACGAACTGTTTGTGAACAACTGAATTTCCTTAATGAACGAACACGAACATAAACTTATGTTCGGTATACGTTCGTGAACAATTTCCTTAACGAACGAACACGAACATGGCGTTGTTCGTGTTCGTTCGATTTGATTACAGCTGTAGGTGTGGTTCACCACAACTTGGGTTTGGGGATGTGAAATGTGAAAGGCTTCGGGCCTACGTGACACACTTATTTTTATTCTTCACATTTTACATGAACCACAATATATAGTCTAACCCTTTGATGGCTTTAGTTAAAAAAAAGATATGCATCATTGATTGTACTTTAAACATTATCGTTATTCAAAATCATCGTTATTCTAAATCAGTATGATTATGTTTAATGGATGTGTACATTAGACCATGCGTAGTGGGCAAGATCCACCCTTGGGCGTTTTGCGTCATTTGGCATCCCAGTCAGCAAGTGGCATTATTGGACGTTTTTCTAAAATGAGTGTAGTGGGGATGTGGGCATTATGTTAAAAGGGTGTAGAGAATTAAATATAAATAAAAAAACCAACCAAAAAAGTTATTGGCCAAAAAAAGGAAGCTCAACTGTGATTGGCCAAAAAATTGCCCCAAGAGCGTGACTAGAAACACGCCTAAACAAAAAAAATGCCAAACACGCCCATGTGTAGTGGTTGCTTGGCGTGATTGAGCGATATTGGGCACATAAAACACCCCTTTGGGCAGCCACTACGGGTGGTCTTATTGTGGATTTTTACTTTAAATCTGGAGTACTTAAACACTTATTTATCTTCTAGAATAATCAAATAAAGTTGACTCAAGTGAAGAACTGTGCCTCCATGGATCTCTTATAATGCAAAGTAGTATACAAAATCAATACGTGCCAAATATTAAAAAAAAAAAAAAAAAAAATCTGACCGATGCAGTGATGGAGGACAACCGCCCTAAACTCAGTTGATTCTAAACCGATTTAAAAAGAACAACTTTTCATTTTCACAGTTATAGTTTCGGCTCGAGCTTGATAAACATCGAATTTGAAGAAAAACCCTAAACTCACCTTTTTAAATATAATATTCTACCATTAAATGTAACACACGTTCTCGACTTCATTATTATATTATACATATGAATTTCAAGTGGCCATGAACAGTGATTGTCTTTTTTTTAGTAATTGTTTTATTTTATCTTACTTAATTTGATTTTTATCTAATAACTTGCGTTCTATGTTTATTTATTTTTTTTAGTATTGTGATATAAATTTTATTGAAAATATGCTATCGTACCAAATCAAACCAGGACAAATTATTTATTTTTCGACTTTGCGATATAAATTTTATTGAGAACGTATATTCTGGCACTATCATACCAAACCAAACCAACCTGAAACCAGCCGAACAATATATGTACGCGTACTGATATTTGTTTATATTGTTTTTTCTTTGGATAAGATGACACGATATCGTTATCATGCAGTATGGAACAACATCAGTACCTGTAAATGTATTAATTTTTATGGTTTATTTTTTGATAACATAATCCGTGCCGCTGCCGTAGTGAACCGAAACCGACCGAACATCGATATCGATATCGGTATTTATTTTTATTGTTTATGCTTTCGATAAAGTAACACCGTACCACTACCGTACCCTACCGAACAACATTGGTACTGGTACATGGATTCATTTTTATTTATTCATTTTAATACAACCATGTCCACAATGATAAACGAATTTCGGTACCAATACCGTGATGATTTGAACGGATCCTACCGTTCGAACAATATCATTTTTGGTACCGATGTTTGTTTTTATCGTTTCGATTGGTGTAACCATTATCATTATTATTAGGAATTTATTTCCCTTTTTTAACCATTATTTGACGTTGATACTATTATTATTACAAATAAAAGGAATTTATTACATTTTTGTAACCATTATATTATATATATTGTTATCAAAGAACGATAAATAGTAATTTTAAATTTAAAATAATATATAGTTTTTTTAAATGTTTTATTATTTTAATATTATAATACTTTATTATTATATTTACTTCAACATATTTCCTTTTTTTATTTTTTTAAACCATATTCCCTTTTTTTCATTTACTTTTTATTTTTCATATTTTTTTAATAATATTATCTTTATTAATCAATTTAATATTTTTTAATAACTGTTGCTTGTTAATTAAAGGTATCGTTTTACGGTATGATAATAAACTAAATCAATTCTACTGTTTGGCTTTCAAAACAAACATTATTCATTTTCAAATATTGTTTGTTTAACATTATCATTTGCTATGTTCGCCGCAACGCCAATAAAAACTAGTTTATAATCAAAGTAGCTTCTTTTCATATTTCTTCCATTTGAAATTACCAAAAAGACACTGTCTTACTTTATTACACGTAGTAGAAAACCATTATGCGTGAAAGCATAAAAGCATCACCTTATTATTACACATATCACTACCAAGTAATTGCTTTAATGACAACACATATACTTCTTAAAAAGTTCTTAATGTCACATGAAGCAAACTTTATTTTTATTCGTATTCTTACTCCTAAGACTTTCTATTTAAAGAAACCGACCCTTTCATGGATGCTCAACATTCGGAACCACTTTCTTGGCATCACGATCAAGGTTCTCGGCATTAAGTTTCTCTTTAGCAAGATTTTCGGCTTTAAGCTTGTCTTGGGCAAGCTTTTCGGCTTTTTTACAGTTGAAGTAGCAAAAACACATGTGTTTCCCTCCACGCACATGACACGCTCCATGGGCTGCACCCTCCCATGTTTTACATTGGTTATCGCAATGTCCCGTGTTACCACAGTTACCTGACCATGTTTTGCTAGCTTTCTCGCATAATTCTCCTCTCACGCTGGCGATATCTGAGCAATTTGTAAATTGTTAGACCACATAAAACAATAAAAGAACTGATAAAATAATAATTTTATCACCTGAGATGGCGAGCACGAAAAGGATCAGAACGAACGCGGAAAAAGCAACCGATCTGTTCATCATTTTTAATACAAAGGAACTTGAGATTTTTGTGAAGAGAAGGTTATGATCATGAAGGTTATTTATAGGAGAAGGAGCGTTCAGATAATGATCAATACTACAAGATAATATATTATTTTTTCTTTTTTTAGCCACATTATAACTATAAAATTTAACATGTTTTAATACTAAAAGAAATCCGTTGGTGAAAATGAATTCTAGATGTTCGACCTTGAAAGTGTAAACACATTGATGACATATACGATATTATGGCAACTATGTTTAATCATTTTTACACACTAAAAATTAACTAGTGGTATCAAAACCTGCGTGTTGCGTCAGAAGGCGGTTAAAATTCGGTACGTAGCGTACACCATGAAAACTGATAAATAAAATCATAATATTAACTAAAATGATATCTATATGTGTTCGGGCCGTTGCATTTCGACTCTGTACATCAAAATGTAACGATAGAAACTTAGTAATAATATAAATAAATCGTCATCATACACCAACAATAAATCGACACAATAGACAAAAAATAATCCAAAAGTTGAAATATTTATTAATATTAAAAAATATCACTATATACATGAATAGATTAATTTTGAATTAGGAAAGAAAATATTAACAAAATCGGTAACAAATCAAAACTAAAGTATAATGCTTAACTAAAGTTACTAATTAACATTTTTAAAAACATAACAAAACAATGCTCGAAAGATCAAACCCGAGACCTTAAGTATGTAAACATATGCGCTAACTACCATACCTCAACGCTTAATTGTTAGGCCATGAGATGCATGTCTTAACCCTTCTCAATACTATATAAGCGTCACATCACCTATTTTTCCACTTTTTGCTTCACCTCATTCTAAAAAAATAGTTTAACCTTGTTAACTTTATCTCACCTATCATTTTTAATTATTTTAATATTAAATATTTAAATTAAATACAAAATAATAATAATAATAATAATAATAATAATAATAATAATAATAACACCATTTTATTAACTTTTTAACTAAAATAAACATTGATAATAAATAACATTAATTTCTTATTCTTTTTTTTTTTTTTTTTTTGCCTAAGTTAACATATTAATCAAGTGGGGTTTTTACACCCCTTAACATGATGAGAGATTGGTTTGAAACATGTTAACTTGTCACTTCATCTTTAACACCAATTAAGGTAAAGTACACCCCCAAACACTTATAATATATTTCCCAAATATATGTTTAAGGTGCACCTGAAACTTTGAAGATACCCATTAGATAGTGCATTTTAGCACGTAGGCACAATTTAAACTTCGTTCTCTTAATATTAATAGTTACATTACATTATAACAGTTGTCAAACTTTGTTAACAATCGTTTGATCTCATAATGGGCCACTAACTTACTCTTTCTTTTTTTTCTTTTTCTTTTATTTCCTTTTTCTATTGAAGTGTACGTTTAATAGAATTGGATGGACAGTTCTAACAATTCTCTATATGGTATAGTTGGTACTTCGTAGGTGTTCTTTGATATTCCCTGCATGTAATTAATTCATTGTTTCTAAGATAGATAATAATAAACAGATAGTAATTCTCTAAAAATCTTAATTAGGTGATATCTTAAATTAAAATTAGTCTATTATCTTTCTAACATATGGCTACTTGGTGTATATATATACACACATATATGTAAAAATGTATTCTTATTTATGTTGAAATAATATGCATAAATCATTAAAGACTATGTGGATGCACATAGCCTTTTCTTCTTTTTACATTATTTTTTATTAAGAATATAAATGTATAAAATAAAAAATTACTTTATTTATCAAACTATAACGTCCGGTGTCACTGTGGTTGACACGTCGTTCCTTGTCGTTAAAAAAATTTGGCCATGCACACCATTTGATGAGATGTGTTTTTATTTCAGTTTTCATTTTTTTACTTGCATCTAGAGCATGTTGTCAAATAAACAAATTTAAATTAAATACAAAGAATATGGCAGATTTATTCTTTTGTTTTAAATGGATTAAGAAAATCTTATCTATATGAATATAAGTGATGTATTTTAAAAGGAAAGAAATTAATACTCAATACATTTTTTATTTGGTTTTTTTATTGATTTAGTTTAGTTATTATTTTTTATTTATGTTCTGGTCAAATTTAACGAGTTCACATTCCATAACACGTGTGTATAAGTTAACATTTTTACGTCTATTCTTTTGATTCGTTTTAATGGTTTTGCAACAACGTGCGGGTCCTAAAAACTCGTTATTTAACAGAAGAGAGAAAAATAATGCTACTTTTGTGTATTTATTGTTTTAATATATGCTAATTTAACTTTTTTTAATTGCTAGGATCTATTCTCACGGTTTGTAAGATAAATATGATTTGTACTGTAACCAACCCCTTAATTAAAAAACGTACGTAAGATAAAAAAAGTTATAATAACTTACAAAAACGTAAGCTTTCTAAGTACAAATACTATTTATGTTTCATTAATTTAGGCTTTAACAAATTAGATTAGGGGAGAGAAAAACAAGTATAAGAGATGGAGAGAGAGAAAGAAAGAAAAATACCTATTTATGTAAATATATTTCAAAGTAACAAATATTTTTGTAAGTGAACTGGTTTGAAAAAAAATAAGTTTCTAAGACCATGTGTACACATGGTCTTAGAAACTTATTCACATGGTCTTAGAAACTTATTTTTTTTCAAACCAGTTCACTTACAAAAATATTTGTTACTTTGAAGCCTTATCATTCAATTGAGCGAAAACGATCCGCTCGATTTTTTTTTAGGATTTGATAAAATCGAGCAAAACCGAGCCGATTGATTCAAATTCAATCCGAGCATGAGCATCACTTTTGCGCTCGGTTTTGCAAATTTGATCCGCTCGGATCGGATCGGTTGTAATTCAATCCGAGCATGAGCAGACCCTCGATCGGATCGGATCGGATCGGTTCATGAACACCCCTAACCATGTGTAGTGGTTAAGCCAAATAATGCCCCCATCATGGGGCGTTTTGCGACACGTGGCAGTCCAGTCAGCATGGGGCATTATTGGGGGTTATTGCAAAAGTGCCGTAGTGGGAATAATGCCCAATAACGCCCCTTCCAATCAATAAACAATTATTTTTTTATAGAGAAAAGGATAAAAAAAAAATAAGAAAAGGCCCCTTACACTTGGACCACTCCCATTGGCCACATGCAAATTCCATTTGATCACTTCAGCGTTTTTTTTAAAAACGCCAGCATGCAATTTTCTCAAATATAACGCCGGAAAACGCCCGGTGTAATAGGTGGGGGGCGTGTTTTGGCGGTTTTTTTGAATTTCTTTTTAAAAAAAAACGTCCCACTACAAATGGTGTAAGAAAGGATACAAACAAAAGATACAAACAAGTATATATTTGGAATTCGTTGCAACATATGTAAGTCAAATCTTTCAGCTAGCAAGAACCAAATTTTCAAAACTGGTGATACCGAATGCAAATTCAAAATTTGCGGCAGTATGCATGCATGTAGTCTTGTGCTGCCACGACATCGGATTGTTTAATTAACAATATTCTAAATATAGTCAGTCGAGTCCAACTTTTCTTTCCTACTATTATATATATAATTCTTTCCTACTTTTATATATAGAAAAGTAACGATCACAAGAGGTCGAGAGTCAATAAGTAGAATTTGGGACTCTTGGATTGCGGTTTCATTATCTGCATACAAAAACACTAGTGTCTTATATTCCAAGAATAAAAAACTTAGAAGGTTAAAACCGGCATCAGTTACGTATAAAAAACATCAAAAGTTGGTATCGAATTGATATTGAAAATCTTTAATTTCGAGAAATTCGGTACTGCTACCTGGTACCATTTGCTCATCCCTGATCACGGGTACCGTACGAACAACAACGGTCTCATCCAATTTTTTTTGTTGATTTTCTTCAACTTTTAATGATTTCTTTTTTTTTTAGTTTCATGGGTAGCGATAAGCTCGTTGCCAACCAATACCGAATCGGTACTAGTACTGAAAATACCGGCTATGGTACCTGTATATGAAGGTAAAAACCGGTAGCGAATTGTTGGCTCATGTGGATCCCACAAAAAGAACAGATGATTGAAAGCCAAAATAGTGTACAATCAACTGATCCATAATAACAGTGCTTGAAATCATTCGCCTCCCAATGGCAAAGGCATCAAACAACTGCTGCAACCAAAGGTCTGCTAGAAGCTAAAGTCTTCTGATTCACAAGGTCTGTCAAAGTAAACCACTGATAAAGACTAAAGTCTGCTGAAAGCAAAGGTCTGATCACCCTTTAATTGAAGAAGACAAAGTCTGATGAAGAAGGTCTGCTGAGTCTCAACAGAGGATAAGGCTCATCAGATGATGAATCAACAAATGTTGTGTATCAGTGTTTTCAATGTAACAGTGTATTAGTTATAGCAGATGTTAGAGGTTGCTAGATGTCAGTGTCTAGGTGACATCAGCATAGATTCCTCTGAGGTTTGCATTGTACTATAAATAGAACAGTGGATGTACTGTTCTATTTATCACTTAATCATCCAGACATTTGTACGGGCAAATAGAGTGATCTAAGGCTGAGGGGGAGTTTGAATTTCATGCATACGTGAATCATTGTAATTTCAATCATTCAGTCAAAAGTATTCATGATGAACGCAAATCTCTCATTGTTTGTTATTTAAAGTTTATCTTTGTTCCGTTGCATTATTTCCTTATTTGTTATCTTCTTACATCTTTCATCTTAAACATTCACAAACAATTCAAACTCAGATCCTAACAATTGGTATCAGAGCTTTGGTCAATCAAATCTGATTTAACAATCAATTTGATATAAAAGATCAGCTCATTTCACTGATATCGTTTGTTCGTAGGAAGTTGAAAAACAGAGTTAAAAGTTTAATCACTTTCAAAGTAGTTTAAACAGAATCTTTGTAAAACAACCAAAATGTCTCAAAACACACAAGATCCTCATAACACTGGCACCCTGTATAAACCACCTATGCTCGTCAGTTCTGAGTATAATATCTGGCAGCGTAGGATGGGTCATGTACATGCATAGCTAAACATCGGATGCTGGAAATCGGTTATCTTCGGACCACATGTTCCGATGGTGCCGAGTGCAGAAGATCCCAAGGTCCAAGTACCTAAGAAACCTGAAAATTACTCCGAGCTGGATTTTCAGAAAATTGAGTTAGATGCTAAAGCATTCAGTATAGTTGCTACAACACTACCCAATGACATCTATGTTGGCCTGTTACAATGTAACAGTGCAAAGGAGTTATGGGATGCACTAAAAGAGCAGCCCGGTGGTACAGAAGAGGTCATTCAGAACAACAGAGTGGTTTTGAACCAACAATATGAAACGTTTTGTCATGTTAAAGGAGAGTCATTAACCCAATAGTTTGAACGGTTTAGTTGTCTAATTAGTGAGCTAAAACTGCTAAATGTAGAATATGCTAATTCAACTTTGAATAATAGATTTCTTAGATCACTACCAGAAAAATGGGACACTATAACCTTTGTTACTAGAAATTCTGTGGGTTTTAAGGAGACGAGTTTGACTCAGCTTCATGGTAGGCTCCTCACTTATGAGAGAGAGCTTAACCAGAAAAATAAGCTACAGGAGTTAGGAAAGGTGGCTGATGACTACTCTTTTGGTAGCACAACACTTTTTGGTTAGGAAGAAACATCTGGTAGCAGTATGGATCAGAGTTATGATCATTTCATTGACATAACATCTGGTGGAGCATTCAACTCTAATTCTTACTCACCCAACTATGCTTTCACAGCAAATGGGGAAAACTAGATTTCTGACAATGGACATTTTACATCAACTTGCCTTATTAAGTGTGAGAACAAGCAAGTTTTATAAAAGAAATGGAAGGAAGTTTCCAGGTTTGCATGGGAACTTAAAAGTTGGTTTGGATAAATAAAAAATAAAGTGTTATAAGTGTAATAGGCTTGGTCACTTTGCTAGGGAATGTAGGAGCCAAACCAGTGGTCCCATAGTTACACATCTCGTCTAAGACCTCAAAAAAACCAAAACATTGTTCATTATTCCAAATATACCCTTGCACCTCATATGCAAAACTTGCACAACCTATAAACACTATTCCTGTCCAGTATGTCCAAACCACTGTTACTCAAATTCAATATGTGCAAGCCCCAGCACCTCAGGTCCAAGTGCAACCTGCACCACAAGCTGCACAAACATCTGCTCAGGCAGAAGCTAGTCAATAGAGCTTCTTTACACAAGGCTTTGTTGATTGGAGCAGCTTACCTGAGGATTTTACTGATAAAAAATTTGCTCTAGTTGCTAATTCTGATAAGAAACCGAATGAATTCTGTTTTATGGCACTAGAAACAATACAAGAAGGGAGTCCAAATTTGAGTTGGTGAAAGAGAATACTGAAACATATGTTACAAAAGAAAATGTTGGCGAATTGCTGTTAGATAGAAGATTGCTGAACAACTGATAGAACCTCTGTTGGAACCTCTTACTGATCCATGGGATTCCAATGTGTGTGATGGTGAATGTGATTGTGCCATGATGGCTGCTACTAAGGTATCACCTCAAGTCCTCAAAAACTTGTGTTCAGATAAATACATTATTGCTTTTGCTAACATCAAAGAGGTGAATGAAAACCTTAGAAACAAGATCTTAAATGATGAAGTACAATTTGAGAAAACTTTTAAAGAGTTAAAATCAAAAAGTGTTTGAAAAAGAAAATGAAATCAGCAGCTTAAAACATGAATCAAGCATAAACAAAGATCAACTCCAAACTATGGTAGAAAAATACCAAAGTTGCAAAAAGGAGCATGAGTCTACCCAAATCACTTGTGAGAAATGGGTAGAAACTTGTAAAGGTTATGAGTTGATGCTTGAAAAGCATATCAAAAGCAATGTGAAATTTGGCATTGGCTTTAGAAAAAATGAACAAGTTTCTGAAAACACTACTGTAAATGAATCTGGCTTTGTTGAAATAATTCCCACAAATTTGGCTGGTCAAGAAATAAAAGTCAATGATCAAAACTGTAAGAAAATTGTTTTAGAAAAACCAAAAGGAACCTCAACTTTTGAGGAAATTGAAAAATATCAATTCAAACCCACATGGTCTTATGAGTGTGACATTCTTGAAAATTTTAAGCCAATGGACTTCTCAACAATTGATGGTGTCAAAGCACCCAATGTTAAAATCATTCCCTTAAAAGACATCCCAGCAGAGGTTATAACCTCTGTTGAAAAGAAGGTTGTAAAAGGGAAGAGGTAAGAGAAAGTCAAAAACCTGTTTTGTGATTTTGTGAAAAGAAGAACCATATCACTAAAGATTGTTTTCTTCTAAAAAGCATATAACATTAACAAAACTAGTGTGATTGTGCCTGCACCCCATTGCACAATTTGTTGGAAAAAGAATCATCAAACTCAACAGTGTGTGTATCTCAAAACTTTTGAGGTTAAAAGAAAAGAGTTTAAATCTAAAACACTGAAGAGTCCACAAAAATCAACACCCAAAAGTAAACAGACCTCTGTCCTTGTTGAAACACCTGTTACAAAATAGCTGAATGCAATCTCTGTTCCCAGAGAGGTTCAAGTAACAGATGCATCACCTGCAATAAATTCCTAAGGGGATAAGGTCAACCATTGTACCAAAAGGTCCCTCATGGTTATGAAGCCTACAAAATGCCATCTAAACCAAAAATGAATAGACATCCTTGTGGTTATCATCATTTGACAGGATATGGTCCCCAATAGTGGTTACAAAAATCTGCCCAAACCACTGACCATTCTCCTAGACTTGAGGCTGACATGCCTGTGACCCCATCTAAAGCCATCTTGGCTTTGGTATAACAACCCTCCTGAATAAATTTCGACACCCTTAATATATTTTTAAGTGTCCCTATATGTCTTAAAATACACCCTAATTGCGAAAACCGAGCCCAAAATACCTTATATAAATTAAAAATTAAATAAAAACAAGAAAATGGGGTCGCTCGCGGGCCACGAAGGATTATCCTTCGGCTTACGCGGGCCGCGACCTAGTGCCACCAGGCGAAACCCTAGCCCGCCATGTGGCAGGACACCCGGAGAAGCTAGGCTGGTGATTCGACGAAGCTAGGCCCTACACACCTATGTCGCGGGCCGCGAAGGACCCCTGTGTGGTCTACGCGGAGCTCGAGAGATGGCCGAACAGGCCCTATAAATAGATGCATTCGGCCGTTCATTTGAATTCGTCCCACAATCTCTTTCTCTCTCAAATTTCTATAGTGTAGGCACTATTCCCGGGCATAATACCCCCCCTAATTAGCGAAGCCCTGCCTCGTTGTAAGTATCATAACCCCGGTTACGTATTAGATACGCTGTCCGATTGATCCAGGGTTCCGTAACGGCTGTCGAGGTTCTGCCCGAAGTAGTCGTTGGAATGCCGTCTCGGGGAGGGTATTACTAATGTAAATATTAGGTTATTATACTAACGCATGTGCATTTGTGTAAATTATAGATAATCACCAGGAAATCCTTAAAGGAAAACCCTAAGACAGAAATGTGAGTGATCTCCTTTTTGGCAAACTGTTTTTACAAAACCTCAAACAACTAATATTATATTAAACAGTGATTGAGTATTTGTATTCTACAATTATCGTCGGTATGCTGAGGTTTTGTATACAAAATTTGTTGCTACATTGTGAGTAGTAACATGACCACAAGTCGGGTTGACAGTACCGTGGGTGGTAATTAAAGTAGATGGAAACAAATGTAATTGCGCGACCGCCCTCAATACTGTACAATGGTTTTACTTAACTTGATTAAACTGGGATTCACTCACCAGTATTTCCCACTGACAAAATGTTTTTAAACGCGTTTCAGGTAACAAAATGTGAAAGCCAAATAAAAGCCAGCTGGAGTGCACTGAATGCTTGGAAAAGTGGCTATAAAGCCTAAAATAAAGAGATGTTTTATTTAAATAAAATAGGGTTTATCCCTATGAAAATGTGTGTACTTGAAACTTGGGATTTTCCCATGTGTTCAATATTATAAAAGTGTGGTATTTTACTCTGATAAACTATTTCCTAACTACGGTCCTGATGTAATTTCCGCTGCTAAAATGATAAACACCGATACCACCAGAAATGGCCGCGGCCGCCCGTTCCCTGGTAATTAGGGGACGGGGGTTGCGACAGAAGGTGGTATCAGAGCTAAGCCACTGATTCAGCCACATAAGTGTTCTGCTGACACCAAGATATTATTCAAAGTGTTAGGAAATTTTCTATGGAACTACGGGCATATTTGTGTTTTATCGTTGTGTGTTATTTGACTATTTGTTAGTTTACAGTATAAGCGACCAAGGACCTTCGGACGCTTACCGTCAGTTGTCCAGCTCACCTAGAAGCGAAGGCACCTCTTCACAGCCCACCCTCTCTGGGTATTCAGCTGACAATGAAGATTGGATATTCATGTTTAAGGCTCAGTCTGAAGAGCCATTCCCTCCTAAGAAGAGAGGATGGTTCAGTAGAGGAGTGCATGAACGTAGGAAAAAGGATGAAAAAGTTACAACAATAACGAGCTTTAGCAGCCGTTAAAAGAGAAACAGATGCTCACGCTCAGGATATGCTCAATAGGAGTCTAGCAAATTTCCATATTTTAGCAACTACAACTGCAGACCCTAATTTAGAGCAACTCATAGCACCCCAACCATTACCCTTGTTTCCCACACAACCAATGGAGATTGAAGCTAACCCAAAAAACCAAATCCAAATGCATGATTTTGACCCAGCAGAGATACCTAGAGTACCAGCACCCAATCCCTTTGACCCAAACTATGACCCGTGGTTTGACGACCATAGGGACTACCAGCAACGCTACCCAATACCAGAGGAACCCATGCCAAACCTAGCAGCTTACCCAGATCTAGACCCTCTAGACCCCTATTATGATAATGATCAATTCATCAGGGAAATTCTAGAGAACCCTTATCCTTACCAAGAACCCATGCCCCAGTTCCCAAACCCAGTACCAGCCCTTGCACCCCCAATGAGTGCAGAAAATGTGCAAGAACTCTGAACCTTTGGTGAAGAAATTTTAGAAGGTAGTGAAAGGATGAGGCAAATAGGGGAACGACTCGTCTGGAAGTATGACGAGCGTAATATGGAGTTCTGGATGAACCCATACCAGTAGTAGTAGTAATAATAATAATATATTTGTGTATGTTTGAAAAAAAAATCTAGACAATGGATATGGATGCCTAATAGTATTGTAATTTCAATTCCAATTGTATTGTAATATATATGGATGCATACTATATAAGAAAGAGTAAGTCGCAATGTTCGAAGATTTTGATCAGTATGTGTGTTATGTGATTATTTGCATTCAATATTATTTTGTAATATTAATAATTGGCAAATGTTTAAAATTCAGATGGACAACGAAGTGAACCAGGAAAACCAGAATAACGATAACCAGAATAACAACGATAACCCGAACAACAATAATAATGGAAACCAAGTGGATAATAGTGCCATCCAACACATAGTGGCACAAGGGATAACAGATGCGATGCCATATATTATCAAAACAGTTAAGGAAGCAGATAATAAAAGTAACAATGGTAGTAAGCGACCTACTAAACCAGAAAACAGCGTGAACAATGGACCCATACTTTAAGTGCCCATTCCTCAAAGAAGAAGAACCATGTCTTATGGTTGTTCTTACAAGGAATTCTGGTCCTGCAAACCAATAGAATTCTTGGGCAATGAAGGACCCATTACAACTCTACGCTGGATAGAAAAGACTGAGGCAGTCTTGAAAATAAGCAAGTGCGCGGAAGAGGACAAGATAATGTTTGCTTCCAATCTGTTTAAGAACTCAACATTAGAATGGTGGAACACTATTCTCCAATCTAGGGGAAGTGACAGGATTTACAATATGGAATGGGAGGAATTTAATAAATATGGTAGAAAGGAAATTCTGTCCTCCCAATGAAAAAGAACAGATAGCCAATAAGTTCCTAAACCTAAGAATGACTAGAGTGGATAGTAAGGGTTATACTACTACATTATTTGAATATGCTAGAATAGTACCAACCCTTGCATCACCAGAAACAGTATTAATCTCCCGTTACATCTGGGGATTAATCAGTGAGATTAGGCATGTAGTCAAGGCAGCTAGACCCCAAACGATAGAAGAAACTGTAGAACTAGCAAATACCTTAACTGATGAATTAGTGCGTACACGAGAAGAAGACCAGAGGAGAAACCTAGCTTAAAGGCTTACCCAGGAATACCCCTACAGTAATTCCAACCGTGGGAAAAATGTAGGTTCTACCACTGCAAGGCCTGCAAGAAGAAGCATTCAGGAAGATGCTCCCCCTACTCCAATTTCTGCAAGATACCAGGACACAAGGAAGAAGATTGTAGGAAGAAACCTAATAATGGAATGTGCTTCAATTGTGGAGAAAAAAAGGTCATATTAAGCCAAACTGTCCGAAACTAGCTCCAGCCATGAACAAAAAATGCTAGGGCATTTGTTCTAACTGCAGAAGAAGCAAAGATGATTCCAGACGTGATAGCCGGTACGTTTTTAGTTAATGATGTTTTTGCTAAAGTATTATTTGACTCTGGTGCGAACCAAAGTTTTATTAATACTTCATTTTGCAAACTTCTCAATCAACCATTATGTTAGGATCGGAGGCTTTCATGATTGTGCTAGTTTGTTGGATTTGAACAAATCAAATAGATATGAACAGTTTTAAGTGCAGCGGAAACGAAAACAAACTTTGTAAACACAATCGAAGGAGAAAATAGTTTGATAAACATTTGCTTCTCATAGAGTCAAAGGATTACAAATACAAATCAAAGCAAAAGATTACAGTGAAAGCTTACAAACCAAACTCCCCCTCAGCCTAATGCCCCAAGGTTGGTTGCATACAAGATGAAAGGATTGGACATGAGGAGGAAAACTCGCTCAGTCAATCAAATGTAACAGTACAGGGTACTGTTACATTTATAGGCAAACCAAACCACTGAGGTATCTCAGCTGACGTCACCATGAAAGCGACGTCTAACAGTCTAACAACCTGTATCTACTGTCCTTACACAAACATTGCTAACCTAACCACTGACTATACCTAAAACAAATAAATCACTAAACAGCTGCTCTCCCTTTATGTTAGTGCTTTACTCAAGGTTGATCAGTCCTTGACTTGGCAGTGCTTTATCATCAGTAGATAGGACCAGCAGTGTTGGATACTTCAGGGTTTTGATCAGCAGTTGAAGGACCAGCAGTAGTTGTATCTGAACAGCGGATAAAGACCATCAGTTGTTATAAATCACTTTCAAGGGGAAAGCTTAATGTAAACTGCTGCTTATTATGAATCCACTGTTGTGACCTGGTTTTGGCTTTACATTATCTGTTCCTCTGGTAGGGTTCAATCCCAACAATCTCCCCCTGGAACAGATAATGCCAAAACCATTCATTATTCTGGATCTTTATTCCTCATCAAAAGTTCCTTTGCTTCTCTTTTAAAATCTGCTTCAAAGTCTCTGGAACTTATATCATCTTCATCCCTGCACAGTGTAAGTTCAAGGAGATCCTGCAAATCTTGAACACTAAGGCCTAGTGCTTCTTTCCTTGATATATACTTCACCTCTCCATTGGATCTGACCAGAGTCAATACGTGGGTCTTTTGATCAGAGAGCCACTTTAGTACTTTTAAACCCAATGGATTTCTTGGGAGAGATTTATTTGAAGATGAGCTTTGAGATATTGGCCTTGAGAAGACTTGCAGACTTTCAGACATTCTTTTGAAAGCCATTTCTATGACATCATTTGCTGCAGCTATATTTTCTGCAGTTTCTTTTTCAATCAGCTCCTGCCTTTCAATGTCTGTCATGTCTGTTGAAGTGTTTAGTGATGCAGGTTTGGTTAACATCCCTTTAAAAAGGTTTTGAAGTTTTTCTGAGCTTTCTTCTTTTAGACCCATTTTCTTTATGGATTCTGTGAAGTACTCAACCTCCTTTTCTTTCACCTCTTCACTGGTCAAGTGATCTTTTTCCTCTTGGTTTGTCACAAAAGTAGACCGGAACAGTGTTTTGAGGTTTTCTATCTGCTGTTCAAGCTTCATTCTTTGTTCATGCTTCTTTGAAGTGCTTGAAACAGTTATCTTTCTTTTCTTTAGCCTTTCATAGGCTTCATCAGTCTGCTGTTTTGACCATTTTGATATGGCTTCAGCAGTATCAATCTTTGCATCCACCAGCTCCCTTTTCTTTCTCTTATACTCAGCAGTTAGGTCAGCAATGAGCTTTTTGTATTTGCTCCAGTTTGGAGCATTCTTCTTCTTTGTAGGATCATTCTTGATTTTCTCAATCCTTTCTGCTTCATGCTTTAGGGCGACTATTGGCCATTCTTCGAACTGTTGTTCTTCAGCAGGATAGAATTTCTCTTTCATGATGTAGGCTAGATATTGTTTTCTTAAATTTTCCTTTGTTCAGCCTTTTCTTTGTTTAGGTCTTGTGCAAATTCTTCTATCTGCTTTACTTTTGTGAAGTAGAACTCCAGTCTTTTAGCAATGCCATCTTCGCTTAACCGTTCACGTTCACTCTCAACTTTAGCTCTTTGTTTAGCTTGCCTTGCCTTGATTTTGAGGTAGTCATCCATATCATCTGGTGGCATGTAGCCTATGAGTGAGGAGAATCTTTTTTTTGAAGGATCTTCTTCTGTATAGAATTGCCTCATCTCATTTTTGATGGCTTCAAGTTCCAGTGGATGTTGTGCAGCATTAGGATCATGTATACCCTCATCGGCAGGGATTGTCTTTCTTTTTCTGTTGAAGAGCTTTGGTTGTGACGTAGGAGAGGTGAGAGCAGTGGTGGATGACTGATTAACAACTGTTGAAACAACTGGTGTCTTAACATCTGTTGTCATTACAACTGCTGATATGTCAGCAGTTGTCTTCTGCTTTTGAGCAGGGGATGGAAATGGTGAGGTAATTTTTGATGGTGGTGGTGAATCATCATCTGATATGAGATTCCTTCTCCTTTTTAATGAAGAAGAGGCAGATGATGTTTTGGGTGGAACAGTGGTTTGAATGATGGGGAGTGTCTGACAAACAACTGTTGAAACAACTGGTGCTTCAACCGCTGCTGTCATTACAACAGATGTTGTAACATCTGTTGTCTTCTGTTTTATGACAGGAGGAAGTGGTGATGGTGTGATTGTAGATGATGGTGGTGGAGCAGTAGTTGTAGTGGTGTGTGATGAAGATGTGTGTGTTGATGACATGGCAGCTGTTTGGCTACTGACAGCAGTTTTTGTAACTACTGCTGTATCAGCTGTTTGGCTAACAGGTTTTGAGACCTGCTTTTCTTTTTCTTTTTCTTTTTCAGGCTCAATATGAAGGCCATGTTCTATTCCCTTCTTCTTCATCTTCTTGATATTCTCCCCCTTTTTGGCATTATCTGCCAGGGGGTTATCCATAAATAGAATAGTGGAGGGAACTTCTTCACCATGGGCAATTTTTTGAATGCTGGCCTTTATAGCCTTGATGTCTGCTTGCGTGTCTTTAAACCTTGATTCCACCATGTTGGTCAGCATTTGCACATGATTAGCATGCTTTTGATCAGCCATCTGTTGCTGTTTTTCAAGCATGGGTTGAAAGATATTCCAGAGCTCATTTGTAGCACCTGCTTGTGGTGGAGCAGGTGCTTGAGGTGGAACTGCAGTGGACTGTGCTTTTTGAGCTTTTAAAATCTCTTGCACCAACTCCTTTATCTCAGAAACTGATTCTTCAAGTTTTTCAACTCTGCCCGTCAATTCCTGATATCTTGAATCATCACCCATTTTACTGGGATCATCTGAATCCCCACCAGCAGTGGTTGTATCAATGTGTGACTTAGGAACAGAATCCCAAAAATCACCCATTGATGCCCCTTGTTCTCGGTACTGGGGACTTCTTTCTTCAGCACTTGATAAATCTTTGATGTTACCAGTGGGCAAAATAGCCTCACTAGTGATTTCCAGAGGTGCTATTGAAGAAATTGCCTTCAAGGGAGTCTGATTAATGAAACAACTGGCCAAATGTAAATCTGTAGATCCAACATTTGTAGTTGCTGCTACACTTGAATTACCACCGAGAGTTACATGTAACTCAGGGTGTGTAACCTCCTCAATTGTTGCTGGGATAGCAGGAGTAGTAGCATCAGACCCAGTCACCTGTGGGGGTATACTCTCAGTGACAGGTGATAGAGAGGAACTGGTTTGTGTCTGAGCTATAGCAGCTGCATGCAACAAAGGTAGCATGGATTGTGGCATTATTATTGGTGAGGGGATAGGAGTTGAAAGAGACATGTCCTTGGGATCAGGACTGAGGAAGATGGATCCGAGTGGATTCAGAGCTTCATAATGTGGTGTCCCTGTGCTTACAACCTGATCCTTTTGTGAGGATGCAGGAGGAGTTTTAGGCATGGGTTGAGATCTTTCTTCCAACTGCTGTGAGGAAGTAGCAGCAGTGGTTTGTGGTGACTTTTGTGTTGTCACAGGCAGTTGCTCTGGGATCTCATCTTCCAGAGTTGCCTTTGTTTTGGGTTTGGTGGGTTTTCTGGATGTTTTTCTTTTGGTCTTTTTGGTTATGTCAGGTGTGGGTTTCAAAGCAGTGGTTGTGCTGCTATGATCACCTGGAGCAGTGGGCTCAGCAGCTGATACCTGAGGAGCAGTTGTAACCGCTAAAATCTGCTCAGGTACCCCTGCTTTTGTTTTTATTGGTGCCAGCATTCTAGTGAATGTTTCAGGTGTCAAGCTTTTTATTTGAAAATAGACACCTTGTTTAAGCAAATTTTCATTTTTCTTATCAAATTTTTGTAAAAAATAATAACTCAAAAATCTTGGAAACAACAAAAATGCTTTACTTTCAACGTTTTTCACCATGTCATTGAAAATCTCCTGGGAGTAGTTGTAGTCCTTATTATTCAAAATAGCGTAACCCAGGCATTGAATTTTCAATGGTATTTGTAACAACTGTGCTTGTAATCACTATCAACAGTTCTGTTATCAATAAAACAATGTTATTTGATCCCAATGTTTGTTTTGTTATGTTTTACATTTTTCATATTTTGACTTTTATGTAATTTCAAACTCTACATCGCTTTCTGGAGAGTTATACGCAAACTAGTGCGTAAACGTACTCAGTTTAATGCGAGAAATACTCCGGAACATCAACATACACTCAACATACCTTAAATAACCTTTACATAACTTAGAAATAAGTTTTGAAGGCTTTGGTATGGCAAAAACAAGTTAATTCGCTTACAGGGACTAAATATGACAAACTGCGAAAGTATGTCAATGTGAACTGTAACGAACATTCCAGAACATAACCATAAGTTAAACACACCTTAAATATCCTTTACATAGCTTAGAAATAGGCTTTGAGGGGTTCGGTGTGCTAAAATAAACTTTTGGGTCATTCAGGGACTAAAAGTGTCAAAAAGTGCACAAGTTTGCATTTTCGCGCATAACTTACGTTCTGAATACATCTGGACATCCAAAAATTTATGTAAGCATGACTATATTATATTTTAGTGTTCGCCATAAGAAAAATCCATTCGTCGTGTCATTTGGATCGTTTTTCACGCTTATGCGCATTCCGTCGTAATTAAGCGAACATCGCGTTCGTACGACCAAACGAACCATCTTCCGGCATATTTTTGAGTATGTTTTGAGTTCCCTATACTTTAACTTCATTTTAGAGCCTTGAAATGAGGTTAACGGGGTACAAACGCATCGAAAATCGCTTAAACGGGCTGCAGGGACCATTTCTGCCAATTTTGAAAGTTTGCTGAAACAAGGGGCAGTGGCGTAGCGCCACTGCATATGCCCTTACCCGTCGCGCTACGCGACTACCTATTCTGGGCAGAAAACATGCAGAAACTCAGTTTTTCGCATTCGGGACCAGATTCGATGTATTAGCCGTTGTTTAATTCACAACCACACATTCTAAACTTGCTTAGTCAGCGGATAAGGATGGAACTTAGGCACCATAACCTTGCAACACATGTATGGATGGAATTTAAGCACCTAAGCACCACAACTTTCCGACAAGTGTTCGGGCAAGATCATTTCCCCTTTTCCATGAAACGATCTCAACGGTTCACCGAAAACTATATATACCCCAACACCCCCATTGCTAAAATCACAAGAAACTTGAATTGAGAAACTCTAAGTTGAAACATTTGTTTCATACCTGAGATTTTCGAATCGAGTTTAGCATTCGGGGACCCTTCGTAAGTATTCTTTCGTTCTTTTCCTTATTTTACTGCTTTTCGAGTCAGAAAGTCAAACTTTGTTTGACTTTCAGCGTTGACCAGTAATGGTCAATGCGAAGTTCGTTTGAACTTCGCAACGTGATTGTAATCACGATGGTCATAGTCCCTTGGGACTATGCCTACTGATTACCACGTTGTCTAGGGTCGTAGGGTAGGCGATCTAATAAATCGCCTATACCTTCGAACCCGACCCAGTTTGGTCGATCATTAGGATCCGACCAAATACATTAGGTGACCATAGTAGGTAGGGAATAACCTTCCGAGGTTATACCCTATGGTCACATCGTTTAAGTAGTTGTATGATAGGTAGTTTATATGCCTTAGGTAAATTACCAGAATACCCTTTTCATGTATAATTGGTAATTAAGCATATGTAACCTAAACCTTTGACACATAACTGATTATGTAACATGTTTAGGCATATAACACTTGTCATAGGGCTGGTTAGGCGTTCCGAACGCGTTTTACGCGAACGACGCGTTAAAGTAGCATAAGCTTCCTAAACGGGTCGTAATGGGTCGATAAGACTTAGGTTAAGTTTCATTTAGCATGTAGGCTTTGTTAAACCATATCACATGAGTTCCTACACTCATTTGGTTTACGAACCCTAATGCTACCCAGTCTTCCGATTTAGGTCCGGTTATTAACATAGTTACCTATATTAGGTGCCGTTTGATTCCGAGATCTATAGCATTACTTGGTGGTTATCTTTAGCCAACTGAGCAATATCAAGTGAGTACATAGACCACTCTTTTACTGTTTTCCAAACTGTTTTGGGGTGAAACACATGTGCCTACTTGTTACTTTCATGCTTTCCTGTTTTCACATCATATACCGGCTATGTTTGTTAGTACATTATAGTACATGATTTCATTACATTTCATGCTAGGTGTGCCCATTGTGTGCATTACTTGGTACATTGTTTTACATTACATTTCCTGCTAGGTGTGCCCATTGTGTGCATTACTTGGTACATTGTTTTACATTACATTTCATGCTAGGTGTGCCCATTGTGTGCATTACTTAGTACATTGTTTTACATTACATTTCATGCTAGGTGTGCCCATTGTGTGCATTACTTAGTACATCGTTTTACATTACATTTCATGCTAGGTGTGCCCATTGTGTGCATTACTTAGTACATCGTTTTACATTACATTTTCACGCTATGTATGTTCATTTGATTACATACTTAGTGCATCACATGCTTCCATTTTTGGTATGACATTTGGTTTGTTTAACATGGAACAATACATTCATTAACATTGATCATGCCATTCGTTAGTAGGTAGTGGTACCATAGGAATTGACAACTCCCGTTCCGGACATCCCAGGGAAGGGGGACAGAAAGGAATGACCGAATTCGATATACATAACTCAGATGAACCTTTAATTTGTTTAAGGGTTTATCGCCACATTCTCAAGGCTTGGATGTATGCATTTTAACAATACCGCATAAATGTTTGTATCAGTATAGCATGCATTTGTTACACACAACATGACTTTGATTTAAACTGTGTTTTACTTCAATACCTTGTTGTTGTGCATTTTACATATGGTTTAGTTGATACATTTCACTTACCATACATGACATTTTGGTTACACATTACATGATCTACATTGAACATAAACATTTTGACATTGATATACACATTTGGTGGTTTACATTGGACATAGACATTTTGATATGGATTACACAATAACACTTGACAATTGGTTTGTACATGAACATTTTACATCTTTATGGTTTGGTTTGATTAAGTGATTAAGTAACGATACGTGTGTAATATGATACAAACATGGTGGATACGCCGCTGGTACTTCCTATATATAAGTGTTTGTATAATATTACATAGCGTAACGTTATTTGAATCATTTCAGTTTGATACATATAACATTTTATACAAATAACATACTTTTCACAAGACATTGTTTTACAACCAACTTATCTTATACAAACTCATTTTACATGGTTATTCATTTAACCTTACATTTACTTATACATATCAACTGATCTTGTCGTTTTTCAAATGATTTACAAGACAAAGCAAATTACAAGGTTCATGACTAAACATTTTCTCAAATACAAGTCATGAATCTTATTTTCACAAACCTATGTATCTCACAGGCATTTTTATGCTGACGTACCTATTTTCACATGTGTTTTCAGGTGCTTTTCCGTAGGATGTTGATCATGATACTAGGGCGGACCTGTGCCTTAGAGACTTTAAAAGAAGATAGACTATGTTTAATTACGTTATAAACTCTGTATTTCTGTTTAAAACAATGAAACTCTTGTGTTGATAAATAAAATACAACTTTGTATGCCATGGTTATGAAACAATTAATTCTGTCGCGATCACTCCCCGGCGTTTCCGCCGCGGTCCGTTGTTATACGCGGTCGGGGTGTGACAGAAGAGTTTGGTATCAGAGCCAATGGTTATAGGGAATTAGGTTATTAGTAATGCTTTGACCTAGACTATAACTTTTCTAGGACCCTAACACAAATTATTTGTGTTTAGATCTTAAAACATGCACATCACCTATCCTTAGGTGATTATCAGAACAAAAGCCAAAAATTTTCCGAAACGATTTTTGAAAAACAATCATCTATTTTTGAATGATTTATTACAAGGTTTTGAACCCTCAATTGTAAGGTTTTGAACCCTCTGTTATATGGTTTTGAACCCTTTTCAGTTTGGTTTTTGGCCTTGTGCCTTCAAATTTTCAAAATCCCGTCAAACGTTTTGGGTTTTAAATAATGTGAACATGTGCAAACTGGAAGGGTGAATGCCTGTATTCTGGGTTTTCTGTCTAGGCAAGCACTTCGTATACATCTCATCAGACGCGAGACCAGTTGTGCTTACCTGGGAATTCCTGGGATGAGTGTTCACTTATAGGCGAGCATGTCTTCATTATACATTATTTTTGATCCATTTACTTTGATTAGTCACTGTGTGTCGTTTGTTTGCTCTGTGATACGGACGAATGACCACCATCTTTGCTTTTGTTGATTTTGTTTCATCTCATTCTCTTCATCCAATCATCTTACTCGTTTCCTTTCATGTTTTCCTCTTTTAGAATGCCTCCTCGACGCGACAATCTGATAGCAACTGCCGAGCTGGCAGAAATTATTGCGCAGCAGATGGCTGCTCAATTTCCAAATCTCTTTGCTCAATGGAACCAAGCCAACAATAACAACAACAACAATGTTCCAAGCAAATACAAGGATTTTAATCAGGCTAAACCACTCAAGTTTAGTGGTTCTAAAGGAGCGACTGGGCTTCTTCAGTGGTTCGAGAGTAGTGAGAATACTTTCCGCCACGTGCAGTGTCCGGATAATCGCAAGGTCGAGTTTGCTTCGAGCGTATTTCAGAAGAGGGCTTTGACATGGTGGAACGGGATTATGAGAGACAGGGGTGCAGAAGTTGCTCTTGCACAGACATGGGCTGAACTGAGAGCCCTTATGATGAGGGAATTCTGTCCTCGTCATGAGCAGCGAGCTTTGGAGAAGGAATTTGATGATCTGAAGCAAGATAGTGGTGAGCACAGGGCTTATACTGATCGGTTTGAAGAGTTGAGTTTGCTTTGCCCGACTATGGTTACCCCACTCGACAAGGCTATCGAGAGATACATCGACGGCCTACCTGACTCGGTACAAGACATTCTTACTGGTAGTGAACCTGCCACACTCCGTCAGGCAATCGAGTTATCAGCGACGCTGACTGAGTCGCAGATCAGGAAGAACAAGTTACACAGGAAGGGTGACAAAGGCAAGAAACAGTCGGCTGACAAGGGGGATAGCAAGAAAGGTCAAAACTTGAATGGAAAGAACTCTGGTTCTTCGAAGAGGTCAAGGAAGCGTAAGGCTTCCCAAAATTTTGCTATCACTGCCCAAGCTAACCAGGCAGCTCCCAACCAACCCGCACAGCTTCCAGCAAAGAAACCCTATACAGGGAATGCACCTTTGTGCAATAGATGCAACAGTCACCATCAGCCGCAACATCAGTGCCGTTTCTGTACTAGCTGTGGGAAGTCAGGTCATCTTGCCGAGGTTTGTCGGTTTGCTCAGAATCGCGCAGTTCAAAACCCGGCTCAACAAGTTGCACAGCCTCCTGCTCCGCAACAGGGTCAAGCTGCACGACCACAATACCCACCAGGTGCTTGTTACAATTGTGGGGATCTGACCCACTATAGGAATCGGTGCCCAAGACTGGCGAACCAGAACCAGAATCAGGCTCCGGCTCGAGGCCGAGTCTTTAACATGAATGCCCAAGAGGCGCAGGCGGATGATAATGTGGTGAACGGTACGTTCTTTATTAATAATCAGCCTGCATCTGTTCTTTTCGATTCTGGTGCCGATAAGAGTTTTGTGTCTTTGTCTTTTGAGCCGATGCTTCGCGTGTCTAGAACAAAACTAAGTAAATCTTTGACAGTAGAGGTTGCTAGTGGTGAACCCATTGTTCTTAATTCTGTTCTACGCAACTGCCAGTTGAACCTTAACGACCGTCTTTTTCCTATTAACCTCGCGCCTATGCAACTTGGAAGCTTTGACGTTATTGTGGGAATGGATTGGTTATCCAAGCATCACGCAGAGATAGTTTGTTCTATGAAGATTGTTCGTGTGCCGCTTTCGACAGGCGAGATCCTGCAGGTTCAAGGGGAGAAGCCTACCGGTGGTCTCAAACTTATGTCTTGTTTTAAAGCTCGGAAGTATCTACAGAAGAACTATGTGGCTTTCTTAGCACATGTTACAGAAGATAAAGGCAAGGGTAAGTCTATTTCAGATATTCCTGTCGTTCAGGATTATTCTGAAGTGTTCCCTGAAGATTTACCTGGTCTACCTCCAGCACGCCAAGTCGAGTTCCGCATTGATCTCGTACCTGGTGCAAATCCCATTGCCAGAGCTCCATATCGTCTTGCACCATCTGAGATGCAAGAGTTGTCTAAACAGCTTCAGGAGCTCTCTGACAAAGGCTTTATCCGTCCCAGTTTTTCACCTTGGGGTGCTCCCATTCTTTTTGTCAAGAAGAAGGATGGATCCTTTAGGATGTGTATCGATTATCGTGAGCTTAACAAGCTTACCATCAAGAATCGATATCCCCTACCTCGCATCGATGATCTCTTTGATCAGTTACAAGGCGCTTCTTATTTTTCGAAGATTGATCTGCGATCTGGATATCATCAACTTCGTGTGCAAGAAGAAGACATTCCGAAAACAGCATTCCGTACTCGTTATGGGCATTATGAATTCACAGTCATGCCATTCGGTTTGACTAATGCTCCTGCTGTTTTCATGGACTTAATGAATAGGGTCTGCAAACCTTATTTGGATCAGTTCGTCATTGTTTTTATTGATGACATCTTGATATACTCTAAGACGCAAGCTGACCACGAGCAACATCTTCGTCTTACCCTTGAACTCCTAAAGAAAGAGCAACTTTTCGCCAAATTCTCCAAGTGCGAATTTTGGCTTAAAGAAGTTTAATTTTTGGGGCATGTTATCAACGAACGGGGTATTCATGTAGATCCCTCCAAGATCAGTGCGATTAAGGATTGGGATACGCCTACTACTCCTACTGAAGTTCGTTCTTTTCTTGGTCTAGCGGGTTATTATCGTCGCTTCATTGAGAATTTCTCTAAGATTGCAGTTCCTCTAACTGCTCTAACTCAGAAGAAAATGCCCTTTTACTGGGGATTCAAGCAAGAGGAAGCTTTTCAACACTTGAAGCAAAAGCTTTGCGATGCGCCTGTTCTATCATTGCCTGAGGGTGATGATGATTTTGTTGTGTATTGTGATGCATCGAAATTGGGTCTTGGCTGTGTTCTTATGCAAAGGAACAAAGTCATAGCTTATGCATCGAGGCAGTTGAAGATACATGAGAAGAACTACACCACTCATGATCTTGAGTTGGGTGCAGTTGTCTTTGCTCTCAAGATCTGGAGACACTATTTGTATGGTACAAAATGTGTGGTTTTCACTGACCACAAAAGTCTTCAGCATATCTTCAACCAGAAAGAACTCAACATGAGGCAACGACGTTGGGTTGAGCTTTTAAACGACTATGACTGCGAAATTCGCTACCATCCTGGTAAGGCGAATGTCGTAGCTGATGCATTGAGTCGTAAGGAACGTACTAAGCTTCATTGTGTACGTGTTCAATCTGTTATTCAAGCTCGATCTGATATCCAAGCACGCATTTCTCAAGCTCAACAATCTTGTGTTTCACAAGGATTGATGGATAAGGAATTTCCTTATCACATAACACCTACTCTGGAACTGAAGGATAATGGATCATATTACTTCATGGACCGTTTGTGGGTCCCAAGCCAGGATGATCTTCGTACCTTGCTTATGGATGAAGCCCATAAGTCTCGTTATTCTATTCATCCGGGCTCAGATAAGATGTATAAGGATCTTCGTATTCAGTATTGGTGGCCTGGTATGAAGAAAGACATTGCCTTATACGTATCCAAATGCCTTACTTGTCTTAAGGTTAAGGCTGAACATCAGCGTCCTTCTGGTTTATTGGAACAACCAGAGATCCCAGTTTGGAAATGGGAAAACATTACTATGGATCTTGTTGCCAAACTTCCACGCACTAAGAAAGGTCATGATGCCATCTGGGTAGTCGTTGATCGTCTTACAAAGTCAGCACATTTCTTGCCAATCCGTGAGGATTTTCCTGCTGACAGACTTGCTCAAATCTTTGTGGATGAAATAGTAGCACGACATGGTGTTCCTTTGAACATCATTTCTGACAGAGATGCTCGTTTCACTTCTCATTTTTGGAGAACCATGCAATCTGCTATGGGGACCCAACTTAATCTGAGCACAGCTTATCATCCGCAAACGGATGGTCAATCTGAGAGAACAATCCAGACTCTGGAGGATATGCTTAGAGCTTGTGTGATCGATTTTGGTGGTAGTTGGGATTCACATCTTAAATTGATTGAATTCTCCTACAACAACAGTTATCACACTAGCATCAAAATGGCTCCTTTCGAGGCTCTCTATGGTCGAAAATGTCGTTCACCAGTCTGCTGGAATGAGATTGGCGAGGCTCAACTTACTGGACCTGCCCTCATTTTAGAGACAACTGACAAGGTCAAGAAAGTTCGTGATAACCTTCAGGCAGCTAGAAGCCGTCAGAAGATTTACGCGGACCCAAAACGCAAACCCTTGGAATTTCAAGTCGGTGATCGTGTATTACTTAAGGTCTCACCTTGGAAAGGTGTGATCAGATTTGGAAAGAAAGGAAAACTTGCACCTAGATACGTTGGACCATTCAAGATCGTCGAAAGAATCGGAAAGGTAGCCTACAGACTTGAGTTACCTCCTGAACTTGGAAATGTTCATCCAACTTTTCACGTGTCCAATCTCAAGAAGTGTTCAGCTGATGAGAACTTCTCCATACCGCTTGACGAAATTCGTGTTGGCAAAACACTGAAATTTGTTGAGAAACCAGTGGAAATCATGGAACGTGAAGTCAAGTGGCTTAAACGCAAGCGCATTCCTTTGGTCAAAGTTCGCTGGGAAGCTAAACGTGGACCTGAGTTTACTTGGGAAAGCGAAGATCAAATGAAGGCGAAATATCCACATCTTTTTGCACAAGTTTCCTCTAAATAAATTTCGGGACGAAATTTCCACAAGTAGGGGAGACTGTAACAACTGTGCTTGTAATCACTATCAACAGTTCTGTTATCAATAAAACAATGTTATTTGATCCCAATGTTTGTTTTGTTATGTTTTACATTTTTCATATTTTGACTTTTATGTAATTTCAAACTCTACATCGCTTTCTGGAGAGTTATACGCAAACTAGTGCGTAAACGTACTCAATTTAATGCGAGAAATACTCCGGAACATCAACATACACTCAACATACCTTAAATAACCTTTACATAACTTAGAAATAAGTTTTGAAGGCTTTGGTATGGCAAAAACAAGTTAATTCGCTTACAGGGACTAAATATGACAAACTGCGAAAGTATGTCAATGTGAACTGTAACGAACATTCCGGAACATAACCATAAGTTAAACACACCTTAAATATCCTTTACATAGCTTAGAAATAGGCTTTGAGGGGTTCGGTGTGCTAAAATAAACTTTTGGGTCATTCAGGGACTAAAAGTGTCAAAAAGTGCACAAGTTTGCATTTTCGCGCATAACTTACGTTCTGAATACATCTGGACATCCAAAAATTTATGTAAGCATGACTATATTATATTTTAGTGTTCGCCATAAGAAAAATCCATTCGTCGCGTCATTTGGATCGTTTTTCGCGCTTATGCGCATTCCGTCGTAATTAAGCGAACATCGCGTTCGTACGACCAAACGAACCATCTTCCGGCATATTTTTGAGTATGTTTTGAGTTCCCTATACTTTAACTTCATTTTAGAGCCTTGAAATGAGGTTAACGGGGTTCAAACGCATCGAAAATCGCTTAAACGGGCTGCAGGGACCATTTCTGCCAATTTTGAAAGTTTGCTGAAACAAGGGGCAGTGGCGTAGCGCCACTGCATATGCCCTTACCCGTCGCGCTACGCGACTGCCTATTCTGGGCAGAAAACATGCAGAAACTCAGTTTTTCGCATTCGGGACCAGATTCGATGTATTAGCCGTTGTTTAATTCACAACCACACATTCTAAACTTGCTTAGTCAGCGGATAAGGATGGAACTTAGGCACCATAACCTTGCAACACATGTATGGATGGAATTTAAGCACCTAAGCACCACAACTTTCCGACAAGTGTTCGGGCAAGATCATTTCCCCTTTTCCATGAAACGATCTCAACGGTTCACCGAAAACTATATATACCCCAACACCCCCATTGCTAAAATCACAAGAAACTTGAATTGAGAAACTCTAAGTTGAAACATTTGTTTCATACCTGAGATTTTCGAATCGAGTTTAGCATTCGGGGACCCTTCGTAAGTATTCTTTCGTTCTTTTCCTTATTTTACTGCTTTTCGAGTCAGAAAGTCAAACTTTGTTTGACTTTCAGCGTTGACCAGTAATGGTCAATGCGAAGTTCGTTTGAACTTCGCAACGTGATTGTAATCACGATGGTCATAGTCCCTTGGGACTATGCCTACTGATTACCACATTGTCTAGGGTCGTAGGGTAGGCGATCTAATAAATCGCCTATACCTTCGAACCCGACCCAGTTTGGTCGATCATTAGGATCCGACCAAATACATTAGGTGACCATAGTAGGTAGGGAATAACCTTCCGAGGTTATACCCTATGGTCACATCGTTTAAGTAGTTGTATGATAGGTAGTTTATATGCCTTAGGTAAATTACCAGAATACCCTTTTCATGTATAATTGGTAATTAAGCATATGTAACCTAAACCTTTGACACATAACTGATTATGTAACATGTTTAGGCATATAACACTTGTCATAGGGCTGGTTAGGCGTTCCGAACGCGTTTTACGCGAACGACGCGTTAAAGTAGCATAAGCTTCCTAAACGGGTCGTAATGGGTCGATAAGACTTAGGTTAAGTTTCATTTAGCATGTAGGCTTTGTTAAACCATATCACGTGAGTTCCTACACTCATTTGGTTTACGAACCCTAATGCTACCCAGTCTTCCGATTTAGGTCCGGTTATTAACATAGTTACCTATATTAGGTGCCGTTTGATTCCGAGATCTATAGCATTACTTGGTGGTTATCTTTAGCCAACTGAGCAATATCAAGTGAGTACATAGACCCCTCTTTTACTGTTTTCCAAACTGTTTTGGGGTGAAACACATGTGCCTACTTGTTACTTTCATGCTTTCCTGTTTTCACATCATATACCGGCTATGTTTGTTAGTACATTATAGTACATGATTTCATTACATTTCATGCTAGGTGTGCCCATTGTGTGCATTACTTGGTACATTGTTTTACATTACATTTCCTGCTAGGTGTGCCCATTGTGTGCATTACTTGGTACATTGTTTTACATTACATTTCATGCTAGGTGTGCCCATTGTGTGCATTACTTAGTACATTGTTTTACATTACATTTCATGCTAGGTGTGCCCATTGTGTGCATTACTTAGTACATCGTTTTACATTACATTTTCACGCTATGTATGTTCATTTGATTACATACTTAGTGCATCACATGCTTCCATTTTTGGTATGACATTTGGTTTGTTTAACATGGAACAATACCTTCATTAACATTGATCATGCCATTCGTTAGTAGGTAGTGGTACCATAGGAATTGACAACTCCCGTTCCGGACATCCCAGGGAAAGGGGACAGAAAGGAATGACCGAATTCGATATACATAACTCAGATGAACCTTTAATTTGTTTAAGGGTTTATCGCCACAGTCTCAAGGCTTGGATGTATGCATTTTAACAATACCGCATAAATGTTTGTATCAGTATAGCATGCATTTGTTACACACAACATGACTTTGATTTAAACTGTGTTTTACTTCAATACCTTGTTGTTGTGCATTTTACATATGGTTTAGTTGATACATTTCACTTACCATACATGACATTTTGGTTACACATTACATGATCTACATTGAACATAAACATTTTGACATTGATATACACATTTGGTGGTTTACATTGGACATAGACATTTTGATATGGATTACACAATAACACTTGACAATTGGTTTGTACATGAACATTTTACATCTTTATGGTTTGGTTTGATTAAGTGATTAAGTAACGATACGTGTGTAATATGATACAAACATGGTGGATACGCCGCTGGTACTTCCTATATATAAGTGTTTGTATAATATTACATAGCGTAACGTTATTTGAATCATTTCAGTTTGATACATATAACATTTTATACAAATAACATACTTTTCACAAGACATTGTTTTACAACCAACTTATCTTATACAAACTCATTTTACATGGTTATTCATTTAACCTTACATTTACTTATACATATCAACTGATCTTGTCGTTTTTCAAATGATTTACAAGACAAAGCAAATTACAAGGTTCATGACTAAACATTTTCTCAAATACAAGTCATGAATCTTATTTTCACAAACCTATGTATCTCACAGGCATTTTTATGCTGACGTACCTATTTTCACATGTGTTTTCAGGTGCTTTTCCGTAGGATGTTGATCATGATACTAGGGCGGACCTGTGCCTTAGAGACTTTAAAAGAAGATAGACTATGTTTAATTACGTTATAAACTCTGTATTTCTGTTTAAAACAATGAAACTCTTGTGTTGATAAATAAAATACAACTTTGTATGCCATGGTTATGAAACAATTAATTCTGTCGCGATCACTCCCCGGCGTTTCCGCCGCGGTCCGTTGTTATACGCGGTCGGGGTGTGAGAGTATTTCGTTAAAAGATGTTGTTTTATTCGAAGCACACATCAGAAGTGTGTGAAATAAAAATCTGGGTGCAGATGGAAAATAACCCTTTTGTAGGGTATCTACCTTTGACTGTTCTGCATAGCCCCTTTTCAGAAAATCAGCTTTTAACTCGTTTTTGTCAAAGGAAGCTTTACCTTTCTGATCATCGAGTTTGAAGATTTCTGATAGTGATTGTGGAGTGATTTGAATCGCCGTACCCTGTATCGAGGAGTTAATGGCTACTATATCATCTTGTTTTTCAAGCGTAGCATTTTTCCAGAACTCTCTCTGGGTTTGCAGATATATGGGGGCGTCTATTGTCAACAAAGTTTTGTACTTTGATGTAGATATGGTGTCGAGAATGGAATCGAAGGTATGGTTGTTTGTGGGTTTTGTGAGTAAACCCAAATAGTTGTGAGATTGTTTGTATGGTATCTCCATGGGTTCTTCGGCCGTTTGAGCGACCTCTTTGGAAGGTGATGGTGATTTTGGTTTAGATTTTGATTTTGACTTTGATTTCGTCATTTTTGCAGAGAAAAAAAACGAAGAATGATTTTGAAGTTTTTGAGAAGAAGGGTTGGAAACTGCTATGAGAAGAGAATTTTGGAATTCAATTCGACAGTGTAAAACCCTGTTTGGGGTTTAGGGCAGGGTTTTATTTAGGGAAAAAAAATGATCGCTGATGTGGCAGCGGTTATTACGATATGAGGGCTAAAAACTGACCACGTGTCAAACACTGATGAAATGGATGAAGTATGGAGAACAGTTGTTTTAAGGGCCACTGACGTATCAAGCATCAGTGGTTACAACGGTAAAAATTGTGGGCAGTGGAAGATTTTTACTATCAGTGGATAGCATATCAGTGGATAAGTCACTGATTTTGAACATTAGTGCTTTTCAAGAAAATGAGGGATCAGTGGTTAACTTTCAGCAGTGGACAGTGTTTAGAGATCAGACGTTGGAGCAAAACAGTGGTTAGGGTAAATGGTACAGATCTGAAGAACAAGTGTTTCAGCAACAGTTTTGAAAATTTTCATTCAAAGTTTTGCCACATGTCAATTTTGAAAGACAGTGGTTTAGTACCCCAGATGATGAAAACTTTTTGCTAAGGCAACTCATTTTCGTTTAATATTCGATTAAAACATGAGTACCCTAGTAATTCAAGCACAGTTTGCAATCAACCTTTGGTAAAAGTTTAGGAACAAACCTGAGTATGACATGATCTTGACATATGTACCATTTCCTTTTGACCCATTTATGAGGACAATAATACCACAAAAAAAAAGGTATTACATCCTGACATGAGCTGAAACTATTGCCAACAAAAACAAGCAAAAGTTCCAAATATATTATTCAAAAAAAATATGAATAATATATCCTGGTTATTCGAGAAAATCCTTTGAACGCAACAAAAAATGGTTAAAGGATTTTCTGAGAATAGTATCAAAAAGGATCTGGTATAATTTTAATAGAATATATAATCACATCATTCACAAGTTATTGAAAATGGTCAGTGGTTTGACAACAGTGGTAGGAAACTTTTGGATACATTTAGACCACTGTTTGGTACCATTTTCTTTGTCAGTTGATTGCAAACATGAGGACACATGGATAAATTTTTGAACATTTGTCTAGTCCTCTTTGGAGTTCATTCACTGGAATCAAAACCTTTTCCTGAACAGATGAATGCACATAGTTGCTTAATGACCATTATTACCCTAAACTTTGACTCATAAGTGTTTTATGTTTATACTCTTTTCTTTTGACTTCAAAAGTTTTGAGATAAACACACTTTCGAGTTTTTGTGAATTTTAGTCCAAAATCATTTTGCAGTAATGTTTTGAGAGACTTGGTCATGTTTTAACAAGTTTTTCAGCCAATCTCACTACATATGATACGGACTATGTTGACCCCTGTTTTCTTAATGTATTTAAACATAGTTGATTTTGTCCTTTTTAGGAACTCAACCTGTTTTCAACACATAAGATCTAAATAACTAAAGTTTTAATTTCCCTCTTTTTATGTTAGCAAAACATCAATGTTTTATGAACATAGGTTTTGTTAATCTGAGGTTCATACTTTAGTATTTAATGAAAACATCACAGATTGCACATCAACAATTGAAATCTATTTAGAAAATAAAAATAATCTCATGGTTTAACAGATATTGCTTTCAGATCTAGAAATCATGAGTGTCTTGTGCATAAACTCACTTGTTGTGTGAAATTTGTGTGTCATATGACATCTTGGTTGATTTTCAGAGTTTTTGAATAACCATTTTGAACATGATTTGCTCGATACTCTGTTTTTCAACTAAATACAACCAACCTTAGTATCAATGAATTTTGAGCCGAACTGTTATGTCAATTTGACTGTTAAATCGAAATTGACTGTCCAGGCTCTGATACCAATTGTTAGGATCGGAGGCTTTCATGATTGTGCTAGTTTGTTGGATTTGAACAAATCAAATAGATATGAACAGTTTTAAGTGCAGCGGAAACAAAAACAAACTTTGTAAACACAATCGAAGGAGAAAATAGTTTGATAAACATTTGCTTCTCATAGAGTCAAAGGATTACAAATACAAATCAAAGCAAAAGATTACAGTGAAAGCTTACAAACCAAACTCCCCCTCAGCCTAATGCCCCAAGGTTGGTTGCATACAAGATGAAAGGATTGGACATGAGGAGGAAAACTCGCTCAGTCAATCAAATGTAACAGCACAGGGTACTGTTACATTTATAGGCAAACCAAACCACTGAGGTATCTCAGCTGACGTCACCATGAAAGCGACGTCTAACAGTCTAACAACCTGTATCTACTGTCCTTACACAAACACTGCTAACCTAACCACTGACTATACCTAAAACAAATAAATCACTAAACAGCTGCTCTCCCTTTTTGTCAGTGCTTTACTCAAGGTTGATCAGTCCTTGACTTGGCAGTGCTTTATCATCAGTAGATAGGACCAGCAGTGTTGGATACTTCAGGGTTTTGATCAGCAGTTGAAGGACCAGCAGTAGTTGTATCTGAACAGCGGATAAAGACCATCAGTTGTTATAAATCACTTTCAAGGGGAAAGCTTAATGTAAACTGCTGCTTATTATGAATCCACTGTTGTGACCTGGTTTTGGCTTTACATTATCTGTTCCTCTGGTAGGGTTCAATCCCAACACATTAACTAAACTCCCACAAGAATGTCTAGTAGAGACAGCAAACGTGGAAACCATTAAGATTTCCAGAATCTTTCAGGGAGCAAGAATAGAGTTTTTAAATCAAAAGTTTATTGCAAACATTTACCCAATGAATCTGGAAGGATTTGATGTTGTATTAGGAATGGGTTGGTTAATAGGCAATAAAGCCAGCATTTTATGTGATCAAAAGTCGATCCAAGTAAATTCACCCAAGGGTGAAAAGATCACAATTAAAGGAGACAAACCATCTAGATCCACGAAATTCATTTATGTAATGAAAACAGCTAGTTATATAAGAAAGGGATCATTAGTGTATTTGATTTCTATAATCACTAACACTAAAGGAAAAGAGCTGAAAGATATTCCAGTAGTATCTCAGTTTCCAGATGTGTTTCCAGAAGAATTACCAGGATTACCGCCAGACAGGGAAGTTGAGTTCAGAATCCATCTGCTACCAGGAACAGCACCTATTGCCAAAGCACCCTACCGTCTAGCACCTGCAGAAATACAAGAATTAAAGAAGCAGTTAGACGAATTGTTGGAGAAAGGATTTATACAACCGAGTTCATCGCCATGGGGAACACCGATACTGTTCGTTAAAAAGAAGGACGGGTCAATGCGAATGTGCATTGATTACCGTGAATTGAACAAAGTCACTATTAAGAATCGGTACCCATTACCGAGAATCGATGATTTGTTTGATCAACTGCAAGGAGCTGGATTTTTCTCGAAAATCGATTTACGATCAGGGTATCATCAATTAAAGGTACAGGAAGAGGACATTCCTAAGACCGCATTTAGAACAAGGTATGACCATTATGAATTTACTGTCATGCCATTTGGTTTAACGAATGACCCAGCCACATTTATGGACATGATGAACCGAATATGTAAGCCATATTTGGATAAATTCATAATTGTTTTTATAGATTATATCCTCATTTATTCTAAAAATAAAGAGGAACATGCAGCGAACCAACTGGGGTAGCCCAGTTGGCCACCGACACCCACCTCTTCCCAGAGGTCCCGGGTTCGAGTCTTGGGAGTGACATATGTCGCCCAGGGTAAGAACTCGGTAAGGGGAATTCACCGCGGAGCTAGCTTGGTCGGGTAACGGCTCCCGGAGGGGGATCACTCCGGCGGTTGGGAGGACCGTGCACTATCCCCCCATGTAGCGCATCTGCACGCACTTCTAAGTTTTTTAAGAAAGGAAAAACTTTATGCTAAGTTTTCAAAGTGCGAGTTTTGGTGAAAACAGGTACAGTTTCTTGGACATTTAGTTGAACGTGAAGGAATTCATGTGGATCCCACCAAGATTGAGGCGATTACCAAATGGAAAACCCCTGAGTCACCAACCGAGGTTAGAAGTTTCTTAGGATTGACCGGTTATTATAGGAGATTTATTTGAGATTTTTCTAGAATAGCCATTCCCTTAACTAAGTTAACCTGTAAATCTGTTAAGTTTGAATGGGGACCAAAACAAGAAGAAGCCTTTAGAATCCTTAAGCAAAGATTAACCAACGCACCCATACTAGCGTTACCAGAAGGAACTGAAGACTTTGTAGTCTATTGTGATGCTTCTAAGTTAGATTATGGATGTGTGTTGATGCAACGTCAAAAGGTTATAGCCAATGCCTCTAGACAACTTAAGAATCATGAAGAAAATTATTCAACCCATGATTTAGAACTAGGAGCCATAATTTTTGCCATTAAGATTTGTAGACATTACCTTTATGGTAGTAGGTTTACCATTTTCACCGATCATAAGAGTTTAAGGTATGTTTTCGGGAAAAAGGAGTTGAATATGAGACAAAGGCGCTGGATGGAAATTCTTAGTGATTTTGATTGCAATATCCAGTATCATGCAGGAAAGGCAAATGTAGTGGCTGATGCTTTAAGTCGAAAGTATCATGAAAAGTCAAAAAGAGTGCGTTCTCTTAAATTAAATCTACAGGTAGATTTAAATGAACAGATTAAAGAAGCACAAGAATCAGTAATCAAGGATGATACTGAAAAGTTGAAAGGAATGATTAAGGAATTAGAACAAGGAACAAATGGAATTTGGAGATTCCATAAGAAAAGAATGTGGATACCTAAATTAGGAAACTTACGCCACCGTATATTAGAAGAAGCCCATAAGTCTAAGTATACGATGCATCCTGGAAGTGATAAGATGTATCAGGATTTAAGAAAGAACTTTTGGTGGATAGGAATGAAAAAGGATATAGCAGCATACGTTTCTAAATGTTTAACCTATTCACAAGTTAAAGCCGAGCATCAGAAACCCTCAAGTTTATTGTAGCAGTTAGAAATGCCAGTGTGGAAATGGGAATTGATAACAATGGATTTTGTTACCAAATTACCCAAAATAAGGAAAGGTAATGATACAATCTGGGTGATTGTAGATAGGCTAACTAAGTCAGCTCATTTCTTACCAATGAAGGAGACTTTCTGTATGGAACAATTAGCTAAGCTGTACGTAAATGAAATAGTTTCATTATATGGAATTCCTTTATCAATTGTTTCTGATAGAGATAGCCGTTTTACCTCTCATTTTTGGACAAGTTTCCAAAAAGTAATGGGAACCAAGTTGAATCTAAGCACCGCTTATCATCCTCAAACGGATGAACAAAGCTAAAGGACAATTCAGACAATGGAAGATATGCTTAGAGCTTGTGTAATTGATTTCGAAGGTAATTAGGACGATCACTTACCCCTGATAGAATTTTCTTACAATAACAGCTATCACACAAGTATCAATGCTGCACCATTCAAAGCACTGTATGGACGAAAGTGCCAAACCCCAGTTTGTTGGGCAGAAATTGGAGAAAAGCAACTATCTGGACCAGAAATAGTACAAGAAACAACCGACAAAAGAGTTATGCTGATAACAGACGAAAGCCATTGGAATTTCAGGTAGGTGACAAAGTATTATTGAAAGTTTCTCCTTGGAAAGGAGTGGTAAGATTCATCAAAAAGGGGAAATCTAAGCCCCAGGTATGTTGGACCTTTTGAGATTATTAAAAGAATAGGACCTGTAGCCTATCAGCTACAACTGCCAGAGGAAATGGCAGGAATACATGATGTATTTCATGTATCTAATCTCAAGAAATGCTTAGCTGATGAATCACTAGTAGTACCTCTTAAGGACATAGAGGTAAATGAACAGCTTAAATTTGTAGAAAAGCCTCTACAGATTGAAGACAGAAAGATCAAGAATCTCAAACACAAGAGATTAGTTCTAGACAAAGTGAAATGGGATTCCAAAAGAGGACCAGAGTACACTTGGGAGCTTGAATCAGAAATGCAAAGGAAATATCCACACTTATTCCAGTAGACCTCGAGAACGAGTTCTAAAACAAGGTGGGGAGGATATAACAACCCTATTGAATAAATTTCGACACCCTGAATATATTTTAAAGTGTCCCTATATGTCTTAAAATACACCCCAATTGCGAAAACCGAGCCCAAAATACCTTATATAAATTAAAAATTAAATAAAAACAAGAAAATGGGGTCGCTCGTGGGCCGCGAAGGATTATCCTTCGGCTTACGCGGGCCGCGACCTAGTGCCACCAGGCGAAACCCTAGCCCGCCACGTGGCAGGACACCCGGAGAAGCTAGGCTGGTGATTCGTCGAAGCTAGGCCCTACACACCTATGTTGCGGGCCGCAAAGGACCCCTGTGTGGTCTACGCGGGGCGCGAGAGATGGCCGAACAAGCCCTATAAATAGATGCATTCGGCCGTTCATTTGAATTCATCCCACAATCTCTCTCTCTCTCAAATTTCTGTAGTGTAGGCACTATTCCCGGGCATAATACCCCCCCCCCAATTAGAGAAGCCCTGCCTCGTTGTAAGTATCATAACCCCGGTTACGTATTAGATACGCTGCCTGATTGATCCAGGGTTCCGTAACGGCTGTCAAGGTTTTGCCCGACTTAGTCGTTGGAATGCCGTCTCGGGGAGGGTATTACTAATGTAAATATTGGGTTATTATACTAATGCGTGTGCATTTGTGTAAATTATAGATAATCACCAGGAAATCCTTAAAGGAAAACCCTAAGACAGCAATGTGAGTGATCTCCTTTTTGGCAAATTGTTTTTACAAAACCTCAAATAACTAATATTATATTAAACAATGATTGTGTATTTGTATTCTACAATTATCGCCGGTATGTTGGGGTTTTGTATACAAAATTTGTTACTACATTGTGAGTAGTAACATGACCACAAGTCGGGTTGACAATACCGTGGGTGGTAATTAAAGTAGATGGAAACAAATGTAATTGCGCGACCGCCCTCAATACTGTACAATGGTTTTACTTAACTTGATTAAACTGGGATTCACTCACCAGTATTTCCCACTGACAAAATGTTTTTAAACGCGTTTCAGGTAACAAAATGTGAAAGCCAAATAGAAGCCAGCTAGACATCACTGAAGGCTTGGAAAAGTGGCTATAAAGTTACCTAAAATAAAGAGATGTTTTATTTAAATAAAATAGGGTTTATCCCTATGAAAATGTGTGTACTTGAAACTTGGGATTTTTCCATGTGTTCAATATTATGAAAGCGTGGTATTTTACTCTAATAAACTATTTCCTAACTACGGTCCTGATGTAATTTTCGCTGCCAAAATGATAAACACCGATACCACCAGAAATAGCCGCGGTCGCCCGTTCCCGGGTAATTAGGGGACGAGGGTTGCGACATTTGGAGACTCACCTAAACTAATTTGTTACTAAGGAAACTTGTAAGATTGTTGGGCCAGAAGTGGTTAAAAAGATTGATTAAATCATAGCCGTGAGCAACACACAACTTGTTGCTCAAAGGAGTGTTAATGTGTATGTGGTTGATATGTTAAAGGATAATCCAATGTCTGACGCTTGTCTGTTCTTTGCTGCCTCTACCATAGAGACATAACTATGGCACAGGAGACTTGGGCACACAAATCTTAAAACTATTACCACACTCTCAAAACAAGGCATTGTAAGAGGCCTTCCACCAAAACTTTTTACTTGTGATGATCATTGTGTTTCCTGTTTAAAAGGTAAACAACATAAAAGTTCATACAAGTCCGTTGAAGAGTTCAAAACAACCAGTGTTTAAAATTGTTGCACATGGACTTGTTTGGCCCTTTAAAAACCATGAGTTTGAAAAAGAAAAGATATTGTCTTGTTATTGTTGATGATTTTTCAAGGTTTACATGGACTTACTTTTTACACCCCAAAGATGAGACTATAGGTATTTTGTAGGACTTTGTGAAAAAAGTTGAAAAGCAATTTGATCTACCAGTAAAAATCTTTAGGAGTGAAAATGGAACATAGTTTAGAAACAAGGAGTTGGATGAGTTTTGTGTGTCAAAAGGGATTGTATGGCAATACAGCATCCCAAGAACACCAGAACAAAATTGGGTGGTTGAAAGAAAAAACAGAACATTGATAGAAGCTACCAGAACAATGCTTGCAGATTCAGGTTTACCCTTAACCTTTTGGGCAGAGGCTGTAAACACTGCTTGCTATGTGCAGAACAGAGTTTTAATCAACCCCAGACATCAAATGACTGCCTATGAAACTCTGTTCAAGATCAAACCACTGATCTCATACTTCAAAATCTTTGGTTGCCTATGTTTCATTTTAAATTTAAAAGATTCAATTTCAAAATTTGCAGCCAAAGTGGATTGTGGTTATTTTCTGGGATACTCAACCACTACCAAGGCCCACAAAGTGTTTAACACAAGGACTAGGTGTGTGGAAGAGATATTGAATGTAAAGTTCAATGAACTTTCTTCATTAAAAATCTAAGCAAATCCTGCTGAAATGTTTGAACTTGATAAATTTACATTTGAAGATGTGTCTATCAAGACTAACCCTTCAGGTACACCACAATATTTCCCTCAAGATCATGGAATTGACATTGTGATTCCACAATACAAAGTCACTTCAATCACCAGAGAAGCAGATGTTCAAAACAGCTGCCAAAACTCTACCACTGCTACATCAACAGTTGTTGATCAAACCTCTGCCACTTCATCAAGTCCATCCTCTGTTGACCAAAGTCCATCAAATGTGGATAAAAGTCAACATAGTTTCACACCCATTCTGTGACAACCCTCAAAATTTCAGGTATCCGTACAATTATTTAATATTAAATTTGTGCTTAATGGTTGTGCTTAATTACAACTGATGATATAAACCGCTTTATGATTTCTGTATCATACATACATGTGCATCACATTTCATACTGTCACACCATTCATTATAAACAAACTTTAGTGACATACTTGATGCACAAAGCACAGTTAGCACAGTGAGCGGATGATACAGAAACACGCTGACAATGCCAGCACCTAGACAGACAATATTTTGAGGCCCAGTATGAGCCAGGGACAAGGTACTACACTAGTAGGGAGTGTAGGGACGTGAGGACCATAAAACTGCATCACTAGGTGATAGTTTAAGTGCCGGAAAGTGCCTAAAACTCACTCAAAGTGCAGAATTCTGCATTAATTAACAAAATTCAGCATTTTAACGTGCTAGTAATGTGCAAAAATATGGCAAAATGGTCCTGTATGCTTTCCTAAGTTCCGGGAATTAAAAGTGTCACAAAAGGTTACATAAAAGACACTAAACGGTATAACTTAGCACTTTAACAGAACGGTATCTAACCGAACAACCGGACATTACCCGGAACACAAAAATATTGTTAAAAACATTGCTTTTATTTTTCTGAGCTAGTTATGGTTCCCGAGCACCCTAACATATTATAAAATGCATCATACACATTAAACATTAGATATAATATTTAACCTTCCACTAACTAAATTAATTACCATCAAATTACACTTAACCCTTCCCCCCTATATGTAAGTAATCGGTTCACTAGTGGCCCCACAACACAAGATTTACCTAAATCTTACTAAATCCATTTAAATCTTCTCCTTGGAAATTGCTAGATATGATTGTACTTTGGGAAACACAATTACCATTGGATAATAAAGCTTGGTGATTATAAGAACCATAACTTATTCATAACCAACACAACTCAACTTTCTCCTCTCCATTACAAAGCTATGGCCGAACTACCATCCACTCACACCATTATTTTCGATTTTCCCCTCATCCTATGCAAGGCCATCACAAGGTGCTCAAAGGTGTATTAGAAGGTTTGGTGGGCTTGGAACTTGAAGGACCTCTCTTGTGTGCTATTAGCCACTCCATTTTCAACCTTGTTCTTCCCTAGCTATAAGCTAGTTGTAAGACTTCTTTAAACTCTTGTTTATTTCATATTCTTAGTGGTTAAAAGATTTATTATGATAAAATAACTAGAACACTAAAAAACTTGAATCTTGAATCATGAAACATAAGCTTAAACATGATGAAATAATGCTAGTATGATGTTGTTTTGGATGTGTTGATGATTACTTGTTGGTTACTAGTAATATGATGGTTGATCATCATATGGAACTTGTTAAAGTATGATTAAAAACATGGTTTAACAAGTTAGAGATGATTATGTGCTTTCATGAAATAATCATCTTCTAGACTAACATGAACTTGAAAGTAAAAATGATTTTTTTCTTACAAAGTAATAAACCTAGTGAACTAGTAAACTTGTAAACCCAAGGCTTGTGAATGATTTTTCTAAACAAACCAAGTTTAAAAAGACGGTTTTTGGAAGATCATGAATCTTACATATACTTACACTATTTTTGGAAACAAATCAAGTGTAGAAAAGCTAGTGAAGCATGAAAATGTTGCAAATAAATATTTTTGTAAAATATGTTCACAAGTTGTGAACATCTAAAAATCCCGAAAATGAGATTTTAACAAAAGTAAACACACTTTGGAGGGTAACTAGACCCACTAAACACCCCACTAAGTTACTACGCGTTTTTATAAAACATCAAGTTCATGTTGTATATTAAATGGAATAGTTTTGCACCTAGTAAGTGTAACATTTTTTAGAGTGTGATTTGTTGATGATTTTGAAAAGAAAATGATATGCTAAATAGCATGGACACCTCCATTTACAAAGGAAACTATGGCGAAATTTTTCTAAAATTCCAACACTTAGAAAATATTTTCCTAACAAGTATTACAAGTATATTTTTAACTTTGTTTTTCAAATATAAATCTCGCCATAATTTTTGTTACAAAAATACAAGGTGTCGGAGGTTGGTTTTTTTTAAATAAAAATGGACAAAAATATAATTAGAATATATATTTATCAATAAAACGTTTGTGTTGGATATTTGTATGATTTGTGAACTAGTTATATTATTTTAGGGTGAAATAATATAACAAAATACCATGACAATTACAACTCCAAAATAATACAAAAAATATCACACGGAATAAAAATTGAAGTTACACACTTGATATTGTGAAATCAAACGCTAAAACGTAACTTATGAAATATTCCGGAAAATACGTTTACAAATATATTTTTGGAAAATATTGTTTTGGATACAAGAAGTGAAAAATATATTATTTTTGAGAAAAATATATATATTTTGGAATACATTATTTCTGGCAAATAGGTTATATATATTTCTAAGTTAGACTTAAAAATATATTTTCGAAGCTACAAAATACCTGTATAAATACCCCCATCCTTGGGAAGGAAATACAGAGTTAAAATACTTGTGAAGTATTAATGCGAAATATTGTTTAAACAATTGTTCCAAATTTAATATAATTCAAGGTTAAAATAATTATTATTTTAACAAATAATTATAACTTGGAATAATATTCGGAGACACAAGAAACGCAACTCAGAAACATTAAACTCTAAGCCAAGGCACGTCCCGTTCGTCTAATAGACATTAGTACGTTGTAGGTTGTCGTGTAGCTGACAGAGCTTGAGTTGTCGGTATGAGACGCACTAGTGTGAGTTCATGTCCCCCCTTCTTTTAACGGTTTTCAGTTTTATACTTCGGGGGTGAAATACATGTTACGATTATTACAAACGTTTATTACATGGTATGATTAGCTTAAGGAGGGTTTACTACTAGATCATGTGAAGGGTGGGTACGACACTTAAGGCCATTAATCCTCGTCGTAGGACAGAGGGACATGAGTGATAGATCTATTTGGGTGTAGCGAGCCCACACCCATGGGGACCAGGGTGGCCCATAGTGGTGACTATGTCTTCCAGCCGGAGGCCCGGTACAAATTTGCTAGGTTTGAGTTCTTCCTGCACCTTTTCACACACACCATTGGCTTTGCAACCCATTGGTGATCTCTTTTTCCTTAATTGCTACATACCAGGGACTTTCATACATACAGACATAATTTAAAGGTTTATACATACTCACATACACATGAACTCGCTTAACTTTTGTTGATTTTTCAAACTACATGTGTTTTAGGGAATTAATCGGATCTGGCAAGTGATGCATGTTAGTCAAGCTGCGTACTAAATAAAGATGTCATCCAGGGTTGTAGGGTTCGGCAGGTGTAACCTCTTCCTGGACGGGTTACATGTCTCTAAACCTCGTTTTATTGAAAGTCTTTTGTTGAGTCTTATGAACTCGTTTTAAACAAGTCACGGTTTGTAACTTATTCTGGGGTTGATGTTTCAAGACAAGTATGTTATGGTATTTTCTAAACTATATTAATGGATGAACATCTCGTATTTTTATCATATAGCATTGTTATGATTGTTGTTATGGTATTAAGAAGTCACACCAAATAAACCACGCTTCCGCCAAAGTCAGGGTGTGACAGCTTGGTATCAGAGCCTCGATCATAGCGAACTAGGATTCTTTCTCGAGTCTAGACTATGATCATTAGGGCTCTCACGAAAATGTTTTCAAACATTTCTACATTGCATACACTAAACGTCCAGATCCAGGGGACAAACATTTTTACAAACAAAAGGCACAAATACACATTTCCAAATTTATATTTATAATTCAGTCTTAGAGACTGAGGGAGGATCAGTCTTAGAGACTGAGGAAGGATCAGTCTTAGAGACTCGGGAAATTTGGTCTTAGAGACCAGGGATTTAGTCTTAGAGACTGGGGAAATTTGGTCTTAGAGATCAGGGATTTAGTCTTAGAGACTGGGGAAGTTGGTCTTAGGGACCAGGGAGTTAGTCTGAGAGACTAGGGAGTTTGTTAGTGCATTACGTCTATTGACTTCGTCTTGTATCATGTAACGTAATAGGATAGGTTAGGATAACCAGTGCACGAGGTTCGAGAGTCGAAATTTAGTGGTTATGCAAAAGGTTCCGCTTATATGGACACTGACCATAAAAGCGAAACCATAAGCAACAGGTTTCGCTTATATGGACATGTCCATATAAGCTAAACCTCCCCAACTATATATAGTGCACTTGGTGATTCATTAGGCACGGTTCCAGAATTGTAACGAAGTGCTGCCGAAACTCTGTCAAGGTTGTAATCATTGTTAAATGCAATATAAATGACAGATATTATAGTATCAAGCTGTTTACACGTCTAGTTCTCTGATTCCGCCTTTGAACTGGATTTAAAGCTCTTCTGATCGACTCAGTCGGGTCAAACAACGATCCTACAGAGTTCAGTCTGAGAGGCTGGGTAGGATAGTCTGGGGAAGACTAGGATGATTACTTGCTTACATTGTTATGACTTACATGCTTATTTGATTACATGTTGATATATGTGCATATGTGTGGTTGTGTTATAGACACCATGTCATATTCTTCTGATACTGGAGTGTCAGACACACTGGACCCTATAGCTATAGCATCAGACGACAAGATTATCCCTGAGGACGAGGTTTATACATTTGACACCACGAGTACTGACGAGGATGATTTCCAGCCATTCGACCTACCGGACTTTGGAGACGACATGCCTTTAGCTGATGGTCTTTTTGACGGGGATCTACCTCTCATTCAGATCCCTGCTCCTCTTCCTCTCACTGCAGTTCCTGTTGAGGATCTACCACTTGACGCGATATCTGATGATGACATCGATCTATTCATCGAGGGTCCCCCGGAGGATGACCAGGATGGCGGGGCCCCGATGGATGACGATATTCCACTTGCTGATATTCCGGTTGATGATGTTGCTATTCCTGTTGATGAGGTTCCTATTGTTGATGCCATTGTTATTCCTGTCGAGGTTCCTGTTATGGAGGTTTTATCTGACCAGTCTGGTCACGATTCATCTGGTCCAGATTCTTTTGAGTCCGTGTCGTCTTCTACTCTTCATGCACTGGGATTACAGCGATATCCCACAGACACTGAATCCGACACTGATATGTCAGCAGCCCCTGATTCGCCACACGATTTCGAGTTTGATCCTGAGTTCGATGATGAGATGGATCCTATCGTTCCACAGCTGGGTTTTGGGTTTATCCCTGACTTCCCACACGATTTCGATCCAGACCATGAGGTCGAGTTTATCCCTGAGGAGCAGCCTGCCGAGGCACCTGCTTTTCCTGATGATCAACACCATGATATACCCGCTGATCATGAGCCTGCTCCAGCTGATCCAGAGCCTGTCATTGCTCACGACCCTTTACCTGTGCACGATCCTATCCCCGTTGATGCACCAGTTATTGCACCACCAGTTGTTGATGTTCCTGTTGTTGTTGCACCACTGCCCGACCCGGCCCCTATGTTTGTTGACCGTGCACCTTTTGCTACACACATTGATCCTAGATATGCTCACACCCGTAATGGGTGGATTGAGCATGACGATTATCCTCCTTTTTTTCGATCAGTCACTCCCCCTGCTGCACCTGTTTATGCACCCGTTGATGTCCCACAGTTTCACCCTCATGTGTCAGACGTTCATCGCTTGGATTTACCCATCACTTTTCTTCAGGACATTCCTCCTTCGCATCCAGGGGAAGGACCTTCTACTCAGCAGCATGATCACATACCACCTATGTGTAACACCTCGAAAATTTGTGTCCAATGAAATAACGACACGTGTCATGCAAGACAAAAGTGTTATAAACCCGGATCTAGTTAAAGATGTATGGTAGGATTTAAAAGCGTCGACATGTTAATTAAATACCTCTGAGCGACCAAGTTATGAATCCCAAGACCCTAATCTATATTATAAACATCTGATATACTCTCAAATCTGGTAAATACTAGTAATAATTGATTCAAATTGTAAAGATGGGATCCTATGAGAATGTGTTTGACAAACTTTCGTTTATGGCCCTTTCAAAAGAATCCAAGGCAACTTTAAAACATGGCAAGGTGGTCTAAACTGTTCAGGGCATGATCAAGTGGCTCATACTGATAATATAGGCCCAAATTCGTAATACCTAAGTTGCCTGTTCGAAGCTTGAAAGGTTACAAATTTTTGCTTCCTGGTAAAGGCTTACGGACCGCAAAGGTTACCCCTTACGGTCCGTAAGACAGTCCCAGCAGCAGAAAACTTGACAGGTGCCTGTATAACGAATTTAACCGACTTATATTGCCATTTTTCACTACCATGTGCAGCACAAACTAGTTCTTAGGCACTAGGGACACTTGTAATTGATCAGGGATCAATCCTAGAGTTGTTTGGCATGATCTTGATCAATCAAGATCACTATATAAAGACCCACATTGTTTCTTTTTTGATCATTCATTCCCAACTCAACTTCTGATCATTTCTGGAGCTCAAGGCCATTCCATAAGCATCTCTAGTCGTAATTAGGACCTTGGTAAGTATCCTTAACCTACCTTAATCGTGTTTTACTTAGTTAATTAGCTTAAAGTCAAACCGTCGTAATTAAGGTTTGACTTATCGATTAATCACTAATGGCCTGGTGATTAGCCAAATTGAAAGTAGTTATAAGTTGGTATTTATGTGGGCATTAAACCCTTAAAAGGGCGCCCTCTGAATTCCACTCTAACTAGGTCAAATGTCGGGTCAAACTTAATCCGAAAAAGTCAACAGAAACTTAATTTTCAAATTAACGCATAATTAACAATGTAGAAGGCGTGTAACCTGTTTTACCACTCATATAACTTAGTAATAAATGTAAGAACATGTCTAAGCATGTTCGACCCGACAATTTTCAGTTTAGGCCCGGTTCGGAATCGAAAGTCGCATAGTTTGACTCCTGCTTTGACTTTCAGTTCTGACCCGTAGTAACATGATTTAGAATTGCCTTAGAGCTTCTTTAGGACCAGGTTATATGATAGTATAACCCTCTGTGATTGTTTCGTTGATTGTCCGATTCGTTTACACGTTTCCGTTAATTGCTTAATGTTGACCATAATGCCCTTTTGACCTTAAAACGAGAATTTTGGAAATGTGAGAGGACAATAATCTTTGCTACTGATTTATAAACATGTCCCTAAAAGTTCACATCAGTTTGAGGTCTAGATTAGGAGTTATGCTAAATGGCGTAATTAGAGAGCTTTTATTAAATTAAACGGCGCCATTAGCATAAAGCCTATCTAAACCCAATTTTTGACACCAAACCTTTTACCCACTAATGAAATATAATATTTTGGGGTTTTTGAAGATTTTTAATTATTTTTAAACTGATCATAACATAGGGTTATTGCCTTCATTCGGTAATTACCGATTATACCTTTTTTATAAAATGAGTTTTACATATCAAATTGATACCAAATCTTTGGCTACTAATTTTATATGATAAATGAAGTATTTTGAACTTTATAAACTGATCAGAAAACTCAGATTTCCTGTTATAACCCGGAAATCGCTTAAAACGACTTTTTACGCGTTTTAAACGCATAGTATGAGTTAAAAATCATTTTGTCATATAAGACTTATCACCAACTGATATAACTTATTAATTTAAGTATTTTTACTGAATATTCAAACCCGAACTTCAGAATCTTATTTAATCCCTTTTATAATCTTTAAAATGACCAAAATACCCCTATGGGGCTTAAGTTGAGATTAAACTCGTTTTGGGCATAATGGAAGGTATCCTTCTGATATCACAACATATTTAAAGCATATTAACTTAGGAAACCTGTTCGTGACTCTTTTGGTTACCCGTTATGCGTTATTCACGTTCGGTTCGGTTTATGTAACTAGTTTGCATAAATTTACCGAAACGGGTCAAGCCCTATCATTTTCACCTCAAAATCCAGAATGTGTTTAGTTTACCCATATTATACAAGTCTTCAAACTTGTCGGGACTAAATCACATTCTAATCCGGTCTTCGCTTAATCTTCCGTTTTGAACCGTATATCTTTCTTTAAAACTAACCGGTCTAAGTATGAACTTAAGAAAGACCCGTTAGGAATCTAATAGGTTAATTAAAACCTTCGTTCCAGATTAGGAGCCCAGTAAAAGCTACACGCACTTGCTGTTTGTGATTTATACTTTGCTCAGGTAAATACATTTAACTTATTTTCCCTATACGGGCTTGGGGTACGGTATTATAATACCGCTTGGTCGGGTATGAAGTCGTACAATCAAATATTGATTAAAAAGATGCATAACCCGTTTTATTCTGTCTTGTTTGATGTAATACCTTTGGGGGGTTAATGACCGTGTCATGGATATCCTCGGCTAATTCATTAGAAATGGCCACGACTTAAGCACGGGGTGTAGGCATACACCTGACAGTTGCGTATGTAAAAAGGGTAGTCCACAAGGAGGGTATCTTCTTGTGGGTATTATACCCAGTGGTGTGTCTATTAATCTTGTTAAACCGGCTCTTCTAACCGGGTCCTAAATGGACGACAAACATGTAAAACTGTATACAAGTTTATTTTTAAATAATTATCCCAAGTTATAAAAGATATTTTGTGCCATGTGCATCCAAACTAATTTTCTTAAACTCTTTTCAAAATGCGTCAGTTAATTGTATTTACAAGTGTAAACTGACGTATTTTCCCAAAAGGTTAAGTGCAGGTACTATACAAAATATGCTGGCTACTCCAGACATCAATAATCAAGTCTTGCAAGCTCTAGATGTTAAAGTCTGTTGACCAATGATCTTATTTATATTTTGATACGCCTGTGGATCCTTTACAGCCCGATGTGATACTTTGATATTACTATTTATTCGGTTGTAATGTGATTCATATCTTTTGCTTCCGCTGTGCATTTATATATTGTGTTGTTTGACAATGATGATATCAACTACTTCACGATACTCCCCACCGGACCCACCGGTAATACGTGGAAAGATCGGGGTGTGACAGGTTGGTATCAGAGCCAACATTGAGTGAATTAAACACTAGCCTTTTTGTGTTTAATCTCAATGACACAATTGCACATACTCGAGTCTAGACAAAGAACTTAGGACGATTCCTAATTTATTTTATTTTGTCCTTTATTGTTTTGTGGTTCTTTCATTTGTTTGGCAGGAAAGATGCCACCGAGGTTCCGAAGAGGAAGACGAGGTAAGGGGCCAATCACCGCCCCCAACGATCACGAGGCCGGGCCTTCACACCGGCGAACTCCTTCTACTACTATGAGTGCTGATCCTCAAGGAAACTGGAGGAACCATTTGGAGCCCGCTAGACGGTCTGTCTCGCACAGCTCAACACCTCCTTACTGTCACTCCTGTGGGCCGCAATCAGAAAACGAGCCCGATGACTCACGCCACTCCTTCTTACCGTTGCAGCGATCCGTTTCGCACCGTTCCTTTGGCGACCCCGCTCCTGTTTTCCAGGGCCGGTTCAACCCTGCAAACTGCATTCAAGAACCAGTGGGTTTCAACCCATTGGGCCCTGAAGACCATTTCTCGGGAGACCATGCAATGGACATGGACGAGGACACGGATCCCGTCGAGCCTGCAACCGGGACCCCCAACCATCCCATCGAGATCTCTGATGGATCATCCTTCCACGGATCACCCTACGGTGGTCCAGACAGTTACCAAGCGAGGTTCAACCAGTATGAGTGGTATTTTACACCCTCTCATAACCCACAACAGCAGCAGCAGGATCCCTCCGAGGATTCGCGTTTCGTGGTAGTCACGCCACCGCCTCCACCGCCGCCAGTTCATCAAGCACCTCCAGAACCACCAAGGCGTAGGAGAACAGGCGCACGAATATCCGCGCGAGGAGGGGGTTTTCACTTTAGCACCCCTCATCACTCAAGTGGCAGTCACTATCCGCCACTGCATGAAGACCCACAAATGGGTGGTCCTTCAAACCTAGTTTCAGAGGCGAATTCTGCACCTATTGCACCGCCACCATTGGGTTTTGGTAACCCGATTCCTACATACGCTGGTTCAACGGCGTACAATCCGTTTAAGGAGCCGGCTCACACAAATTACAATTATGCTGAAGCCAACCCATACCTTGTAACAGCCAACTACAACGCCCTTCATCCTGAAGGACCATATGGAACTCCCTGGGGAGTGGGATACCCAACTTGTGGATATCAAACAACTGCTCAACCTCCGTTTCAGCACCAGCCGCAGCCACCATGGTTTTCCCCACCGGAACAGGAGGAAATCCTCCACAGACTAAACAGAGTGGAACGAGAATTTCAAGAAGAACGTAGGAACAACAGAGGATTTCTCAAGGGCCTAGCAAGCTTAATAAAAGGAAAGAAGAAGAGAGATCACTGAATCCCTATATGTATTGTTGTATTTTCTTATTTCAATCAAGTCCCTGCGTGGACATTTATCTATGTACTTAGTCCCTGCGTGGACTTGTCTTTCTTTAGTCCCTACGTGGACATCTATTTTAGTAATCAGTCCCTGCGAGGACTTGTATTTCAGTTTAGCTCCTGCGTGGGCAAGTGATTTCTGTTAAAAAGTCCCGTTTAGGGCAATATGTACTTCTTTTAATGTTTAATGGAATGTTAAATTTAAAAATTTCATTTTTGTCAATATATGCATAAAAATATTATACATGAAATAAATAAATTAAAAATCGTTCCTCTGTAAATAACCTGCCTATTTAAATATTAAATAAGAATCTTAAAGGTATAACCTAGCCAGCATGTCATTATAAGACTTGGCCAAAATGGTAAGACCTGTTTAAAAAGATTCAAATCCCTGTTAACATCTGAAAACATGTTGACACTCCTGGCAGACGTGATTCGTTAAAATCACACACGTCATTCTTATACTAGGATTCTTCAAAATATTCATATCTTAACCTGAGGATCTATAAATCATGGATTTAAATCATCAATTAAGATGATCACCTATTAAACATCCATTGGTGATGTAATGCCTACGGGCCATAATAAATGACAAATAAGACAAAAGACAGTTGTAGTCTACGACTCCCTATCAGAAAAAGGTAAAGAACTATGTTCAAACCTTAATGCCTTGATTCTCTGAAATCGTGGCTTATGATTTATAATGTCCTTGTGACTAGGCCTATTGTGCCACTAATAATGCTGTTAATTTTTAATTAGGATGAATTATAATAAAAATCCCAAATAAATATGATTAGCAAATTTACCAAATATGGTCTATGTTTACCATGGTTAATGAATTGCCATAAAAGACAATTCCATCTTAAACTCCCAAATAAATTATTGTCAATATCTTATGTAACAGTTCAAACTACATGGCTGACTCGGATGAGATCAACAGTCACCCAAGGGAGGATCATGATAATACCCGAATTAACATAGCGGGCGCAGAACTGCAAGCATTAATAGACAATGCTGTTACAAAAGCTATATAGCGGCAGTATAATGAGTATAGCGGGACTCGAAGTAGGACCCTATCCGCACCGCATTCCAAGCCTAAGACTCATTCAGAGGCTCACAGCAAGCCGCCCTCTAAGGAAGATGAGCCAAAGAAAGATGATGATCGACATTCCTCAAACCAAAACAGTGTTCCATCCAAGAGGATAGTATTTGATGATAAACCACGTACCAAGTCTTGTACTTATAAGTACTTTGTTTCCTGCAAACTCCGGGATTTTACTGGGGAGAAGGGGGCAATTGACTGTATGACTTGGTTAGATGAAATGGACACCGTAGTCGATATCAGCGGTTGTGCTGAAAGGGATGTAGTGAAGTATGTATCCCAATCATTCAAGGGAGAGGCATTAGCATGGTGGAAGTCTCTCATTCAAGCAGCCGGAAAGATCCCACTCTACAATATGACATGGGATCAGTTTGTTGCTCTCATTAAGGAGAATTACTGCCCTCAGCATGAGGTTGAAAGAATTGAGTCAGATTTCTTATCGTTGGTTATGAAAAACCTAGATTGCCAAACTTATCTTACAAGCTTCAACACGATGTCAAGATTGGTTCCTTACCTTGTAACACCGGAACCCAAACGAATTGCTTGTTTCATTGGGGGTTTAGCCCCAAAGATTAAAGCCAGTGTTAAGGCTTCAAGACCTGCTACTTTTAGATCAGCAGCTGATCTATCTTTGTCTCTTACCTTAGATGCGGTCAGGATGAGATCGCTAAAGAATTCTGAAGAAGGTAAGAGAAAGTGTGAGGATGATAACTCACGTCGTTCAGACAAGAAACACAAGGGGAACCATGAGAACAAGAAGAGTTCAGGGTTCAACAAAGGTAACCAACAGTTGGGTGAGAAACCCAGATGTAAAGTTTGCAAGAAACATCACTTTGGGAAGTGTAGATTGGAATCGAACTCGCAGACACAATCAAGGACCTTTGCATGTGGGATATGCAAGTCCAAGGAACACAAGACCTTAGATTGCAAAAAAGTTGAAGGATGCGACCTGCTACAACTGCAACGAGAAAGGGCACATTAAGTCGAACTGCCCAAAATATGCCAAGAAACCAGAAGAAAGTAAAAAGACCAACGCTAGGGTCTTCAGAATGGATGCTAAGGAGGCAGTGCAGGACGATAACGTGATAACTGGTACCTTTCTTATAAATGATGTTTATGCGAGGGTATTATTTGATTCAGGGGCAGATAAGTCATTTGTAGATAATAAGTTTTGTAAATTGCTGAACTTACCTGTTAAAACCCTAAGTGTGAAATATGAGGTGGAATTAGCTGATGGTACCTTAGAAACCACCTCAACCGTGTTAGAAGGATGTTTCATATCCATTAGGAACCACTCTTTTCCGTTATCCCTACTTCCTTTGAAGTTAGCTGGTTTCGATATAGTAATAGGCATGGACTGGTTGTCTCGCAACCAAGCCTAGATCGTTTGTGCTAGGAAACAAGTGATTTGTCAGGACTCCTCATGGCGAGCCTTTGACAATTCAAGGAGATACTAAGTATGGAATGCCTGAGCAAGTGTCCATGCTCAAGGCATCAAGGTGTTTGACGAAGGGTTGTTTTATCTACATGGCGCAAGTAACTATTGATGAACCAAAGCCTAAGATAGAAGACATACCCATTATCTCTGAATACCCAGAAGTATTCCCTGAAGAACTACCTGGTTTACCCCCAGATTGGCAAGTGGAGTTCAGGATTGATATTATTCCTGGAGCAGCACCTGTTGCAAGAGCGCCTTACAGATTGGCACCAACAGAGATGAAAGAGTTGAGAACTCAACTGGATTATTTGCTAGCCAAAGGATTTATTAGACCTAGCTCATCCCCTTGGGGAGCGCCAATCCTGTTTGTGAAGAAAAAGGATGGGTCGATGCGTCTGTGCATCGATTATCGAGAACTTAACAAAGTTACTATCAAGAATCGGTATCCATTACCCAGGATCGATGACTTGTTCGATCAGCTTCAAGGAGCAAGCTACTTTTCCAAGATTGACTTAAGGTCAGGATATCATCAACTGAAGGTTAAGGATGAAGATGTGCATAAGACTGCATTTAGGACTCGTTATAGTCACTACGAGTTCTTAGTGATGCCTTTTGGACTCACTAATGCACCAGCCGCACTCATGGATCTCATGAACCGCGTCTGCAAGCCCTACATGGATAAATTTGTCATCGTCTTCATCGATGATATTCTTATTTACTCGAAGAGTCAAGCTGACCATGAGAAGCACCTCCATTGCATTCTGAAACTGCTTCATCAAGAAAAGCTCTACGCCAAATTCTCTAAGTGTGAATTTTGGCTTCGTGAAGTCCAATTTCTTGGACATGTGGTTAGTGAACGCGGAATCCAGGTAGATCCCGCTAAGGTTGAAGCTGTCATGAATTGGCAAGAGCCGAAGACGCCCACAGAGATTCGCAGCTTCTTGGGATTGGCAGGATATTACAGGCGTTTTATTGAAAAATTTTCAAGGATTGCTGCGCCCCTAACTTCTTTGACTAGGAAGAACATTAAGTTCGACTGGGGACCGAAGCAACAAGAATCCTTCGATATCCTTAAACAGAAGCTAAGCAATGCACCAGTGTTGACATTGCCTGAGGGGATTGAAGAATTCGTGGTATATTGTGATGCATCACACACCGGCATGGGGTGTGTGCTTATGCAGAAAGGCAAGGTTATTGCCTATGCTTCTCGACAGTTAAAGGTGCACGAGAAGAACTACACCACCCATGACTTGGAGTTGGGTGCCGTAGTATTTGCACTAAAACTTTGGAGGCACTACTTGTATGGAACTAAGTGTGTGATCTATTCTGATCACAAGAGCGTTCAACATCTGTTCAACCAAAAGGACTTGAACATGAGGCAGCGACGTTGGATGGAAACTTTGAATGATTATGATTGTGAGATAAGATACCATCCTGGCAAGGTGAATGTAGTCGCCGATGCCTTAAGTCGAAAGGAAAGAGTGAAGCCTATAAGAATCAATGCCAAGAGCATTGAGATAAAGAATGGTTTGAATGAAAGGTTGTTAGCTGCGCAGAAGGTAGTTGTGCTGGAAGCTAACTATCCTGAAGAAAAGCTAGGAGTAACTGAAGAACAATTATCCTATGGCAAGGACGGAATTCTGAGGTTAAATGGACGAATATGGGTTCCAGTTTATGGAGGACTTCGGGATGTTATCCTCCAGGAAGCCCACAGTTCTAAATACTCCGTTCATCCTGGAGCTGACAAGATGTACCAGGATCTGAAAGCAAATTTTTGGTAGATAGGCTTGAAGAAGTCTATAGCTGCCTATGTAGCTAAATGTTTGACGTGTGCACAAGTCAAAGCTGAACATCAGAAGCCGTCAGGTTTGCTACAACAGCCTGAACTTCCCACGTGGAAGTGGGAAATGGTGACAATGGATTTCATCACCAAGTTGCCAAAGACAAAGAAAGGAAATGATACTATATGGGTGATAGTAGATAGACTGACTAAGTCAGCACATTTCCTACCCATTAAGGAGACCTATAGCTCCGACATGCTAGCCCAACTGTACGTAGATAAGATTGTATCTCTGCATGGCGTACCGGTGTCTATTATCTCTGACAGGGATACTAGATACACGTCACATTTTTGTAAAAGTTTCCAACAATCTTTGGGCACGCGCTTAAATTTTAGTACGGCTTACCATCCTCAGACGGATGGGCAGAGTGAGCGTACAATCCAAACTTTGGAAGACATGCTTCGTGCATGTGTGATTGACTTAGGAGGTAGCTGGGATAACCACCTGCCATTAATCGAGTTCTCTTATAACAATAGCTATCATACGAGCATTAAGGTTGCGCCTTTCGAGGCCTTGTACGGTAGAAAGTGCAGAACGCCCGTTTGTTGGGCGGAAGTTGGAGATGTCCAATTGACAGGACCGGAAATAGTCTTTGAAACGACGGACAAGATTGTCTAGATTCGTGATCGCCTGAAAACTGCCAGAGATAGGCAGAAAAGCTACGCAGATTTAAAGCGTAAACCTCTGAAATTCGAGGTAGGTGACAAAGTGTTGCTTAAAGTATCACCCTGGAAGGGAGTGATGCGATTTGGCAAGAAAGGCAAGTTAAGCCCGAGGTACATAGGACCATTTGAGATCATCGAATGTGTCGGATCAGTTGCTTATAAGTTAAACTTACCTGAGGAGCTCAGTGGTATTCATAATGTATTCCACATCTGCAATCTGAAGAAATGTCTAGCTGATGAATCACTAGTCATACCACATACAGATGTGCACATAGAAGAGAGCTTGAAGTTTGTTGAAAAACCTGTGTCGATCGAGGATCGACAGGTTAAGAAGCTTCAAAGGAAGCATGTGCCAATAGTAAAGGTTAAATGGGATGCCCGCAGGGGTCCCGAATACACATGGGAGGTAGAGTCTACCATGAAAGAAAAGTACCCTCATTTATTTCAGTAAATCTCGAGGTCGAGATTTCTTTTAAGGGGGTGAGGATGTAACACCTCGAAAATTTGTGTCCAATGAAATAACGACAGGTGTCATGCAAGACAAAAGTGTTATAAACCCGGATCTAGTTAAAGATGTATGGTAGGATTTAAAAGCGTCGACATGTTAATTAAATACCTCTGAGCGACCTAGTTATGAATCCCAAGACCCTAATCTATATTATAAACATCTGATATACTCTCAAATCCGGTAAATACTAGTAATAATTGATTCAAATTGTAAAGATGGGATCCTCTGAGAATGTGTTTGACAAACTTTCGTTTATGGCCCTTTCAAAAGAATCCAAGGCAACTTTAAAACATGGAAAGGTGGTCTAAACTGTTCAGGGCATGATCAAGTGGCCCATACTGATAATAGAGGCCCAAATTCATAATACCTAAGTTGCCTGTTCGAAGCTTGAAAGGTTACAAATTTTTGCTTCCTGGTAAAGGCTTACGGACCGCAAAGGTTACCCCTTACGGTCCGTAAGACAATCCCAGCAGCAGAAAACTTGACAGGTGCCTGTATAACGAATTTAACCGACTTATATTGCCATTTTTCACTACCATGTGCAGCACAAACTAGTTCTTAGGCACTAGGGACACTTGTAATTGATTAGGGATCAATCCTAGAGTTATTTGGCATGATCTTGATCAATCAAGATCACTATATAAAGACCCACATTGTTTCATTTTTGATCATTCATTCCCAACTCAACTTCTGATCGTTTCTGGAGCTCAAGGCCATTCCCTAAGCATCTCTAGTCGTAATTAGGACCTTGGTAAGTATCCTTAACCTTCCTTAATCGTGTTTTACTTAGTTAATTAGCTTAAAGTCAAACCATCGTAATTAAGGTTTGACTTATCAATTAATCACTAATGGCCTGGTGATTAGCCAAATTCAATGTAGTGATAAGTTGGTATTTATGTGGGCATTAAACCCTTAAAAGGGCACCCTCTGAATTCCACTCTAACTAGGTCAAATGTCGGGTCAAACTTAATCCGAAAAAGTCAACAGAAACTTAATTTTCAAATTAACGCATAATTAACAATGTAGAAGGCGTGTAACCTGTTTTACCACTCATATAACTTAGTAATAAATGTAAGAACATGTCTAAGCATGTTCGACCCGACAATTTTCAGTTTAGGCCCGGTTCAGAACCGAAAGTCGCATAGTTTGACTCCTGCTTTGACTTTCAGTTCTGATCCGTAGTAACATGATTTAGAATTGCCTTAGAGCTTCTTTAGGACCAGGTTATATGATAGTATAACCCTCTGTGATTGTTTCGTTGATTGTCCGATTCGTTTACACGTTTCCGTTAATTGCTTAATGTTGACCATAATGCCCTTTTGACCTTAAAACGAGAATTTTGGAAATGTGAGAGGAAAATAATCTTTCTACTGATTTATAAACATGTCCCTAAAATTTCACATTAGTTTGAGGTCTAGATTAGGAGTTATGCTAAATGGCGTAATTAGAGAGCTTTTATTAAATTAAACGGCGCCGTTAGCATAAAGCCTATCTAAACCCAATTTTAGACACCAAACCTTTTACCCACTAATGAAATATAATATTTTGGGGTTTTTGAAGATTTTTAATTATTTTTAAACTGATAATAACATAAGGTTATTGCCTTCATTCGGTAATTACCGATTATACCTTTTTTATAAAATGAGTTTTACATATCAAATTGATACCAAATCTTTGGCTACTGATTTTATATGATAAATGAAGTATTTTGAACTTTATAAACTGATCAGAAAACTCAGATTTCCCGTTATAACCCGGAAATCGCTTAAAACGACTTTTTACGCGTTTTAAACGCATAGTATGAGTTAAAAATCATTTTGTCATATAAGACTTATCACCAAATGATATAACTTATTAATTTAAGTATTTTTACTGATTAATTCAAACCCGAATTTCAGAATCTTATTTAATCCCTTTTATAATCTTTAAAATGACCAAAATACCCCTATGGGGCTTAAGTTGAGATTAAACTCGTTTTGGGCATAATGGAAGGTATCCTACTGATATCACAACATATTTAAAGCATATTAACTTAGGAAACCTGTTCGTGACTCTTTTGGTTACCCGTTATGCGTTATTCGTGTTCGGTTCGGTTTATGTAACTAGTATGCATAAATTGACCGAAACGGGTCAAACCCTATCATTTTCACCTCAAAATCCAGAATGTGTTTAGTTTACCCATATTATACAAGTCTTCAAACTTGTTGGGACTAAATCACATTCTAATCCGGTCTTCGCTTAATCTTGCGTTTTGAACCGTATATCTTTCTTTAAAACTAACCGGTCTAAGTATGAACTTAAGAAAGACCCGTTAGGAATCTAATAGGTTAATTAAAACCTTCGTTCTAGATTAGGAGCCCAGTAAAGGCTACACACACTTGCTGTTTGTGATTTATACTTTGCTCAGGTAAATACTTTTAACTTATTTTCCCTATACGGGCTTGGGGTACGGTATTATAATACCGCTTGGTCGGGTATGAAGTCGTACAATCAAATATTGATTAAAAAGATGCATAACCCATTTTATTCTGTCTTGTTTGATGTAATACCTTTGGGGGGTTAATGACCGTGTCGTGGATATCCTCGGCTAATTCATTAGAAATGGCCACGACTTAAGCACGGGGTGTAGGCATACACCTGACAGTTGCGTATGTAAAAAGGGTAGTCCACAAGGAGGGTATCTTCTTGTGGGTATTATACCCAGTGGTGTGTCTATTAATCTTGTTAAACCGGCTCCTAAATGGACGACAAACATGTAAAACTGTATACAAGTTTATTTTTAAATAATTATCCCAAGTTATAAAAGATATTTTGTGCCATGTGCATCCAAACTCTTTTCTTAAATTCTTTTCTTAATGTGTAAACTGACGTATTTTCACAAAAGGTTAAGTGCAGGTACTATACGAAATAGGCTGGCTACTCCAGAGATCAATAATCAAGTCTTGCAAGCTCTAGATGTTAAAGTCTGTTGAACAATGATCTTATTTATATTTTGATCCGCCTGTGGATCCTTTACAGCCCGATGTGATACTTTGATATTACTATTTATTTGGTTGTAATGTGATTCATATCTTTTGCTTCCGCTGTGCATTTATATATTGTGTTGTTTGACAATGATGATATCAACTACGTCACGATACTCCCCACCGGACCCACCGGTAATACGTGGAAATATCGGGGTGTGACACTATGACAGCGGCCTTTCCATTTATGCCCCCTTTTGCACCTGCTGCACACACTGCTTTTTCTTCTTCAGCACCCATGGGCGAGCCATTTATGTGGTCTTCGCCCAACGTCATGCCTTTGTCAGATCCATACCATCCTTTTCATGTTGGGTATACGACGGATGATATACTTCTATCCTTGCAGTTACAGCAGGATATGTTGAGCCGGAGAGTCGCTGAACTTGAGAGGATCCCGCGTCCTCCATCTTTTGCTGATCCATCACAGTCTGCTTTTCCACCTGCTCCACTGTTTCCTTATCCGGATTATGGTATCCGTTTTCTCACGATGGAGCAGTTGATTGCTTGTTTGATGCGTATTGTACATGCACTCGAGAAGGATTTGGTGCATCTGCGCCGTTTGCTTTTCATTCCTCCACCTCCTCCTCCTCCCCTATCAGCTTGAGATTTTTGGTTTGATGCAGGTATCATGTTTTTGGTGAGAATTCAGCTATTGAGCCTGACTGCATAGCATTTTGAAGACCACATGATGACTTATGACTTTTGATATTTGACTTTTGGTTGTTGTATATTGTTAGATGATTCAGACAAGGGTGATGTGACCCTTAGTCTCTTTTGATGTACGATACATTTGTAAAACTTGTAAACAGTATTTGTGGTCTGGTTATATGATAGCTCAATCGCGGCATTCTCATTACATGCGTTGTTGGATTATTTGTTTTGTGTTATGACATGGGATGTTATGTGTTATTTGTGTTGAATGTTATTACATACACGTATTACGTACTCATTATACTTATTACAACTTGGCCAATACAATCTTCTTATAGAAGATGCCTCCAAGAAGGGAAAACCGTCTGCCCACTACTGAGGCCGAATTACAAGCAAGGATCTCCCAAACAATAGCGGATTACGAGGCCTCACGTGCCGAAACCAGCGGGAATTCCTCAAGGAACAACCCACCACATGGTAATGTTTAAGTCGCTTGAGACACATTACATTACATTTGGACATTCCATGTGCAATTGCTAATGCTTCCTGTGAATGACGTTACTTGTACAGGCTGTACTTTTAAGCAGTTTTTAGACTACAAACCACTGAATTTTGACGGCACCGGAGGTGCTGTGGGTTTTGTTCGTTGGGCAGAGAAGACGGATTCTGTGTTAAGAATGAGCAAATGCGCACCAGATCAGCAAGTTACTTACATCTCGGGTCTGTTCATAGATGGAGCGCTGTCGTGGTGGAATCTCCAGGTCCAAACCCTGGGAGAGGCAGCGGCTTATGCGTTAACTTGGAACGAGCTGAAGGAGCTCATGCGTAAGAAATACTGCTCCAGGGCGGAAATCCAGAAATTAGAAACTGAATTCTGGAACCTTAAAATGGACGGCCCGAAAATCACCGAGTATGTTCAGAGATTTCATGATCTGTCACACGTGGTACCATATATGGTTACTCCTGAATTCAAACGCGTGGAGCGTTTCATCTGGGGGTTGGCACCTCAGATCATGAGCATGGTAACATCTTCAAAGCCTGCAACAATTACTGAAGCTATAGATCTGAGCGTGTCACTGACTGAGGGGGCTATTCGGTTAAACAAGTTTTCAATTTCTGATCCGAAGAAAAAGGAGACTCATGTTGAATCCTCAGGAGAGAACAAAAGGAAGTTCTCAAATTTTAAAAACGGTACCAGCAGCACCAGCAGGAAGAAGAATGTGAACCCACCAGAGGAAGTTAAAACTGGTGCTGAAGTCAAGGGAAGAGGATATATGGGTGCACTGCCCAAGTGTGATGTATGTCAGTATCATCACTCCAGCCAGTGCAGGTTAAGGAAATGTGAGTCTTGTGGGAAGACTGGCCATTCAAAAGAAACATGCTGGGCTGATACGGGTGCTGGTCGTGGTGTTCAGCGAGGATATGGAAATGGTAATGGAAACCGTCCGCAAGGAAATGGCGGAAATGGAAATTGTGGGAATGCTGGGAATCAAGCTGGTAACCGGAGAGCAATCAATAATCGAGGTGGTAATGGTAATGGGAATGGTCGAGGACCAGGGTGTTTCAATTGTGGATACATGGGGCATTTCAAGCGAGAGTGCCCAAGACTCAACCAGGCACAAGGAAGAGTTTTCAATATCGGTGTGAGGGAAGCACGCCAGGATCCAAATGCCGTTACTGGTACGTTCCCTATAAATCAACGCTTTGCATCTGTACTATTTGATACTGGTGCCGACTATAGTTTTGTATCGCTAGAATTTAAGAAAATGCTTGGGTTAACTGCTAGTAAGTTAGACATTTCGTACTCAATTGAACTGGCTAATGGAAAGCTAGTTGAAACGAATGAAGTCATCAGAGGATGTGTAATAGAGCTGGGAGAACATGAGTTTACACTGGATCTACTGGCAGTCGAGTTGGGGAGCTTCGACGTGGTAGTAGGGATGGATTGGTTGTCCAGCAACCGAGCCGAGATTGTTTATCACGAGAAGACCATTCGCATCCCAATGGAGGATGGAGAAACGATTGTGGTACATGGAGAGAAGCGCGATACGCCTTTAAGGATCATTAGCTGTTTGAAAGCTCGAAAGTGTTTGAAGAAGGGATGTGTTGCCTTCTTGGCACACATCGTGGATAAAGAAGCCGCTGAGCCAAAACTAGAAGACATTCCAGTCGTGAAGGAGTATCCTGAAGTCTTTCAAGAAGACTTTCCAGGATTTCCGCCGCAAAGGCAAGTCGAGTTCCATATTGACCTAGTTCCAGGCGCCGCGCCTGTAGCTAAGGCACCTTATCGACTTGCACCTTCAGAAATGCAAGAGCTGTCAACACAACTCCAGGAGCTATTGGATAAGGGATTTATCAGAGCAAGCTTCTCGCCTTGGGGAGCTCTAGTTTTGTTCGTTAAAAAGAAAGATGGTAGTTTTCGCATGTGTATTGACTACCGGGAGCTGAATAAGTTGACAATCAAGAACAGATATCCTTTGCCAAGGATCGATGACCTGTTCGATCAATTACAAGGTTCAAGTTTCTACTCTAAGATCGATCTACGATCAGGTTACCACCAGTTAAGGATACAAGAGGAAATATTCCAAAGACGGCCTTTAGAACTCGCTATGGACATTACGAGTTCCTGGTTATGCCGTTTGGGTTGACAAACACGCCAGCCGTGTTTATGGATTTGATGAACAGGGTTTGTAAGCCGTACCTCGATAAGTTTGTGATTGTATTCATTGATGACATTTTGATCTACTCAAAGACGAAAGAAGAGCATGGGCAACATTTAAGAGCTATCCTAGAGCTTCTTAGAAAGGTCAAGTTGTACGCTAAGTTCTCGAAGTGCGAGTTCTGGTTACGCGAAGTCCAGTTTCTTGGTCATGTAGTTAACGGAAATGGAATTCATGTGGATCCCACAAAGATCGAGGCGATCAAGAACTGGGAGACTCCAAAGACGCCAACCGAGATACGACAGTTTCTAGGTTTAGCTGGTTATTATCGCAGGTTCATCGAAGATTTCTCGAAAATCGCTCAACCGTTGACCTCCCTTACACAGAAGGACAAAAAGTTTCATTGGGGAGACAAACAAGAAGAAGCATTTCAGTTGTTGAAGAACAAACTTTGCGACGCGCCGATCTTATCGCTACCCGAAGGCACGGACGACTTCGTGGTATATTTTGACGCCTCGTGTCAGGGTTTAGGCTACGTGCTGATGCAGCGACAGAAGGTTATAGCATATGCTTCTCGCCAATTAAAGGTCAACGAGAAGAATTATACCATGCATGATATGGAATTGGGCACAGTGGTGTTTGCTTTGAAGATCTGGCGACACTACTTATATGGCACGCGATGTACAATCTTCACTGATCACAAGAGCCTGCAGCACATATTTGACCAAAAAGAGCTTAACATGAGACAGAGACGCTGGGATGAACTATTGAATGATTATGATTGCGAAATTATGTATCACCCAGGGAAGGCGAATGTGGTCGCCGATGCCCTAAGTCAGAAGGAAAGTATCAAGCCCATAAGGGTTAGGGCTTTGGAAATTATCATACAAACGGACCTCTCATTGCACATTCGTGCCGCGCAGAGAGAAGCTCTCAAGGAAAGAAATATTGAGAATGAATATCTCCTTGGGATGGAGAAGCAGTTGGTACCAAACGGGGAAGGAGCGTTGTGCTTCATGAAACGAATATGGGTTCCCTTGTTTGGTGGTTTGAGAAACGTTATTTTTGACGAAGCTCAAAAATCTCGGTACTCGATCCATCCAGGATCGGACAAGATGTACCAAGATCTAAGTGATTTTTATTGGTGGGCGAGAATGAAAGGCGACGTTGCGATATATGTTGGCAAATGCTTAACTTGCGCCAAGGTAAAGGTTGAATACCAAAAACCTTCAGGTCTCTTGCAACAACCTGAAATACCCCAATGGAAATGGGAACAGATTTCGATGGACTTCATAACGAAATTGCCAAGGACGCCCAAGGGTCATGATACGATTTGGGTAATAGTAAACCATTTAACGAAATCTGCGCACCTTTTGCCAATCAAGGAAAAAGACAACACGAGTAAACTAGCTGAGCTATACATGAGAGAGATTGTTGCACGACATGGAGTGCCTCTCTCAATTATCTCTGATAGGGATGGAAGATTCGTGTCAAGGATTTGGCAATCCTTCCAAGTAGCTTTTGGTTCTCAGTTGAATCTGTGTACTGCATTTCATCCACAGATGGATGGACAGAGCGAACGAACGATTCAAACATTGGAAGACATGTTGCGAGCTTGCGTAATGGATTTAGGTGGAAGTTGGGACACCCACCTACCATTGGTTAAATTTTCTTACAATAACAGTTACCATGCAAGCATCCAAGCCGCACCGTTCGAAGCTCTCTATGGACGCAAGTGTCGATCACCGGTTTGTTGGGCTGAGACAGGTGATAAACAGTTAGTTGGTCTGGATTTGGTTCAAGAGACAACAGACAAGATTTTTCAGATCCGAGAGCGCATCAAAGCGGCTCGTGATCGACAAAAGTGTTATGCGGACCGAAGAAGGAAACCTCTGGAATTTGAGGTGGGAGATATGGTTCTGTTGAAGGTTTCACCCTGGAAGGGTGTGGCACGCTTTGGGAAGCGTGGGAAGTTGAACCCCAGATACATTGGCCCATTTAAAATTATGAAAAGGGTTGGTTTGGTTGCTTACAAGTTGGATTTACCTGCTAAACTTAATGGCGTTCATGATACATTTCATGAATCCAATCTGAAAAAGAGTCCAACACAAGAAATAGTGGTCATTCCTGCCGACGAAGTTCATATTGACGACACACTCCACTTTACTGAAGAACCTGTTGAGGTTACTGATTGGAAAGTTAACAAGACACGCCAGAGTAGTGTCAAACTCGTCAAGGTTCGATGGAATGCACGACATGGCCCAAAATTCACGTGGGAGCGTGAGGACCGCATGAAGGAAAAGTACCCACATTTATTCCCCAAGACCCCTGCATCTAGTAGCAGAACTAAAATTTCGGGACGAAATTTTCTTCACTGGTGGAGAATGTGACAACCCTCAAAATTTCAGGTATCCGTACAATTATTTAATATTAAATTTGTGCTTAATTACAACTGATGATATAAACCGCTTTATGATTTCTGTATCATACATACATGTGCATCACATTTCATACTGTCACACCATTCATTACAAACAAACTTTAGTGACATACTTGATGCACACAGCACAGTTAGCACAGTGAGCGGATAATACAGAAACATGCTGACAATGCCAGCACCTAGACAAACAATATTTTGAGGCCCAGTATGAGCCAGGGACAAGGTACTACACTAGTAGGGAGTGTAGGGATGTGAGGACCATAAAACTGCGTCACTAGGTGATAGTTTAAGTGCCGGAAAGTGCCTAAAACTCACTCAAAGTGCAGAATTCTGCATTAATTAACAAAATTCAGCATTTTAACATGCTAGTAATGTGCAAAAATATGGCAAAATGGTCATGTATGCTTTCCTAAGTGCCGGGAATTAAAAGTGTCACAAAAGGTTACATAAAAGACACTAAACGGTATAACTTAGCACTTTAACGGAACGGTATCTAACCGAACAACCGGACATTACCTGGAACACAAAAATATTGTTAAAAACATTGCTTTTATTTTTCTGAGCTAGTTATGGTTCCCGAGCACCCTAACATATTATAAAATGCATCATACACATTAAACATTAGATATAATATTTAACCTTCCACTAACTAAATTAATTACCATCAAATTACACTTAACCCTTCCCCCCCATATGTAAGTAATCGGTTCACTAGTGGCCCCACAACACAAGATTTACCTAAATCTTACTAAATCCATTTAAATCTTCTCCTTGGAAATTGCTAGATATGATTGTACTTTGGGAAACACAATTACCATTGGATAATAAAGCTTGGTGATTATAAGAACCACTAACTTATTCATAACCAACACAACTCAACTTTCTCCTCTCCATTACAAAGCTACGGCCGAACTACCATCCACTCACACCATTATTTTCGATTTTCCCCTCATCCTATCCAAGGCCATCACAAGGTGCTCAAAGGTGTATTAGAAGGTTTGGTGGGCTCGGAGCTTGAAGGACCTCTCTTGTGTGCTATTAACCACTCCATTTTCAACCTTGTTCTTCCCTAGCTATAAGCTAGTTGTAAGACTTCTTTAAACTCTTGTTTATTTCATATTCTTAGCGGTTAAAAGATTTATTATGATAAAATAACTAGAACACTAAAAAACTTGAATCTTGAATCATGAAACATAAGCTTAAACATGATGAAACATGATGAAATAATGCAAGTATGATGTTGTTTTGGATGTGTTGATGATTACTTGTTGGTTACTAGTAATATGATGGTTGATCATCATATGGAACTTGTTAAAGTATGATTAAAAACATGGTTTAACAAGTTAGAGATGATTATGTGCTTTCATGAAATAATCATCTTCTAGACTAACATGAACTTGAAAGTAAAAATGGTTTTTTTTTCTTACAAAGTAATAAACCTAGTGAACTAGTAAACTTGTAAACCCAAGGCTTGTGAATGATTTTTCTAAACAAACCAAGTTTAAAAGATGGTTTTTGGAAGATCATGATTCTTACATATACTTACACTATTTTTGGAAACAAATCAAGTGTAGGAAAGCTAGTGAAGCATGAAAATGTTGCAAATAAATATTTTTGTAAAATATGTTCACAAGTTGTGATCATCTAAAAATCCCGAAAATGAGATTTTAACAAAAGTAAACACACTTTGGAGGGTAACTAGACCCACTAAACACCCCACTAAGTTACTACGCGTTTTTATAAAACTTCAAGTTCATGTTGTATATTAAATGGAATAGTTTTGCACCTAGTAAGTGTAACATTGTTTAGAGTGTGATTTGTTGATGATTGTTTTAATGATTTTGAAAAGAAAATGATATGCTAAATAGCATGGACACCTCCATTTACAAGGGAAACTATGGCGAAATTTTTCTAAAATTCCAACACTTAGAAAATATTTTCCTAACAAGTATTACAAGTATATTTTTAACTTTGTTTTTCAAATATAAATCTCGCCATAATTTTTGTTACAAAAATACAAGGTGTCAGAGGTTGGTTTTTATAAATAAAAATAGACAAATATATAATTAGAATATGTATTTATCAATAAAACGTTTGTGTGGATATTTGTATGATTTGTGAACTAGTTATATTATTTTAGGGTGAAATAATATAACAAAATACCATGACAATTACAACTCCAAAATATTACCAAAAATATCAAACAGAATAAATATTGAAGTTACACACTTGATATTGTGAAACCAAACGCTAAAACGTAACTTATGAAATATTCCGGACAATACGTTTACAAATATATTTTTGGAAAATATTGTTTTGGATACAAGAAGTGAAAAATATATTATTTTTGAGAAAAATATATATATTTTGGAACACATTATTTCTGGCAAATAAGTTATATATATTTCTAAGTTAGACTTAAAAATATATTTTCGAAGCTACATAATACCTGTATAAATACCCCCATCCTTGGGAAGGAAATACAGAGTTAAAATACTTGTGAAGTATTAATGCGAAATATTGTTTAAACAATTATTCCAAAATTTAATATAATTCAAGGTTAAAATAATTATTATTTTAACAAATAATTATAACTTGGAATAATATTCGGAGACACAAGAAACGCAACTCAAAAACATTAAACTCTAAGCCAAGGCACGGCCCGTTCGTCTAATAGACATTAGTACGTTGTAGGTTGTCGTGTAGCTGACAGAGCTTGAGTTGCCGGTACGAGACGCACTACTGTGAGTTCATGTCCCCCTCTTCTTTTAACTGTTTTCAGTTTTATACTTCGGGGGTGAAATACATGTTACGATTATTACAAACGTTTATTACATGGTATGATTAGCTTAAGGAGGGTTTACTACTAGATCATGTGAGGGGTGGGTACGACACTTAAGGCCATTAATCCTCGTCGTAGGACCGAGGGACATGAGTGATAGATCTATTTGGGTGTAGCGAGCCCACACCCATGGGGACCAGGGTGGCCCATAGTGGTGACTATGTCTTCCAGCCGGAGGCCCGGTACAAATTTGCTAGGTTTGAGTTCTTCCTGCACCTTTTCACACATACCATTGGCTTTGCAACCCATTGGTGATCTCTTTTTCCTTAATTGCTACATACCAGGGACTTTCATACATACAGACATACTTTAAAGGTTTATACATACTCACATACACATGAACTCGCTCAACTTTTGTTGATTTTTCAAACTACATGTGTTTCAGGGAATTAATCGGATCTGGCAAGTGATGCATGTTAGTCAAGCTGCGTACTAAATAAAGATGTCATCCAGGGTTGTAGGGTTCGGCAGGTGTAACCTCTTCCTGGACGGGTTACATGTCTCTAAACCTCGTTTTATTGAAAGTCTTTTGTTGAGTCTTATGAACTCGTTTTACACAAGTCACGGTTTGTAACTTATTCTGGGGTTGATGTTTCAAGACAAGTATGTTATGGTATTTTCTAAACTATATTAATGGATGAACATCTCATATTTTTATCATATAGCATTGTTATGATTGTTGCTATGGTATTAAGAAGTCACACCAAATAAACCACGCTTCCACAAAAGTCAGGGTGTGACACATTCCTCCTATTCCTCCACCTCCATCTCCATCTCCAACAGATGTTGGCTCTTCAAAATTGTCAATAGATGTTAGCCCAAATGATTCACATCCGCAGCATTCACCTCTCAATGCCATTGTTCCATACAAGGGGGATATAATCTTCCTTAAATCTCATACACCAGATCAAGTTATTGGCAACATCAGTTAAGGGGTTCTCACAAGAATTCAATCCCAAAACATCTGTTTTTTTTTTTGCTGCTTTTCTATCACTCATTCAATCTATCAGGTACCAAGAGGCGCTGAAAGACAATAGTTGGGCAAAATCCATGCAACAAGTATGGGAACTTGTACCATTGCCAAAGGATGTATGTCAATTGGCACAAATGGGTCTTTAAAAATAAAACTGATGAAAGGGTGTATGTCAATTGTCAAAAACAAAGCTAGGTTAGTGGTTCAAGGCTTTAGATAAGAAGAGGGCATAGATTATGATGTAACATTTGCTCCTATAGCAAGACTTGAAGCAATCAGACTGTTCTTAGCCTTTGCTGTCAACCACAAAATCAAGGTGTACCAAATGGATATCAAATGTGCATTCCTGTATGGTAAGATTCAGGAAGAGGTATATGTGTGCCAACCTCTTAGTTTTGAAGATGCCATTTATCCTGATCATTTCTACAAGCTCAACAAAGCTTTGTATGGCTTCAAACAAGCACCTAGAGCCTGGTATGAAACTCTTTCCACTTTTCTTATTTCCATAGGTTTTACAAGCAAGAAAATTGACAAAACAATGTTTTTAAAATGGAAAGGAAAAGATTTGATGATTATCCAAATTTATGTTGATGACATCATCTTTGGATCCAAATGTAACTCCATGTTTAAAGAGTTTAGAAAACTCATGACAGCTGAGTTTGAGATGAGTGCTATGGGTGAACTTCAATGCTTTCTTGGTAACCAAGTTAAGTAGTTGCAAAATGGAACATTCATTTATCAAAGCAAATATGTGAAAGAACTTTTAACAAAATTTGAGATGAATGATTGTAAACCATGTAGTACACCCATAGCAACCACAAAGCTTGTCACTACTAATGAAAAAAAATGATTTGGTTGATCAAACATTGTATAGAAGCATGATTGGGTCTTTATTGTAACTAACTGCATCTAGGCCAGATATCATGTTTGCAATATGTGTTTGTGCAAGATTATAGTTAGCACCTAGGAAGTCTAATCTCATTGCTATAAAAAGAATATTCAGATACATAAAAGGTGCTCCCACACTTGGTATCTGGTATCCTGCTAATGGGATATCAAGCTTTCTAGTTTTTCAGATAGTGATTTTGCTGATTGTAACACCACAAGGAAGTCCACATTAGGAGGGTATCAATTTCTAGGCAATTTATTAGTATCTTGGCAAAGCAAAAAGCAAGCAGCTGTTTCCACATCCATTGCTGAAGCTGAATACATTGCTGCTACAAGCTGTACAACCCAACTTTTGTGGCTTCAAAATCTAGTGTTGGATTTTGGTGTAACTGCTTTAAAGACTCCTCTAATATTAGATAGTCAAGCAGCTGAAAACATCATTATCCAGTCTCCAATTCAACCACCAAACACATTGACATCAGATATCATTTTGTGAGGGATAACTATGAAAAAGGTTTGATTTCTCTGCATTATGTTCCAACTAAGGATCAGCTGGCAGATATGTTGACAAAAGCTTTAGACACATCTACCTTTGAAAGCTTGATCTATAGGATTGGCATGCTAAGCATGGATTAAAAGGTAAAACTTTGTTTTCCATGAATAAAAAGCATTAAAATGTTTTCAGAAAATCAAAAATCCATCGTTAAAAATAGCTTCGATTGAAAATTTTTCATAAATCCTTAAAAGTCTGTCCATAACCACTGTTTTCAAACCTTTGACTGGCTAAAAATTCATCCACTGCTGAAAAGGTATCCTCTATTTTCTTTTTACCGCTGCTCATGACCACTGTTGATTAAACAGTTGTTGGTCTCAACCACTGATGTCTATCCTCTGATAGGCTAAAATCAGCCACTGGTCATTTCACTATTCCCAACCACTGTTATTGCCCAACAGTGGTTTCCAAACAATTGTCATCCATTATCACGAAAGAGGTCACCACATGGACAAATGTTAGCCATCAGATCTTTGTAACTGCTGCCATGTCAGCATTCATTTTTTACCTTTATAAAACCCTGCTTCATCCCCAGACAGAGCTTTACTGCCGCCTCGAATTCAAAATTCACAAAAGCGGTAACCGCTTTGGAGAATTTTTGAATTCAATACGGCGAGTAAAAGCTCTATTTGGGGATTTAAGCAGGGTTTTATAAGGAGAAAAAGTGAATGCTGAGGTGGCAACGGTTTCAAAGATCTGACTGCTAACATCTGTCCACGTGGTAAACTCTGCTGAAAAAGTGGATGACAGTTGTTTGAGAACCACAGTGGTTGGTGTGACAACTGTGCTCTTTAATCGATGTATAATGTAAAACAATGATAATTATCAGTAAAACAATGTGTTTTGGTGTTATTATATGTGTTTTGGTGATATTATGTGTGTATTTGTGTTTGATGATTTTACGATTTGATTCGAGTCTGATTTCAAGCATTAAATCGCTTTCTGGAAAGTTATACGCAAACTGGTGCGTAAACGTAATCATTTTAACACGACAAACACTCTGGAATAGTGAAATAGGCTTAACATACCTTAAATAACCTATACATAACTTAGAAATAAATTTTGGATGGTTTGGTGTATCGAAATCAAGTTTGTTCGATCGCAGGGACTATTTGTGTCAAACTGCAAAACTATACCGATTTGTATAGTAACAAACGTTCCGGAACTTGATCATAAGTTAAACATACCCTAAATATCCTTTACATAGCTTAGAAATAGGCTTTGAGGGGTTCGGTATGCTAAAATAAACTTTATTGATCAATAGGGACTAAAAGCGTCAAAAAGTGCATAAGTTTGCATTTTCGCAAATATCTTTCGTTCTGATTATATCCGAACATCCAAAAATTTTTTGTAATCATTAGAATATTTTATTTTAGTGACTGGAATGCAAAAATACCATTCGTCGTGTAATTTGGATCGTTTTTGCTTCCGTTCGGGTTTTCATCGTAATTAACCGAACAACGCAACCGTACGACCAAATGAACCGACATCCAAGATATTTTTGAGCATGTTTCATGTTCCCTATGCTTTAACATCCTTGTAGAGCCTTGAAAATGGGTTAACGGGGTTTAAACGCATCGAAAATGGCCTAAACGAGTTGCGGGGACCAAAACTTACAAGTTAGCAAACTTTCTGGAACTGGGCATGTGGTGGCATCACGCCACCACTATCTGGTGGTGCTGTGGTGGCACGCCACCACCCTATCTGGGCAGAAACTCATGTTTCAGCAAGAACAAGTCCATTTTCAGCATCTAACTTGAAGTTTAGGGTCTTTTATGTAACATTTGCAATACCGTGTGATGGTTTTGGACACCCATAGATTTGTAAAACAATGGGTAACACATGGAGGGTCCAGATTAAAGCTCAATTATCGAGGAACGATCCTAACGGTTTTGAGAAATCTATAAATACCCACCATCTTCATCACCTTCATTCACACCTTTGATCTCAATTTCATTCTCTAAGTTGAAGCTCTCCTTGTGAAGCTACATACCTGAGAATTTTTTAGTTCAAATCTTCCTAGCTTGGACCCTTTGTAAGTTTCTTTCGTGCTTTTATCGTTTTTCAAGCGTTAAAGTCAAACTGTGTTTGACTTTCTGCTTTAACCACGAATTGGTCAACACGAAGTTCGTTTGAACTTCGCAATGTGAGCGTAATCACGATGGTTATAGTCCCTTGTGACTATACCTACTGATTACCACGTTGATTAGGCGTAGTGACGAGTCATAGTTTTGGTCAAAATGCGTATTTATACGTATTTTGCAACCAAACTATTCTTGGGTATCAAAACCCTTTGCTTGAGCTTTGTTGAGTTCTTTTGATTGAGGATACTTTGCACTTCAAGTGAGTACACAGATCCCCTCTTTTTTACATGTTTTGTGGTAACTATGTGAGTACATAGTTCCCCTATTTTACTGTTTTCAATTGTTTTGGGGTGATTCATATGTGTTAAACGATATCGATGCTTTTAACAATGATTTCAAAAACAAATACTATGGTTTATATTAAACGAAATGATTTCGATAATGTGAACGAACTTGTTGGACGTATTTACATAACGAATGACATTCATTAATTTTGGCCGTACCGACCAGTATTAGGTTATGGTACCATAGGATCTGACAAATCCCGTTATCAGACTGCACCCATGGTTATGTGTGGGGGTTATGTGGGTAACGACTGAATCTGTGATTGTTAACTTACCCTTTGGTGGTTTGTTAATTCGAGTTTAACGATGGGCGAGTTGCGAAGGTTTGGATGTTATTAGCGAGGCGACCAAGAGTAGTTTCACAATTAAAACGAGAGCGATTTTGGAACAATTAAACGATTTTAGAACGAGTGAAACGAATTGAACAAACGGTTGGTTTTTGGTTAGTGTTTAGATAACTTTACGGATGTAATGTGATGAAAACATGGTAGATACGCCGCTGGTACTTCTTATATATAAGTGTTTTCATCATGTTACATACCGTGGCGTTATTTAGTTCACTTGGGTAAACGATTTTGAAACAATGTCACACAACGATGTTTTCTAAGTAATATAAACCATACGAGTTTTATTAACGAGTTTTTACGAGATGTTTTACAATTTGAATTACTAAAAAAAATGTTTTGGGGTTAAGAATCATGGCTACGAGATTTTATAAACTATAACCCACTTGATTTGAGTTGGTTAATTATGTTGCAATACTATACACTTTTCAAAACAAGGTTTTTAATAAGGTATTACAACATGTAAACGAGCCATGAATCCGATACTCTCATAAAACCTATGTGCTCGCCAGCATTTCTTTGCTGACTTTGTTTCTACATATGTTTCAGGTGGTGTTCAATGATGTTGATTGCTAGGATGCATGTTCACATAGGATCTGGACGAGGCCTTAGTGACATAATAACAATGATAGACGATGTGTAACTTGCTTGTTTTGTTTTAAGACAATGTAAATTATCTAATGAATCAATAAAATGAAACTTTTGTATACATGGTTGTGAAACAATAATTCTGTTGCAACACTCCCCGACGTTTTCGCTGCGGTTTCATTGTTTTAACGTGGTCGGGGTGTGACAGAAGAGTTGGTATCAGAGCCAATGGTTATAGGGAATTAGGTTATTAGCAATGCTTTGACCTAGACTATAACTTTCTTGGACCCTAACGCGAGTCTTCTTGCGTTTAGATTTTAAAACAAAACCGTCACCTATCCTTAGGTGATAACCAAAATGAGAACACAAATTTCGAATCCGCTTTGAAAACTAATCATTTCTTCGTAAATGGTTTATTATAAGGTTTTGAACCCTCTGAGTTTTCAAAATCTCGTCAAAGTTTGGGTCTTATAGTGTGAACACGTGCAATCTGGAAGGGTGGATGCCTGTATCCTGAGTTTTCTGTCTAAGGCTAGAGTGTCCGTACAAATCCACATAATCGGACCAGTCACTCTTACCTGAGAACTCTTGGGATGAGTGTTCACTTATAGGCTAAAGCATGTCTTCGCGATACATTATATTGACCCATTTACTTTGATTAGTCACTGCGTGTCGTTTGTTTATTCGAGGTAACAAACGAATGATCGCCTTCCTTGTGTTTTGTCAATGTTTTCAATGCCTCTTTTATTTTTCCAATTGTCGACCTCACTCGTTTCTCATGTTTCCTTGTTCTTTTCAGACAATGCCTCCTCGACGAGATGCACAACCTCTAACCAACGAAGAAGTCGCAGCCCTTGTTTCTCAGCAAATGGCTGCTGTGCTTCCGAACGTAGTAACCCAGATCCATCAATTATACAACAATAACAACAATAATGCTGAGTGTAGTTTCAAGAATTTCAATTCGGCTAAACCTTTGAAGTTTTCTGGGTCTCAAGGAGCAACCGCGCTCCTGCAATGGTTCGAAAGTTTGAAAAGCACATTCAGACATGTGCAATATCCGAATGAGCGTAAGGTTGAGTTTGCATCCAGTGTGTTCGAGAAGCGCGCTCTTACATGGTGGAACGGTGTGATGCATGATAGGGGTGCCGATGTGGCGATGGCACAAACATGGGAAGAGCTTCGAGCTCTCATGATGAAAGAGTTATGTCCCCGTCACGAGATTCGAGCTTTGGAACGAGAATTCGATGATTTGAAACAAGATGGGGGAGAACACCATGCATATACGGATCGTTATGAGGAGCTTAGTTTGTTGTGTCCTACTATGGTTACCCCATTGGAGAAAGCGATAGAGAGGTATATCGATGGCTTACCCGATTATATGCAAGACATTATGACTGGCAGTAATCCTACCACTGTTCGTTAAGCGATTGAATTAGCTGCTACTCTGACCGAGTCTTAGGTCAGAAAAGGTAAACTGACCTGAAAGGGTGACAAGAAGAAGTCAGCTGATTCCACACAAGATAAGGGTGAGGGTAAGAAGAAGGGAGAGTCTTCTAAGAAGTCAAGGAAGCACAAGGCTTCCCAGAATTTCACTATTACTACTCAGAACCCACCAGCTCAACCTCCTGTGAAGAAACAGTATGTTGGTACCGCACCTCACTGTACAAGGTGTAATGGTCATCATGTGGCACAACGAGCTTGTAAACAGTGTACTAATTGTGGTAAACTTGGGCACCTAGCCGACATCTGTCGTTTGGGTCAAAATCAAGCTGCGCAGAATCCAGCACAAGCTCAGGGGAATGCTGCTAGATACCCACCAGGTTCGTGTTTCAACTGCGGTGAAATGGGTCATTTCCGCAATAACTGTCCAAGGTTGGTGAACGCGAATGCAAATCCGAATGCGAATGTGAATCCCGCTCTTGGACGAGCGTACAACTTGAATGCAAACGAGGCGAGGGCTGACAACGAGGTTGTCAATGGTACGTTCCTTGTTAACAATCGACCTGCATCTGTTCTATTTTATTCTGGTGCCGATAGAAGTTTTGTTTCATTGTCATTTGAGCCTTTGCTTCCGATACCTAGAACTAAACTGAGGAAACCCCTATCTGTCAAAGTTGCTACTGGTAAACCGCTCGTACTCGATTCTGTTATTCGTGATTGTCAGTTGAACCTTGATAACCATCTTTTTCCTATTGACCTCACACCGATGCAACTTGGGAGTTTCGACATTATCGTAGGGATGGAATGGTTAACCAAACATAATGCTGAGGTGGTTTGTTTCGATAAGATGTTCGTATTCCTCTTTCGTCTGGTGATGTTCTGGAAGTTCGTGGCGAGAAACCATCAGTTGGTTTGAAACTTATGTCGTGTACGAAAGCCCAAAGTTATTTATGAAAAGGATATGTTGCTTCTCTGGCACACGTCACCGAGGAGAAAGGCAAGTGCAAGAGTATTCAGGATATTCCGAATGTTCGAGATTATCCAGAGGTGTTTCCTGATAAACTGTCGGGTTTGCCTCCAGTTCGTCAAGTCGAATTTCATATTGACCTTGTACCCAATGCTAACCCGATTGCGAAAGCACCTTATCGTCTGGCACCGTCCGAGATGCAAGAGTTATCGAAACAGCTTCAATAGTTATCTGATAAAGGATTCATCCGTCCGAGCTTTTAGCCCTAGGGTGCTCCAGTCCTGTTTGTGAAAAAGAAAGATGGGTCTTTTCGAATGTGTATCGATTATCGTGAGCTTAACAAGCTTACCATCAAGAATCGATATCCCCTACCTCGAATCGATGATCTCTTTGATCAGCTGCAAGGTGCTACCTGTTTTTCCAAGATCGATCTGCGTTTTGGGTATCATCAACTTCGTGTTCTCGAAGAAGATATTCCCAAAACTGCTTTCCGCACGAGATATGGGCATTACGAGTTCATGGTAATGGCTTTTGGTTTGATGAATGCCCCAGCAATCTTCATGGACTTAATGAATAGGGTTTGTAAGCCTTATTTAGACAAGTTCATCATTGTCTTCATTGACGATATTCTCATTTATTCAAAGTCTCGAGCCGATCACGAGCAACACCTTCGTTTGACTCTGGAACTCCTGAAGAAGGAACAACTTTTTGCTAAATTCTCCAAGTGTGAATTCTGGCTTAAAGAAGTTCAGTTTTTGGGTTATATAGTCAACGAGCAGGGTATTCATGTGGATCTATCCAAAATTGTTGTAATTAAGGATTGGAATACACCAATTACACCTACAGAAATTCGTTCTTTTCTTGGTCTCGCTGGTTATTATCGTCGTTTTATTTCGAACTTCTCGAAGATTGCGGTTCCACTCACTGCTTTGACTAAGAAGAATAAGCCTTTTGAGTGGGGACCCAAGCAAGAAGAAGCGTTCCAAATGCTGAAACAGAAACTCTGTGATGCTCCTGTTCTATCTTTGCCTGAGGGAAATGATGATTTTGTTGTCTATTATGACGCGTCGAATCTAGGACTTGGTTACGTTCTTATGCAACGAGGTAAAGTGATAGCATATACGTCAAGACAGCTGAAAGTTCACGAGAAGAACTACACCACTCATGATCTTGAGTTAGGTGCTGTGGTTTTTGCCCTAAAAATCTGGAGACACTATCTTTATGGCACAAAGTGTGTGGTTTTCACAGACCATAAAAGTCTCTAACATATTGTCAATCAGAAGGAGCTGAACATGAGGCAACGATGTTGGGTTGAGCTCTTAAACTATTATGATTGCGAGATTAGCTACCATCCTGGTAAGGCGAATGTCGTAGCTGATGCGCTTAGTCGAAAGGAGCGAGTCAAGCTTCATTCTGTTCGAACTCTATCTGATCTTCAAACTCGTGTTCTTCAACCTCAACTATCTTGTGTTTCACAAAATTTGATAGGTAAGGAATTACCACATCAACTTGAGCTTAAACTTGAAGCAAAGGGCGATGGGTTGCTCTATTTCAAGGATCGTTTGTGGATTCCGAAACAAGACGATCTTCGCACCTTGGTAATGGATGAATCTCACAAGTCTCGATATTCTATCCATCCTGGTGCTGATAAAATGTACAAGGATCTTCGTACTCAGTATTGGTGGCCTAGTATGAAGAAGGATATTGCTTTGTATGTATCGAAATGCCTAACTTGTCTCAAAGTCAAGGCTGAACATCAACGACCGTCTGGATTGCTTGTACAACCAGAGATACCGGTTTGGAAGTGGGAGAACATTGCTATGGATCTCATCACTAAGTTACCGCGTACATCTAGAGGTCATGATGCTATTTGGGTTGTTATTGATCGATTAACGAAGTCAGCTCATTTTATTCCGATCCGTGAGGACCTATCTGCCGATAAACTTGCAAAGATTTATGTTGATGAGATTGTATCTCGACATGGTGTTCCTTTGGATATCATTTCTGATCGTGATGCTCGATTTTCGTCTCATTTTTCGAAGACCATGCAATCTGCTATGGGAACCCAACTAAATCTAAGCACTGCTTATCATCCCCAAACAGATGGACAATCTGAGATGACGATTCAAACTTTAGAGGATATGCTTAGAGCATACGTGATAGACTTTGTTGGTAATTGGGATTCTCATCTGCCGTTGATCGAGTTCTCTTACAACAACAGTTATCATGCTAGCATTAATATGGCACCATTCGAAGCTCTCTAGGGTCGAAAATGTCGTTCAGCAGTCTGTTGGAATGAGATCGGTGAAGCTCAGCTTACTGGACCTGAGCTCATTCTGGAAACAACAGACAAAATCAAGAAAATTCACGATAATCTTGTGACAGCTAGAAGCCGTCAAAAGAGTTATGCGGATATGCGACGCAAGCCCTTAGAATTTCAAGTTGGAGACCATGTCCTACTCAAGGTATCACCTTGGAAGGGAGTGGTGAGATTTGGAAAGAAAGGAAAACTTGCACCTCGATATGTTGGACCATTTAAGATTGTTGAAAGAATTGGAAAGGTTGCCTATCGACTTGAGCCACCTCAAGAGCTTGGAAATATTCATCCGACTTTTCACATGTCCAATTTGCGAAAGTGTTTAGCTGATGCTAATCTTCACATTCCACTTGACGAGATTCAAGTTGATGAAACGATGCACTTTCTCGAGAAACCTGTGGAGATAATGGACAGTGCAGTCAAACAGTTGAAGAACAAACGAATTCGATTGGTCAAGGTTCGCTGGGAGTCTAAACGTAGCCCAGAGTTTACTTGGGAATGTGAGGACCAAATGAAGGCGAAATATCCGCATTTGTTTTCACAATCTTCCTCTAGTTAAAATTTCGGGACGAAATTTCCTAAAGAAGGGGAGACTGTGACAACTGTGCTCTGTAATCGATGTATAACGTAAAACAATGATAATTATCAATAAAATAATGTGTTTTGGTGTTATTATATGTTTTTTTGGTGTTATTATATGTGTATTTGTGTTTGATGATTTTACGAATTGATTCGAGTCCGATTTTAAGCTTTAAATCGCTTTCTGGAAAGTTATACGCAAACTGGTGCGTAAACGTAAACAGTTTAACGCGACAAACACTCCGGAATAGTGAAATAGGCTTAACATACCTTAAATAACCTTTACATAACTTAGAAATAATTTTTGGATGGTTTGGTGTATCAAAATCAAGTTTGTTCGATCGCAGGGACTATTTGTGTCAAACTGCGAAACTATACCGATTTTATAGTAACAAATGTTCTGGAACTTGATCATAAGTTAAACATACCCTAAATATCCTTTACATAGCTTAGAAATAGGCTTTGAGGGGTTCGGTATGATAAAATAAACTTTATTGATCAATAGGGACTAAAAGCGTCAAAAAGTGCATAAGTTTGCATTTTCGCGCATATCTTTCGTTCTGATTATATCCGGACATCCAAAAATTTTTGTAATCATTAAAATATTTTATTTTAGTGACTGGAATTCAAAAATACCATTCGTCGTGTAATTTGGATCGTTTTTGCGTCCGTTCGGGTTTTCGTCGTAATTAACCGAACAAGGCAACCGTACGACCAAACGAACCGACATCCGAGATATTTTTGAGCATTTTTCATGTTCCCTATGATTTAACATCCTTGTAGAGCCTTGAAAATGGGTTAACGGGGTTTAAACGCATCGAAAATGGCCTAAACGATTTGTAGGGACCAAAACTGACAAGTTAGCAAACTTTCTGGAAATGGGCATGTGGTGGCGTCACGCCACCACTATCTGGTGGTGATGTGGCGGCACGCCACCACCCTATCTGGGCAGAAACTCAAGTTTAAGCAAGAACAAGTCCGTTTTCAGCATCTAACTTGAAGTTTAGGGTCTTTTATGTAACATTTGCAATACCGTGTGATGGTTTTGGACACCCATAGATTTGTAAAACAATGGGTAACACATGGAGGGTCCATATTAAAGCTCAATTATCGAGGAACGATCCTAACGGTTTTGAGAAATCTATAAATACCCACCATCTTAATCACCTTCATTCACACCTTTGATCTCAATTTCATTCTCTAAGTTGAAGCTCTCCTTGTGAAGCTTCATACCTGAGAATTTTTTAGTTCAAATCTTCCTAGCCTGGACCCTTTGTAAGTTTCTTTCGTGCTTTTATCATTTTTCAAGCGTAAAAGTCAAACTATGTTTGACTTTCTGCTTTGATCACGAGTTGGTCAACACGAAGTTCGTTTGAACTTTGCAACGTGAGCATAATCACGATGGTTATAGTCCCTTGTGACTATTCCTACTGATTACCACGTTGATTCGGCGTAGTGACGAGTCATAGTTTCGGTCAAAATGCGTATTTATGCGTATTTTGCAACCAAACTATTCTTGGGTATCAAAACCCTTTGTTTTGATATCAAAACCTGTTTTCTAACTTAGTTAAACATGTTTTAACATGTTTAGCTCGTCACTCTTAGTCTTGTGCTTGTGTAGAGTCGTAAGTCAAGCGATCTTAACAACCGCTTAGACTTTCGAACTCGACCCGTTTGGTCTATCATTGGGGTCCGACCAAACACATTTAGTGGCCATAGTTGTATAGGGAATAACCTTCCGAGGTTATACCTTATGGTCACTTAGTTTAATTGGTTATATGATAAGTAGTTTATATGCCTTAGGTAAATGACCAAAATGCCCTTTTCATGCATAATTGGATTTTAAGCATATGTAAATTAAACTTTTGTCACTTAACTGATAATGCAACATATTTAAACATGTTTAGGCATATAATACTTGTCATAGGACTAGTTAGACGTCTCGAACGCGCTTTTGCGTGAACGACGTGTTAAAGTAGCGTAAGCTACCTTAATGGGTCGTAATGGGTCGAAAGCACCTAGGTTAGGCTTCGATCTAGAATGTAGGCTTTGTTAAACCATATCACATGAGTCCCAATACTCATTTGGTTTACAAAACTTCATTCTACCCGATCTTCCGATTTAGGTGTCGATTATTTATCTAGTGATCCGATTTCTAGGTGCTGCTTGATTTCTCTTGTTTTGCTTGAACTTTGTTGAGTTCTTTTGATTGAGGATACTTTGCACTTCAAGTGAGTACACATATCCCCTCTTTTTACATGTTTTGTGGTAACTATGTGAGTACATAGTTCCCCTATTTTACTGTTTTCAATTGTTTTGGGGTGATTCATATGTGTTAAACGATATCGATGCTTTTAACAATGATTTCAAAAACAAATACTATGGTTTATATTAAACTAAACGATTTCGATAATGTGAACGAACTTGTTGGACGTATTTACATAACGAATGACATTCATTAATTTTGGCCGAACCGACCAGTATTAGGTTATGGTACCATAGGATCTGATAAATCCCGTTATCAGAGTGCACCCATGGTTATGTGTGTGGGTTATGTGGGTAACGACTGAATCTGTGATTGTTAACTTACGCTTTGGTGGTTTGGTAATTTGAGTTGAACGATGGGCGAGTTGCAAAGGTTTGGATGTTATTAGCGAGGCGACCAAAAGTAGTTTCACAATTAAAACGAGAGCGATTTTGGAAAAATTAAACGATTTTGGAACGAGTTAAACGAATTGAACAAACGATTGGTTTTTGGTTAGTGTTTAGATAACGGGACGGATGTAATGTGATGAAAACATGGTAGATACGCCGCTGGTACTTCTTATATATAAGTGTTTTCATCATGTTACATACCGTGGCGTTATTTAGTTCACTTGGGTAAACGATTTTGAAACAATGTCACACAACGATGTTTTCTAAGTAATATAAACCATACGAGTTTTATTAACTAGTTTTTACGAGATGTTTTACAATTTGGGTTACTAAAAAAAATGTTTTGGGGTTAAGAATCATGGCTACGAGATTTTATAAACTATAACCAACTTGATTTGAGTTGGTTAATTATGTTGCAATACTATACACTTTTCAAAACAAGGTTTTTAATAAGGTATTGAAACATGTAAACGAGCCATGAATCCGATACTCTCATAAAACATATGTGCTCGCCAGCATTTCTTTGCTGACTTTGTTTTTACATATGTTTCAGGTGGTGTTGAATGATGTTGATTGCTAGGATGCATGTTCACATAGGATCTGGACGAGGCCTTAGTGACATAATAACAATTATAGACGATGTGTAACTTGCTTGTTTTGTTTTAAGACAATGTAAATTATCTAATGAATCAATAAAACGAAAGTTTTGTATCCATGGTTGTGAAACAATAATTCTTTTGCAACACTCCCCGACGTTTCCGCCGCGGTTTCGTTGTTTTAACGCGGTCGGGGTGTGACAGTTGGGAACAGTGAATGACCAGTAGATGATTTTAGTCTATCAGTGGATAGACATCAGAGGTTGAAACCAACAGCTGTTTGATCAGTAGGGGTCCATGATCAGTGGATAAGCGGAAACATAGGATACCTTTCAATAGTGGATGAATTTTTAGCCAATCAGAGGTTTAAAACATCAGTGGTTATGGACAGACTTTTGAGGATTCATGAAAAAATTTCATTTTAAGCTATTTTTAAGGATGAATTTTTGATTTTCTGAAAACATTTCAATACTTTTTATTCATGGAAAACAAGTTGTTGTCTTCTAATCCATGTTAAGCATGCCAATTCTTGAGATCAAGCTTTCAAAGGTAGATGTGTCTAATGCTTTTTTTAGCACATCTACCAGCTGATCATGAGTTGGAACATGATGCAGAGAAATCAAAACTTTTACATAGCAATCCCTCACAAAGTAATGTCTGATGTCAATGTGCTTGGTGGCTGAATGGGATACTAGATTTTTGATGATATTTTCGGTTTCTTGACTATCAAGCATGAGAGAAGTCTTTAGAACAGTTATACCAAAATCCAATAGCTGGTTTTGAAGCCACAATAGTTGGGCTATACAGCTTGCAGAAGTAATGTATTCTGCTTCAGCAGTGGATGTGGAAACAGCTGCTTGCTTTTTGCTTTGTCAAGATACTAAGCAATTGCCTAGAAATTGACAATCTCCTGATGTAGACTTCCTTGTTGTGTTGCATCTAGCAAAACCACTATCTGAGAAACCTGAAAGCTTGATATTCCCATTAGCAGGATACCAGATACCAAGTGTTGGAGCAACTTTTATGTATCTGATTATTCTTTTCACAGCAATGAGATTAGACTTCCTAGGTGCTGACTGGGACCGGGCACTGTCACATGATGCAAACATGATGTCTGGCCTTGATGCAGTTAGGTACAATAAAGACCCAATCATGCTTCTATACAATGTTTGATCAACCAAGTCATCTTTTTCATCAGCAGTGACAAGTTTTGTGGTTGCTGTTTTGGTCAAAAATTACCGAAGCAATTAAGTGATCAAATTAGTTAAGTGAGGTAGTGTGCTAAGAATGTGTATTGAAAATATGCTGATTTAGTTGTTTGCAAAAACAGTTTTTAGGATACGGCTCAGGATATCGAGCTGTATCTATGATCAAACAATGAGCAAAAAGGTAAAGGGTGACACGAGATGTACGAGGAAAGCCCATGATCAATCTAGATCGCCGGCACAAAACCTCGGGAGCTGACAATCGCAGCTGCCTTCTTCTTCTTATTACTTCAAATGTCAGGATATAGTGCATGATATGATGATGATCAACTAAGTGTTACAATGCGATTTTAATACAAGTGTAAGTGTATTGTGAGTGATTGCAGCTAGAGAGCAAGAGTGTACGAGAGATTGTGTGTGTCCTTATCTGATCCGATCAATCCTATTTATAGTAAAACAAAGCTAACTAACTAGCCTACAAATCCGGGATATAGCGAATATTCCCTTTGTGAACGTTGTAGTCCACGTCTTCCTGCTTCAACGTTCCTATTCCAACAGATTTGCCCGAGTCTTTGGGAGAAGAAGTCCACTTGAACGTTATAGACTCGCACCATTAATCTGCACGTGAATTAACTAGTCATTACCAGGATACTGTATCAGGATGTTACCAATATCCTGATCCGGTATCCTGATCACTACAAGAAAAACATAGTCAGAATATTATTCAGGATATACGAGTAAAAAAACACCCATAACAATTGTCCCCAAAATATATCTGTTGATATACTAATTCCAAAGGATTTATTTTAAAGCTTATATCGTGAATCGAGGCAATTAAATTGAAGCGACGATTGAGGCGACATCGTGCAACTTCCAACGCGTTTTATACTCAATGGCTATCCATTTAGCCCCTATATCTTCTCTCTTTTTGCTTGATAACCCATCATCTTCACCAGAATTCCCAGGTAATTTCTCTCTTCCCTTTCTTCTCCGCTTTTCTTTACCAAAATCCTCCATGGCCAGTAGAACGAGATCACACACAGCCAATTCGATCCCGTTTTTCAAAGCCCAAAACCTTCTCAAAGAACCTGAAAAAGAGGTCTGTTCGTTCGATAATGCTGACATTGCTGCCCTACGAGCCTCCGGTGCTTTCCCTGTTGACGCCATTATCCGTTCTTTTGACCGAGAGCTCCAATTACATGTCTTTTCCAATGAGTGGGTGTGCTTTTTAGCTTACCCCTTTTCCATAGGGCTCCGATACCCCTTTCCGGCTTTCATCTCTCGTTTCTTTGAACTTACTGGTCTTAGTTATGCCCAAACCATGCCTATGATTTGGCGTGTGCTAGTGACCTTAGACCAAATCAGATCCCACTTCATTCCCGACCTTTGCATCGAGGATCTTCCGGTTGCCTATCGCCTTCGTTCTCACGGCAACAGCCGTTTTCTCCTTTTTTTCAACCTCTGAAAATCCTCTCATCCTCAAAGCCACAAAAAATGAGGATAATTGGCAACGAAAGTTCTTTTTTGTAAAAAAGGGATTCTATTACTGGAGGTTTTGACCTTCCGGTGAAGTGGTTAACTTCTGGTAGGATTTAGGGTTTTAGGAATATCCCCAAACGTATCCTGAAGTTATATCCTGAACTGATATCTTTATTTCTTGTGCAACAAATTTCAAAGAACTAGCCCCTCCAAGCGCTGAATCAGAACAGAGGATCAAAAGCATTTACCAACTCCCGAAGAGTGAGAGAACTTTTTCTCTGTCCTTTGCAAGTTCAAGCCAAAGATCCAGCTCCGATATGTCTGGTAAGTACATCAGTATGTATGAAACAAATATATTAGTTTATAAAAACTAAAGAGTTAAATGTTTCTCCCTTTTGTGCAGCACCAGTCAAAGTTCCAGAGGTCTTCGATCTCGACGAATTGGACAGCTATTCTGCTCCTATCTCGGTGAAGAAAGAACCAAGCCCTAAAGCCGTCACGTCTTCCAAGCCCTCCGGTTCAAAAGCCGCTGCCACCCCCAAGCCTCCTCCAGCCACCAAGACTCGTGCCTCTAGTGCCCGGAAGAGAAAGGAAATGGATTCTCCAGCTACCTCTGAGACCTTTCCTTACAAGAACCATGGATTCAATGAAGCCAGCGGGTTCATGACTTCATTCCTCAATCAGGTAAAAACTCTCATCTGGTATCCTGCACATATATGTTGAATTACTATCCTGAACAACCTATATATGTTGATAACTGTACTTTTGATTGCAGGGCCTTGAGCGTCTCATGCACTTATACGAAGAAGCTTGTGGGCTCAACAAAATGCTGGTGGTCAAGCTCAAGAAAGCCAAAGTCACCATTGCTGATCAAGGCATGATTGCCGCCGCCAAGTCTCAGCACTACGAAGACAAATTCAAGGCGATGACCCAGGAGCATCAAGCTGCCATTCACAAGGCCAATGAGGATGCCCAAGCCAAGCTGGATGCTGCCCATCTTCAATACCAGCAGGATATGAATTCTTACCGGGATGGCCTCAAAGGATCCGTTGTAATTTCCTTTCTCCAAGCCAGGTTAAGGATGGCCTATGAGGCCTAAGCCTTGGGCTTTGAATGCCCCTCCTGGAATGTCAACGCTTGGGAGGCGAAATTAAAAGATCTCGGAGGCAGTCCTGTGGAACATCCTGCGAAGCCTACTGGTAAGGAGCCTTCCAAGGCGGCAGAAGAGGCGGCTGATGCTGGTGGTGATGCCGAGAAGAATCCTGAGGGTGATGCTGCTGCGGGTGCTGGAGGAGACGCTGCTGGTGAAGAAGGTGCTGCTCCTTGAAAGCAGCAAAGTGGGCGATGATGGATGTTCGTGCCTAGGCCGGAGCCCACTTTTTTAAGTTTGTTGGTTATGGTTGTTAAACAATTTCTATTTCCTGTCTTTCAAACAATTTACATTTCCTGCACATAGACAATATGGTGACCAAAGGTGGAGGGATCCTGAGTTTCAGGACGTAGCCCTTGGTCATCAGTTAGTATGGTTTATTTTGAACAATATAACAGTTGGAGGCGGATGGGTCTCGGTTTGAGATGAAACCTTCAACTGTTAAGTAAATATGGTAGAAAACTAACTGTGCTTTTGGTGGATGGGTCTTAGTTTGAGATGAAGCCAAAAGCACAAACTTTTGCTGTGTTAATAATATAACCTTTTTATGACCTTGTCTGTTGTTATCCATCTTTATTTTTACAAAGCTTGTTTTGATAACTGATGTTTGATTCGAATACAGTTTTAATTTTTAATCCAAGTATCCTGTCCCAAACATTCCAACTAAATATCCTGAATTATATACAGAAAATATATTTTGAGAATATATCCTAAGAACATATCCTAATCAGGATACTCATAAATGTTATAATCAAGCTTTTGTTAAACATAGTTTCAAAAATTTAGACGATTTAGATAAGGTTTTTAAAGGAAAGATCATACCAGAGGTAGAGTATAACCCTATTCTCAAACTTCAATCCTTTTGCAATCTTTCCAAGGAAGATGTCCCCAGTCTGGGACACTTAGTGAACTAGGTCCAAGCTTGATCCTTTGGGCTTTGCACAATTGCCTCAGTAGGAATGTCCCCTGTGCATTATGTCTTTGAATACTTAGAAATTTTTTGGACATCAATTGCAACCGTTTGTATAATTTTTGTATTACAGGGGATAAACCCTAAAATATCCTGGAGATAAATCCTTAGTGTTCTGGGGATAAACCCATAGGTATTCTGGGGAAAATACCAAGTTTTCATGCGCTACAGGCGGGAGTGTATAAACTCCAAGACTTAGAAAGGTGAAAACCTTTAAACCTTAGAGAGTATGAAAATACCCTTTCGCGAGAGAGGGTGATCAATCCTCATATACCTTTAGGATCCAAGATATAGCCAACAATAACGAAATTGTCAGCCACTTTTACATGGATTGGTCCCGCTATCTTGAACTATCCCTGGATAGCTTGCGCTCCAGGCGGGGTGTTTAAACCCAATTCGAGAGAAAGGTGAATACCTTTAAAACTGTGAAGGGATCAGGATCCCTTAAATGTGAGAGAGGGGGCCAATCCTCTAATCTTTCGAATTTTCTTGAGTGTATATCCTGGAGCTATATCCCGAAGCATATTCTGCAAAACAGCTGTAAACTAAGGTGGGTGTTAGCCTGGCTAACACCCCTCCGATGCTTAAGTCATTATTGGGTTCAAAAGAATAAATAATATATTAAAAGAGATAGAATTCATACCATCCTGAGTTAGAAATTAAATTCTAAACTCACTTGAAATAGAGCTTTAGGTGTATAGCATTCCAGGATCTTGGTAGCATATCCCCTTCCATATTTTTGAGTCGCTATGCTCCTTTCCCGGATTCTGATTCAACCTCATATGGTCCTTCCCACTTTGGAGCTAACTTTCCATCGGCAGGATTAGTAGTATTCTGAAAAGCTTTTCTTAACACCCAATCTCCAACTCGAAACCTTCTAGTCCTTATATTCTTGTTATATGCTCTAGATATCCTCTGTTGATATGCTGCCATCCTTAGCTTTGCCGCATCTCTTATTTCATCCACAGTATCCAATTCCTGACATAGGGCTTCAGGATTCTTCTCAGGATCCTTGAGACTGGATCTTGCTATAGGTATCACCATTTCTGTCGGGATTACTGCCTCCACTCCAAATACTAAGGAAAATGGAGTTTGCCCAGTTGCAGTTTTTACTATCGTTCTATCAGCCCATAAAACAAAGGGTAATTCTTCTGCCCATCTTCCTTTCTTAGCTCCAAGTCTTTTCTTCAAATTGTTAACAATTATCTTGTTCGAGGATTCTGCTTGTCCATTTGCTTGAGGATGTACTGGTGTGGATGTGATCATTTTAATTCCCCAACTCTTGCAAAAGTCAGTAGTCCTCTTATGAAGGATACTACTTCTTGGTCTCTAACTTGAACAAATGCTGCAGCTTCAACCCATTTAGAGAAATAATCAGTCATTGCCAGCATGAAGACTTTTCCACCTGGGGCTTTTGGCAATTTTCCAACTATGTCCATTCCCCACTTCATGAATGGCCAAGGGGAAGCAATAGGATATAGTGGCTCAGGAGGTTGATGTATTATATTACTGTGCCTTTGACATGCATCACATCTTCGAGCATATTCTGCAGCATCTTTCCTCATCGTCGGTCAATAGTATCATGTTCTTAATACTTTTGAGAATAATGACCTGCCCCCAGTATGGTTACCACAATCCCCTTCGTGTATATCCTGAAGCACTTCTTTAGTTTTGGGATCCTCAAAGCACCTCAGATATGGTCCTGCAAGAGATTTCTTGTACAAAACATTATTTATAATAGTGAATCGTGATACCTTCATTCTAAAGGCCTTAGGGTTCTCATCCTTAGGGATGTGTCCTTCCTTAAGATATCTTATGATTGGAGCCGTCCAGTACTTAGGATCCTCATCAGGATCATGACCAGGATCCTGAATACTTGTTACTTCCTTATCCTGAGATTTGAAAAGATCCACTGCAGGATATAGGATGTGAAGTATTGGTATTTGGGTTCCGTCTGGTATCCTGACTAATGATCCTAAATTTGCCAAGGCATCTGCTTCAGCATTATCTTCTCTTGGTACCTTTTCAAGTGTAAAAACATCGAAATATCCTGCTAATTTTATGAGAATTTCGAGATACTTGATTAACTTCTCACCTTTAACTGCATAGGTTCCATTAAAATGATTAGTAATTAACAAGGAATCAACAAACACTTACAAACTTTTAATATTCATGCTCTTAGCCAACTCTAATCCTGCCATCAAAGCTTCATATTCTGCTTCATTATTAGTGGCAGGAAACTCACACCTAATAGCCTGGGGTAATATGTTCCCCTGTCGCGATTTTAGTAGTATACCCAATCCTATACCTCTAACATTAGATGCACCATCAGTATATAATGTCCAGGATTCTGAGGTTTCTCCTAGTTGTTGAACTTCTAGGTCTACTTCATTTTGAATATCACTACTGAAATCAGCCACAAAGTCAGCTAGAGCCTGAGACTTTATGGCATTTCTAGGTTCATATACTAGATCATATGCACTTAGTTTTACTAACCACTTAGCCATTCTACCTGATATCTCAGGTTTCCTAAGCACATTTTTAACAGGATAATTGATTTTAACATGAATCCTATGTGTCTCAAAGTAATGTCTAAGCTTTGTGGATGCCATAACTAAGGCCAATAGCAATTTCTCTAAATGAGAATATCTAGTTTCAGCATCTAATAAACTTTTGCTAACATAATAGACAGGATATTGCTGACCTTCGTGATCCTTTACCAGGACAGCACTTACCGCATTCCCTGATACTGCAAGATATAGGGATAATGGTTCACCATCCTCGGGCTTGATTAATAGAGGTGCAGTTGAAATGTACTGCTTTAATTCCTGCAAGGTTGCTTCATGCTTCTCTCCCCACTTGAATTTCTTATTCTTCTTCAGGATATCATAGAATTCCTTACATTTTTCTGAAGATCTTGATATGAACCTGTTTAATGCTGCTACTCGCCCTGTTAATCTCTGTACATCGTTCATGTTTGAAGGTGACTTGATGTCCAAGATAGCTTTAATCTGTTCCGGGCTTGCTTCTATACCGCTTTTGGTCACCATGTATCCTAGAAACTTTCCTGCTCCTACTCTGAAATGGCATTTAGTAGGATTTAGCTTCATGTTGTACTGGTCCAGGATGTTGAATGTGTTGGTGCATACGTCTTTCGACTTCGTCTTGTATCGAGTCTAGTATTAGAAGTGTTAGATCAGGGCGCGTTATACGAGAAAATAGGAGGTTTTAGGGTGTGTTAATGTAATTTCGCTTGAATGAGGGTAATTCCGTTTGAAAGTGCACTTGACACATTCAAACGAAATCAGAATGTTTAATTTCATTTGAGTGTGGCAGTGTCACCTTCAAACGAAATTAGATCTTCTATAAATACTTTCCAAACGAGATCATTTGTAACGATCATCATTCCGGTACCGAAGTGCTGCCGACGCGTCATTTGATCTGTAAAGCTTTGATTATCAATAAACAAGACGATTAATAGTGAATCAAGCTGTTTTCTAAGTCTGTTTCTTTGTTTCTGCCTCTGAAACAGACGAGAGCTCTTCTGATTGACTCGTTTGGGTCACAAAACGATCCTACAAGTGGTATCAGAGCTCAGGAGGATGAGTTCTTGCCAAATTCAGCTTGAAAATCTGTTTTTTACACCTTCTTTCACAAAGTTGAAAAATTTCACGGTTAAAATGGTCTGATTTTCACATATAACATACATAACAGTGTTTTAACCAATCCTTGAGAGTTTTGGACTTTAAATCGAACTAAAACTTGATCAAACACTTAATTCCGTTTGAAACAGATCGAATTTTGATGATGTCAGCAGCCTTCAAACGAGATTAGAGGTTAATTCCGTTTGAAAATCGTGTTTTCGTTTGAAAAGATCAGTTAATCTCGTTTGAAATTTGGTGTTTCCGTTTGAAGATGTTATTCCATTTGAGGGATTTCAAACGAAATAAGCTGATTTGGTTTCAAGTGTACTATTCCGTTTGAAATTGATCTTGTTCAAACGAAATCAGGTGTTTTAGTTTGAGAAGTGTGATTTCGTTTGAGATTGTGTTTGTTCAAACGAGATTAGTGTATTCCATTTGAATAGGACTATTTCGTTTGAGTGATTCTGGTTGATTGTTGATTTTGTTTGACTTTATACTTAGTGTGATCCTTGGGTTTGTGAAATCATTTGCCTAAACATGGCTGAGGAAATCTACAATGTGTTTGCTACACCTGTTGCACCAGTTACTGCTGCTGAAACTTTATACAGTGAGAATGAAACTGGAACTCATCAGAAACCGCCAAAACTGATGTACATTGAGGATTTCAAAGGTTGGCAGAATCGTTTCGAGACTTGGGTATAAGCATACAAGTTCGACGCATGGTGTGCATTAGAAAAGGATTATGAAAAACCAAAAAATGAACGTGGAATTGAAAAAGCAATTGTTGACTTCTCAGAGATTGACAAATTGAAATTTACGAGTCAAAAAATGATGATCAATTTTCTTCAACAAGCGATAAAAGAAGATATCTTTGTCTTGCTCCAACATAATGGTACAGCTAGGTCAATTTGGGAAGCATTGATTCAGAAATTCAAAGGAAGCGCAGATATGATTAAAAACAAGAAAGTTTTGTTAAAGAAATCATTTGATACGTTTACAGCCTTAGAAGGTTAATCAATAAAAACGACCATCGACAGATATTGTCATCTTGTTTTGGAAATGGGAAAATTGGAAATAAAGAAAGATGATGAGGAGTGGGTTGATAAACTTGCTGATGCGTTACCACAACAGAAATGGGGAACATATTTGCTGATTTTAAAACACACAAGAAAGTCTAAGAATATGAACTTGGCACAGTTTATTCAAAAGATTGAAGAGTATGAATTGGATATTCAGAAAACGGCTATCATGACAAATCCAAATGCTAAACAAGATGTCAGTCTGTATCACCAAGGAAACAAATTTGAAACCACTCCAAGTCCAAAGATTAGTACTGCTTTTAGTGCTGATGGATCGTCTAGTCCGAATGTTAGCACTACAAATCTTCAATGTAACGTCACTTTGAACATTCAAAATGGTCAAGATCTGTCTCCGGAAATAGCAAAGCAACACATGGCATCACTCGTTGCTATGTTGGAATCATATGAAAGCTTGATTGGTGGCAGAATTGGAAATCCGATGCTTACCAAGGAATATTATGACCAAATTGATGCAGAGGAACTTGAGTTGATGGATGTAAAGTGGTGCTTAGCTAGTGCTTGGAGGAGGGCAGAAAAGTTTCAGCAAATTACTGGTAGAGATGAGTTTCGAGGAAAGGCTACTTCTCCTTTGGGTTTTGACAAATCGAAAGTCACTTGTTTCCGTTGCAAAGGAAAAGGTCATTTTAAATGAGAATGCAAAAACCAAGAAGCAACCGGGAATCAAGAAAAGAACAATTATTATCAGAAATCAATTTTTCATCAGATTACTCAACAAAAGGAACCACAAACTGCACATGCCCGGTCAATTGTTGATGAAAAAAGGAAAATGATCGAGTATGCAAATAAAAAAGCTTATTTTGGTATCATTGATCAAGATGATGAATTTGTTGCTGAAGGGTTCAGTTGGGATAAATATATTCCATCAGGGTCAGGTCTTGTTGCCAGAGTTCTGGGTGAAGATGAGACTAGTGAGAAAAGAATCCCGATTTTTCCAGATCTTGGAAGTGATGTGGATACCGATGATGAGGAAGAACATCTCAACAAAGCTAGAAAAGGCATAGATCCTACTAGTTTTAATTTGTTTTTTGCAGATAAAATGGAGATGCTATATCAAAAGAAGATTGCCAGATTGAAGAGAGAGCTGGAAGCAGCAAAAATTCTTGCCGATGTAAAAGCAAAGACAGAAGCTGGAGAAGCTAGTAGTGATCAAGTGACTGAGAAAGTTATAGAAAAGATCGTTGAAGTGGAGAAAGTGGTGGAGAAGATTGTTTAGGTTGAAAAAGTAGTCGAAGTTGAAAAACTGGTCGAAGTAGAAAAATCGTCGAGATAGAAAAGATTGTTGAAGTTGAGAAAGTTGTTGAAATTGAAAAGATACTTGAGGTCGTTAAATCGTGTTTGAAATGTGAGGATCCTTGCAAACATTGTGAGGAGAAAGATAAGAAAATTCTTGAACTGGAAGAGATGAAAGAGAATTTGCTGTCTGATGTGAAGTATGTGAAGGAGTCATATGATGTTTTGAATAGAACAATAGATAATCTGAAAAAGACAAATTTCAAAGTTGAAACTGCTCAGATGAAGATGAATGCAACTTTAATGACAAAGCAAAAAGTCATCAATGAGTATATTGAAGATTGTGCTAAGCTGAAGTAGGAGTTAGAACTTGAGAAGATTGAGAGTGAAAGGATTAAACGATTGTTGTTGAGTTATACAACATGTGATTATCTGATTGATCGTGTTTATCCTACTGTTGCAGGTCTTGAGGCATTCAAGGAGAAAAAGACTGAAGATACTGATACTGGTAAGAAACCAAGTGTCAAGTATAACAGATGTCCGCCCCCAATTCATGAAAGTTATTCTCCTAGAAAGCCAAATGAGGAACGTGTAAATAAGTCTCTCAACATCAAGTTAAAGTCTGAAATCATTGATGAATTACCAAACAATATTGATGTCACATTCACTGCGTCTGACACTGATCATGAGTCTGAGTTAGTAAAGAAAGTTGTCGATCAGGTGTTGGATATGGATGAAGAGTCAAATTCGGAGTCTAAATCTGAGAGTCCGAGTTCGTCAGAAAAGAGTCCGAGTTCACCGGTTAAAAGGGTTTACAATAAAGAATTCTTGTTATCAAAATCTAATTTGAATGACGGACAAATCAAAGTAGCATATACTTTGAATGATTCAGACAAATTATATTCTGATGAGGAATTTCCAATAAGAAGTGTCAAAACTGAAATGATCAAACAGGTTTTCAAATTAACAGAAATTAATATTTCTGAAATAAAAGATTTAAATCTTCATGAAAAACCTAAAAAGTACACTTCAAGAGTTCAACAGAGATTGAACAAGAAAAAGGGTTACAGTTCTGGTTCAGGTTATCGAAAGAAACCAAACCACAACGGTAATTTCAAAAAACAAGGTCTTGGTTTTATACCTCCAGAAAATTATAAAAATGAGAAAAATTATAAACTAAAAACAAAATTTGTTGCAGGTGGAAGTTGTGAAGATGAGCAGAAGAAACCATTCTGGAAACAGTCGAATCAAGAGTTTCTTGCTGAAATAAAGAAGAATGTGAAAAAGTTTGCTCAAAGAGTTGACAGAAGAACTTGCTTTAAGTGCCAAAAAGTTGAACATATTGCTTGGAATTGCCAACAGTTCAACAACACAAAACAGGAAGTTACTTCTAACTCAAAACTGAAAGAAAAACTTGTCTTTGAGAAGAAACAATTAACTGAGAAATCGAAAGTGTTTGAAAATTCAACTTCTGAAGAAGGTGAAAGTTCAAAACGTTTTTACAAAAGAAGAGTTGATTTAAACAAACAAAAATGGGTTGTAAAACCTGAAAGAAGTTCTGACAATGAATCTGATTCCATAAAATCAGAAGAGTCATGTGTTGAGAAAAAGGTTGATAATTCCGTTCCTGAGTTGAACGAGGAAAATTTTCCGTCTTTGTCAAAAGATAATCTAAAATCAAAAGGTAGATTTGAGATATCAGGTCAATTCTTTGCTGATAAGAAATAATTTGATGCTGAAAAAGCTTTCAATGGGAAAGTTAAACATATTTTCGGGAAGATGGTTGATGGAAGGGTTAAGGGTGTAAAAGAATTTTACAAATCTAAATGTTGGTGGGACAGGTGTGTTCCAGAATCTCCCAAGGCTGGTCAGGCTTGGGGGAAAGTTTTCCTAACTAAAATCCTGACTTGTCGGAGCTCCCAGGTTGGTAAGCGTGGAGCAGGAATCGGCATCATTCTTGAAACGTTTGGTTGGTAAATCTACAGGTGATATCTTTAAATTGTTATTTTTTGATTTACAAATGGGATGGTTGGTGAGTGAACCTGCAAGTGGTTGAAGAAGGTTTTCATCTTCAAATGGTTAATCAAGGTCATTAAGTTGAACTTGATTGGACCATACTTACAAGTGGTATTTTGGAGAACAAAATGATGAGTTTATCCCCTAACCTACAAGTGGTTTGAAAATCAACAAAACTAATTTTCCGGAAAAACCATTTGATTAAAACAAACTTAAGTGTTTTGAAATCACAATGGGAAAATAGTTTGTTGTGAGAGGGAGTTCTGATTGTTTATGCCAAGAGGATGGCGAAGTGAAGTAATTCGATATCAGTTTTCACTTTAATTGTACAGTTTGTTTTCAAATTTCCTTAAATGTTTATGCATTTTAGGGGGAGTAAAAATTTCAGAAAATCCAAAAACATTTGAAAATTTGAAAAGGTCAAAAACATGATAAAATCAAAAATGAGTTTTGTTGTGAAAAAGAGGAAATGATAGTACATCAGTGGACGATCACGGCATGCTAAAGAAATGGAAAGTTAAATAGTGATAAACGGTCTCACTGATAATATGCCAGTAGGTTTTTGCACATTTAGTAGATTGTGACGAGATATAAACCTAAATTTCAAACTTGCTTAATTAGTGGGTAACATCTCTCGGATATATGGGTAACCCCCGAAATCTTGTTTGAAGGACCCCTCTTTCTGAGATACTAGGTCTTTATGCTTAGTGATATCTGAGGTATTATCCCGGGACTTCTGATAATGCGGAAGCAATGGCCTAGACCCCGGAGAATACTTTACGCTTGCTTGAAATAAAAGCCTGCCCTCAGCATAAAAAATGATGAAACATTGAAAAATGCTAATCATGTACTGTTGTAAAAAAGATCCTCTAAAGGGAACCCACCAAAAGTCGAGCCGTCATCTCTCTGCTGAACGGAAGTTCTGACCTGAGCTCTCACGGTCTTCGCAATTTAACCTCTTACAGATATTATCTAGGTATACTCACCTATAAGACTGAATATTGGGATCTGGATACGGGAGTATATTCTGAGGTGGGACACGCGAATAAGTTTAAGTATCTAAAACATTAATCTCGTATCTCGAAACAGTTGAACTTTGTGTGAAAATTTAAGTGGATCAGTATACTGACAATCTAAGTGAATCGTTTAGAACTTAAAATGTTTAAAGCTTAACGGTGTTGGTGATTTGTCTCATAAACTGATATGATCCTCTTACACAAACTCACAAAAATATTGTGTGTATATATTTCTTTACTGCATTTCAGTTAAAAACAAAATTCCAAAAAGATTTTCGGTGTGTTTTAGCATAAATTTTGAAAAATTCAAAAAGATTTTAGACAACTGATGTTGGAAAGCTGATTTTCAAAATTCCTAGTGCTAAACATGACGAACAGGTTTGGGAAATTTTGTTTGAAGATGTTTGAATTGAAAATTTGAATTGCATAACAAGTGGTTCATCAGAAATTATTAATGTTAAATCAATTTGATATTGTGTTTCCAAGTGGTTATCAGAAAATAAATTTGTCAAAATGTTAAAATTGTGAAATTTATTGTGAGGTAGAGTTTATGCAGGAAGGCCAGGTTACGATCCTGGAACTGCTGCTACTGTTGAACTTAAAGAATCAAAAGATCTGATCAAGAGAATTAGAAGACTACGATCCCAGCACAAGTTGAGGGGGAGTCTGATAGAGAAAGAAAGATTTAGAGTGAGGCAATAACCAGATAAAGATTCTGGAAGCCCGAAGACTGATAAAGACTGAAGACATTGAAGACTCGACACTTAAAACTCGTCAACATCCGAGGGGGAGTCTGTTGGTGCATACGTCTGTCGACTTCGTCTTGTATCGAGTCTAGTATTAGAAGTGTTAGATCAGGGCACGTTATACGAGAAAATAGGAAGTTTTAGGGTGTGTTAATGTAATTTCGCTTGAATGAGGGTAATTCCGTTTGAAAGTGCACTTGACACTTTCAAACGAAATCAGAATGTTTAATTTCACTTGAGTGTGGCAGTGTCACCTTCAAACGAAATTAGATCTTCTATAAATACTTTCCAAACGAGATCATTTGTAACGATCATCATTCCGGTACCGAAGTGCTGCCGACGCGTCATTTGATCTGTAAAGCTTTGATTATCAATAAACAAGACGATTAATAGTGAATCAAGCTGTTTTCTAAGTCTGTTTCTTTGTTTCCGCCTCTAAAACAGATGAGAGCTCTTCTGATTGACTTGTTTGGGTCACAAAACGATCCTACAGAATGCTTCTTCAATATCCCAGAGATGATCCTTAGCCTTCTTAGACTTTACCACCATATCATCAATGTATACCTCCATGGTGTCCCCTAGCTTGTCTTTAAACATCATGTTCAGCAATCTTTGGTACGTTGCACCTGCATTTTTTAAACCAAAAGGCATAGCAGTATAACAATAAATACCTGTTGGTGTCATGAAAGCAATATCCTCCTGGTCTGAAGGTTCCATTTGGATCTGCTGGAATCCTGAAGATGCATCCATGAAGGTTAATATCTCATGGCCGGCGGTAGCATCCACCATTGAGTCAATATGAGGTGCAGGAAATGGGTCTTTGGGATAAGCTTTGTTCAAGTCTGTGTAATCTACACAAACTCTCCATTTCCCATTTTTCTTTTGTACCACAACTACATTTGCTAGCCATTTGGGAAATTTCACTTCCCTAATCATCTTGCTCTTTAATAATCTTTCAACTTCTTCCTGAATAATTGTGTTCCGTTCAGAAGCAAACTTCCTTCGTTTCTGTTGGACGGGCTTAAAAGACCTGTCAATTCCGAGTTTGTGAGTTATGATATCCTTGGAAATACCTGTCATATCCTCATGTTTCCATGCGAATGTTGACATCCCGCATTTCAAAAAGTTAGTCAATTGATTCTCAATATCCTGAGGGATATTGGTCCCTACGAGCACCGAGATATCTGGATTATCCTGATCCATGATAACTTTCTTAACATCCTGCTCTGAAGCCTCCAAGATATCCTGGGCTCGCATCCTTAATTGCTATCCTGTGCAAGGCTTCGTCGAGGATTTCATCGAAGAAGAATAACACTCCTTCGCCTACTGTTGATATCTTTCCACCTTGACTACCCCCCAAGGGGTAGGGATCTTGATGCATTGATGATAGGTTGACGGAACAGCTTTCATATCATGGATCCATGGCCTACCCAATATAATATTATAGCAGGATAAGGAGTCCATCACACAAAAGCGTTGCATTGAGTTGACCCCTTCAACATAAATTGGTAATTTTATCTCTCCCACAGTATTCCTGGCCTCTCCACTGAATCCAACAAGCACAGTAGATTTCGAAGTACATTCATCCTCTTTAGTATTTCCAGCTGAATTATGTTGACGGAGCTGCCATTATCCACCAGTATCCTGTGCACAAAATGATTAGCAACATATAAAGTTATAACAAAAGCATCATGGTGAGGATCTTGGACAGTATCCCTGTCATCACTATCGAACGTGATCACTTTATCAGTCGTGAGGGTTGACATCCTGGTCGGCTTATCTCCCCTTTCTGCCTTAGCCTCCTTCGCGTGTCTTTTTACCGCAGAATATGATGTTCCGCAAATGTCGGATCCTCCTGAAATAAAGTTTATTAACTTGGCATCCGCAGGAGGTGATGCTGCTCGTTCAGGATCCTTCTCAGTATCCTGACCCTTATTCTTCTTTCTTCCCAGGAGATCCTTTAGATATCCCTTGCTCAGGAGATAGTTTATTTCTTTCCTCAGAGCAATGCAATCCTCAGTAACATGTCCGAAATCCTCATGGAAGGCACACCATTTGGACTTATCCTTCCAATCAGCTTTTTGTTGGTTCTTCCGGGGCCACCTTGCTTTGTCTCCTAAACCCTGCATAGCATACATCAGTTCAGGTATATTAACAGAAAAACAATATTCTGACAACTCAGGATACTACTCGGGATCCTCGTCTTCAACAACGTTCACTTTCTTGCTGTCGTTCCTGCCATATGGCTTAGAGCGATATGGTTTGTACGAGGATTCTGACTTCCTGTTGGTTGATTCATAGGTTGTTGATGAATTCATCCTCTCTTGCATCTTTTTGTCATCCTCCAATCGAATATATCTTAAAGCCCTGTTCCGAGCTTCATCCAGGTTCCTGTAGGGATTCATTACAAGATACTGGTAAAATTGAGAATCTTTCTGCAATCCCATCTTGAAAGCCTGCACAACTGTTGCAACATCAAGATGTGGAATATCTAAGGATTCCCGGCTAAACTTGTTCACATAATCTCTTAAGGATTCCTGAGGTCCTTGAGTTATCCTGTAGAGATCACTGGTTAGTTTTTCAAAACTTCGACTGCAAGAGAATTGACTATTAAATAAATTGACTAAATGAGCAAATGATATAATCGAATGAGGAGGAACGTTTAAGAGCCATTTTAAGGCTGATCCTGTTAAGGTAGAACCAAAACCCTTGCAGAGGCATGCTTCCTTGAGATTTGGAGAGATAGGGTTGATTTCCATCCTTTCCCTATACTGGGCAATATGCTCTTCAGGATCCGTAGTTCCATCATAGAGCTTCATGTTGGGGGTTTGAAATCTCTTTGGGATTTCAGCATCACATATAGGATATGCAAACCGAGATATCTTGTGGCTATCCTGGGATACTTCTAGGATCGGTTGGACTACTCCAGGTACACTTGATATCATGTCCTTTAAATTCTGAAGCTCCCTGGAAAGTGCTGATGTCATACCTGCATCCTGCAAAGATTCAATACCATTAGTAGCAAGAGTATTATTATTATTAGATACGTTACCAGTCTGAGGATTTTGGCCATATCCTGAAGCATATCCTGAGCTTCTCACAGTTGACACCCTAACCGAAGAGGGTATCTTAGGAATATGACTTTGGGAATGGCTAGGCACAATATTCCCCCTATTATCCTTAGTATATACTACAGAACTGAAGTTCAAAGCTCTGGGCTGCAAGGGAGTGACAGTATCCTCAGCGGGCCTGCTTGAGCTGGATTTCAAGAGTTGTATCTCTCTCATCAGCGTTTGGTTGGTCTCCTGCTGTTGCTTCATTTGTTCCTGTATACTACCAAATAAAGTTAGAATTTCATCATTAGAGGCCAAAACAGGAGCAGATCCCTGAATATTCCGAGTGGAGATAATATCCTGAGGCTGTGAAGAAGCTTGCGTCTTTGGAGGAGGTGGTGAAGCACCGAACCAATTGTGGCAGAAGTTGTAGCAGACACGGTAGAAGAGCTCATGTTTAATCTTGAAGCCATTGAAAATAGTGTAGCAAAAAGTTTCGAAAATAGAAAACCAAGTAATGATTTTGCAAAAGCTTTTCGTAGTAATAGCACCACTTGCCCCATGGTGGGCGCCAAATTGTTTTGGTCAAAAATTAACAAAGCAATTAAGTGATCAAATTAGTTAAGTGAGGTAGTGTGCTAAGAATGTGTATCTAAAATATGCTGATTTAGTTGTTTGCAAAAAACAGTTTTCAGGATACGGCTCAGGATATCGAGCTGTATCTATGATCAAACAATGAGCAAAAAGGTAAAGGGTGACACGAGATGTACGAGGAAAGCCCTAGATCAATCTAGATCGCTGGCACAAAACCTCGGGAGCTAACAATCACAGCTGCCTTGTTCTTCTTATTACTTCAAATGTCAGGATACAGTGCAGGATATGATGCGGATCAACTAAGTGTTACAATGCGATTTTAATACAAGTGTAAGTGTATTGTGAGTGATTGTAGCTAGAGAGCAAGAGTGTACGAGAGATTGTATGTGTCCTTATCTGATCCGATCAATCCTATTTATAGTAAAACAAAGCTAACTGACTAGCCTACAAATCCGGGACATAACGAATATTCCCTTTGTGAACGTTGTAGTCCATGTCTTCCAGCTTCAACGTTCCTATTCCAACAGATTTGCCCGAGTCTTTGGGAGAAGAAGTCCACTTGAACGTTATAGACTTGCACCATTAATCTGCACGTGAATTAACTAGTCATTACCAGGATACTGTATTAGGATGTTACCAATATCCTGATCCGGTATCCTGATCACTACAAGAGAAACATAGTCAGTATATTATTCAGGATATACGAGTAAAAAACCACCCATAACAATTGCCATGGGTGTACTACATGGTTTACAATCATTCATCTCAAATTTGTTTAATAGTTCTTTTACATATTTACTTTGATGAATGAATGTTCCATTTTGAAATTGCTTAATTTGGAGACCAAGAAAGCATTGGAGTTCACCCACGACACTCATTTCAAACTCTGATGTCATGAGTTTTCTAAGCTCTTCACACATGGAGGTACATGTGGATCCAAAGATGATGTCATCAACATAAATTTAGACAATCATCAGATCCCTCCTTTTCCATTTAAAAAACAAAGTTTTAACAATTTTACCCCTTGTAAACCCAATTGAAATAAGAAAGGTGGAGAGAGTTTCATACAAGGCTCTTGGTGCTTGTTTCAAGCCATATAAAGCTTTGTTGAGCTTGTAGACATTATTAGGATAGATGACATCTTCAAAACTAGGAGGTTGATAAACATACACCTCCTCTTGGTTCTTTACATATAAGAATGCACATTTTATATCCATTTGATACACCTTGATGTTGTGGTTGACAGTAAAGGCTACGAACAGTCTGATGGCTTCAAGCCATGCCACAGGAGCAAAGGTCTCAACATAATCTATGCTCTCTTCTTGTCTAAAGCCTTGAACCACTAACCTGGCTTTATTCTTTACAACAATGCCCTTTTCATCAGTTTTGTTTTTGAAGCCCCACTTTGTGCCAATTGGACATACATCCTTAGTCAGTGGTACAAGTTCCCATACTTGTTGTCTTTTAAACTGTTGGTGCTCCTCTTGCATGGCTTCTACCCAACTATTGTCTCTCAGTACCTCTTGGTACTTGACTGGTTGGATGAGAGATAAAAAGCCTGCAAAAAGACAGATGTTTTGGGATTGACTACTAGTGAGAACCCGTTCACTGATGTTGCCAATGATTTGGTCTGGCGGATGAGATTTAAGGAAGATTAAACCCCCCTTATATGGAACAATGGCATTGAATGGTGAAGGCTGCAGATGTGTATCATCTGAGCTGACATCTGTTGGCAATTTTGAAGAGCAAACATCTGTTGGTGATGGAGGTGGAGGAATATGAGGAATGAGTGTGGCACAATGTTGGTTAATATCCACAGATGATGGATTTTTATCAACAGAGGTTAGACTTGATGAAGTGGCAAAGGTTTGATCAACAACTGTTGATTCAGCAGTGGCAGAGTTTTGACAGCTGTTTTGAACATCTGCTCCTCTGGTGGTGGTAGTGACTTTGTATTGTGGAATCACAATATCACATCAATTATCTTGTGAGAAAGATTGTGAGGACCTGCAGGGTTAGTCTTAACAGACACATCCTCAAATGTAAATTTATCAAGGTCAGACAGTTCAGCAGGGTTTGCTGGGATTTTCAATGATGAAAGTTCATTGAACTTTACATTCAAAGTCTCTTCCACACACCTAGTCCTTGTGTTAAACACTTAATAGGCCTTGACAATGGTTGAGTATCCTAGATGGTAACGACAATCTACTTTGGCTGCAAATTTTGAAATTGAATCTTTAAAGTTTAAGATAAAACATGGGCAACCAAAGATTTTGAAATAGGATATCAGTGGTTTGATCTTGAACAGAGTTTCATATGCAGTCTTTTGATGCCTAGGGTTGATTAAAACTCTGTTCTGCAAATAACAAGCAGTGTTTACAGCCTCTGCCCAAAAAGTTAAGGGTAAACCTGAGTCTGCAAGCATTGTTCTGGCAGCTTCAATCAAAGTTCTGTTTTTCCTTTCAACCACCCCATTCTGTTATGGTGTTCTTGGGATGCTGTACTGCCTTACAATCCCTACAGAACTCATCCAACTCCTTGTTTCTAAACTCTGTTCCATTATCACTTCTAAAGACTTTTACTGGCAAGTCAAATTGCTTTTCAACCTGTTTTACAATGTCTTGCAATATACCTGCAGTCTCATCCTTAGAGTGTAAAAAGTAAGACCATGTAAACCTAGAAAAATCATCAACAATGACCAAACAATATCTTTTCTTTTCAAACTCATGATTTTTACCGGGCCAAACAAATCCATGTGCAACATTTGTAAACACTTGGTTGTTTTGGACTTTTCAATGGACTTGTGTGAGATTTTATGTTATTTACCTTTTAAACAGGAAACACAATGCTCAAAACAAGTAAAAAGTTTTTGTGGGAGACCTCTTACAAGGCCTTGTTTTGAGAGTGTGGTGATAGTCTCAGATTTGTGTGCCCAAGTCTCCTGTGCCATAATTCTGTCTCTTTGTTAGAGGCAGCTAAGAACAAACAAGAATCAACCATTGGGTTATCTTTCAACATGTCAACCACATACACATTGCCACTCATTTGAGCAACAATCTATGTTTTACTCCCAGCTATGATTTCTTTAATCTTTTTAACTAGTTCTAGCCCAACAATCTTACAAGTTTCCTTAGTGAAGAATGACCCATAGCCCTTGTCACTCATTTGTGAAACACTAAGGAGGTTAAATTTAATATTGTCAATAAGATTGACTTTTTCAAACTTAAGTTTCCCAGCCTGCACTGTCCCTGACCCAACACCTTCCCTTTTGAATTGTTACCAAAGGATATATCACCCCTCCATGTTTTTTGGAATCTTTTAGTAGGGCTCTACATCCTGTCATGTGCCTGGAGCCTCCACTATCAACATACCATAAACTATCTAAGCATGTAGAAGCTCCCTGCACATCAAGTAACAAACTAGTTTAGGTGGGTCTCCAAAGCCAAGATGGCTTTGGATGGGGTCGCAGATAGGCCAGCCTAAAGTCTAGGAGCATGAACAATGGTTATGTTAGGGATTTGAATAGATTTTTGAGCAGTTTTCCATAACCACTGTTGTGGACAATCTCCTGTTAGATGTTGATAACCAAAAGGATGCCTATTCATTTTTGGCTTGGAGGGCCTTTTGTAGGCTTCATAAGCATGAGGGATCTTTTGGTAAGATGGTTGACCATGTCCTCTTGGGAACTGATTTGCAGTTGGTGCATCTATTACTTGTACCTCTCTGGGAGCAGAGGTTTTATTCAATTGTTTAGTAACAGATGATTGAACAGGCACAAAGGTCTGTTTGTTTTTGAGAGTTGGTTTTTGTGGACTCTCCAGTGTTTTAGATGCATACTCTTTTTCTTTTAACCGCAAAAGTTTTTAGATACAAACACTGTTGAGTAAGATGATTTGTTTTTCCACAAATTGTGCACTTAGGTGCTGGCTCAATGACACCTGTTTTGCTTATATCATAAGCCTTTAGCAGATTCTTCTTTTCACAAAAGTCGCAAAACATATTTTTAACCTTTTCTCTTTTCTTCCTCTTTTCAACTTCCTTTTCAACAGAGTTTTTAACCTCTGCTAGGATGTGTTTTAAGGAATGATTTTGACCTTGGGTGCTTTCACCCTCAATTGCGGTAAAATCCATTGGCTTAAAATTTTCAAGGATGTCACATTCATCAGACCAGGTTGATTTGAATTGATATTTTTCTATCTCTTCAAAGGTTGATGACCCCTCTGCTTTTCTAAAAAAATTTTGTTTCCATTTTTTTCAGTGACTTTAATCTCTTGACCAGCCAAATTGGTTGGAATCACTTCAACTAAGCCAGATTCAATTTCAACAGTGTTTTCAGAAGTTTGGTCATGCTTTCTAAATCCAATGCCAAACTTCACATTGTTCTTGATCTGCTTTTCCAACATCAGCTCATAACCTTTACAAGACTCCACCCATTTTTCACAAGTGATTTAGGTGGACTCAAGCTCCTTTTTACAACTCAGGTATTTTTCTGCCATAGTTTGGAGTTGATCTTTGGTTATGCTGGTTTAATGTTTTAAGTTGCTGATCTCATTTTCTTTTTCAAACAATTTGTTTTTTCAACTCTTTAAAAGTCTTTTCAAATTGTACTTCATCGTTTAAGATCTTGTTCCTAAGCTTTTCATTCACCTCTTTTATGTTAGCAAAAGCAATAATGCATTTATCTGAACACAAAATCTTTTAAGAGCTGAGGTTATAACTTGGCAATAGCCATCATGGCATAGTCCCATTCACCATCACATACATTGGCATCCCATGGATCAACCAGAGGTTCCAATAGAGGTTCAGGTTCTTTCTCTTCTAACATCTGTTCATCAACAATATCTACTGTAACCATTGTTTCAGTAACTTCTTCCACAACTTCAGATCTAGACCCCACTTCCTCAGATTCTTGCCCTTCAGGTATTGTCTCTAATGCCATGAAACAAAATTCATCTGGTGAAACATTAGGATTAGCAATTAGAGAATTTTTTTCCTCATTTAAGTCCTCAGGTAAGCTACTCCAATCAACAAAGCCCTGTGTAAAGAAACTCTGTTGACTGGCCTCTGCTGGAGCAGATGTTTGTGTAACTTGTTGTGGTACAGTTTGCACTTGAACCTAGGGTGCAGGGGCTTAAACATACTGAATCTGTGGAACAGTGGTTTGGACATACTGGACATGAACAATGTTTACATGATATGCAAAATGGGCAGTGTTTTGCATATGAGGAGCAGGGGTATATTTAGAATAGTGGACAGTGCTTTGAGTATTTTGAGGTCTTAGACTAGGGTGAGTGATAATTGGTCTACTGTTCTGACTCCTACATTCCCTAGCAAAATGACGAAGCCTATTACACTTATAGTACTTGATTTTTGACTTATCCAACCCAACCTTTAAATTCCCATGCAATCCTAGAAACTTCCTACCAGTTCTTTTATAAAACTTGCTTGTTCTAACACTCAACAATGCAAGCTGATGCAAAATGTCTACCTCTTCCAGATCTGTGGGATCAAAATGTTGAAGGTCATTTAGTTCAAATGATAAGTTATTAGAGATCTGGTTTTCCCCATTAGCTGTGAAAGCATAATTGGGTTAGTAAGGCTCAGAGTTGAAGACTCCACCTACAGTTATGTCAATATAGTGATCATAACTCTGGTACTTACTATAACCAGATGACTCTTCCTGACCAAAAAGTGCTGTGTTACCAAAAGAGTAATCATCAGCCACTTTTCCAGATTCCTGCAACTTCTTTTTCTGGTTCAACTCTCTTTCATATGTGAGAAGCCTACCATAAAGTTAGGTCAGACTCATCTCTTTAAACCCAACAGAATTTCTAGTGACAAAGGCTATAGTGTCCCACTTTTCTGGTAATGATCTAAGAAACCTACTATTTAAAGTAGAGTTAGCATATTCAACATTACCCAGTTTTAGCTCACTAATCAGACAGCTAAACCTCTCAAGCTGCTGGGTCAATGACTCTCCCTTAACATGACAAAATGTTTCATATTGTTGGTTCAACACCTCTCTGTTGTTTTCAATAACCTCTTCTGTCCCACCAAATTGCTCTTTGAGTGCATCCCATAGCTCTTTTGCACTGTTACAGTGTAACAGATCAACATATATGTCATTGGGTAGTGTTGTAACAACTATATTGAATGCTTTAGCATCTAACTTAATCTTCTGAAATTCCTGCTTAGAGTAATTTTCAGGCTTCTAAGGTACTTGGACCTTGGGATATTCTACACTTGGCACCATTGGAACATGAGGTCCAAAGATGACAGACTTCCAGCAACCGGTGTTTTTCTGTACTAGGACATGGCCCATCCTACATTGTCAGATATTGTATTCAGATCTGACACGCATAGGTGGCTTGATTGTTAAATCGAATTTGACTGACCTAAGCTCTGATACCAATTGTTAGGATCTGAGTTTACTTGTTTGTGTTGTTTTTGTAAAGATGATAAATGAAAGAAGATAAAAAGATGAAATAGTTGCAGCAGAAATGAAGAAAATTTTTATAACACAAACAAGGGAAGAAATGCTTTCATCATGAATACTTTTAATTGAAAGATTGTATTACACAATGCTTCACGCATGCATGAATTACAACTCCCCCTCAACCTGAGATCACAGTGATTGTTCGTACAAAATGCAAGTGATGAAAGTGATCTAATAGAACAGTACAGGAACTGTGTGTTTATAGTACAATCCTATCCACTGTGGCATCTTTGCTGTCAACACCAAGACAGTGACATCTAACAACATTAACAACCTCTAAACACTTCTAATACTAAAACACAGTTACATTATTAAACACTGATTACTAGACTCTGTTGGTGTTATCCTCTGATGAAATCAACCTCTGATGAAGCTTTAGCAGTGCTTTACTCAAATGGTGATCAGACCTTTGACATCCAGCAGACCTTTGACTTCTTCAATGGTTTAGTCTTCAACAGTCTTTATAATCCAGCAGTGCTTAGTTTTGAGCAGACCTTTGAAGCAACAGTTGTTAGACATCTTGCCATTGAGGGGAGTCGCATCCAAAGCACTGTTTATTCTGGATCAGTTGTTGCAAAATAGTTTTGGCTTTGTATCATCTGTTCTGAAGGAAGGTTTCACATGAGCCAACATATTAGTAATTAAAAAAGAAGAAAGTCTACTAGAAAAGTAAGACCACCAATTGCGACTCCTCCTAAAACCACTGCTACTCCTACAAAATCTGTATCCTCTGCTAAACTTAAAGCCAAACCTTCTGCACAACAACCACCACAAAAGAAGCAAAAGATAGCTTCAACACCATCATCACTAGGTCACCCAACAGATGCTGATACAACAAATGTGTTAGTAGATGTTAGCCAAACAGCTGCTGAGACACCAGTTGTTTCAGCAGATGTTAGCCAATCCTTTGCCATGATCAATTTCACTACACCACCAACAACCCAACCACATCCAACACCACAAAGATTTCCTACACATCCACCTTCACCACCAAAACGCTCTCCATCACCACAAATCAAGACCACATGCAAGAGAAAAACTCATGTTATGTTAGAAGATGATGAGGAGATTAAATCACCAACCCCCTTATCATCTGCCCCATTCAATCCATTCCACCCTCATCACTTCCACCAAAAAAGACCCACTTCATCTCTTCCAATTGCTACACTACCATCAGTCATTCCCCTGGCAACTCAATATCCTCTGGAGGTGCTCACTGTTAAAGGTGAAATTGAATCAATCTTCAAAACCGAGGATCCGTCAAAAAGATCCTTCCTATCTCTTTATGGCTATAGGAAGACTAAGAACTTAGTTGACTATCTGAAATTAAAAGCAAGACAGGCCGAGCTTATAGCAACAGAAGATAGCAAAGGGATAGATGACATGAAATATCAGGGCTAATTATCACATGAGCTTAGCAAAGTCAGAAAACTTGAAGACTTTGCTAAGGACCTGAGTAAATCCATGTCTGAGAAGCCAATAAATGTTGAGCTTGACAAGGAATTGAGGGATGACTACATTGAACACATTATGAAGCACAACCCATACAAGGCAACCAGGGCTCAATTTAAAGACTGGTCATCAGATGCTCTCAGGGAAGAAATTGAAAGAGTTACAAAAATGCTCAATAATCCTTTGATAAAGTAACTCCACCAAATTTGAAGAAAGGCAAACATGTGAATCCAGATAAGGCATTGAAGCTTAAAAGAATGAGAGCAGAGCTTATGGCTGCTAATTATGGTACAGCTAGATCCATTGCTATATGGTCTGAATCCAACATAGTTCAGATCTACAAAAAGTTGGAAAAGCTCAGAGCTAAAGATCCCAAAATTCCTCAAAAGCCAGTCTATCCTACTATAACAGCTGCCATCCCTCAACAGACCCATACTCCCCAAAAGCTTCTCTCAGCATCTTCTTTATCCGCAAATGCCTTAAAACAAATAGAAAGGCAAAAGCAGACTGATAAGGAAGATGAGCAAAAGTATGATGAAATTAGAAAAAAAGGGAATAAGGTGTCAGCTTGATTACCACATTGACCCTGCTACTGACCAACTTGCTGCTCAACTAAAGGAAACTCTTGCAAAGTTGTCCAACAGGCCTCATTCACCAAACTCATCTTTAATAAGTCTTGTCCCAAGAAAACCATCTGATCCAAAAATACTAAAGTTGAAGTCATCCTCAGACACCCACGTATTGACTTTGCTCAGATCAGATGGTAGTGTTGAGAAGCTTAAAATGGAGAATGCATATGGCCTGGATGCATGTGATCTCCTAGATCTTTTGAACCTCGACTTAGAAAGGGATGATGATGAGACATGATCTCCTTGGACTTTGAACTACAATTTCATAGGGCAACTCCGAGAGATGTTGATGAGAAATAAAGATCAGCAATAATAGAAGGTTTTGGCATCATCTGTTCTAGGGGGAGATTGTTAGCTAATGTGGATCCCGCCAAAAGAACAGATGATTGAAAGCCAAAATAGTCTACAATCAACTAATCCATAATAATAGTGCTTGAAATCATTCTCCTCCCAATGGCAAAGGCATCAAACAACTGCTGCAACCAAAGGACTGTGATGTGTGCGAGTGTGTATATAAGTTTAAGTATATTTTAACCCCTTTTTACACGTTAGCCAAGTTTTAAATTTATAAAACACGATATTTTACTAACACCAAACACACATATGGGCAAGTGCACCCATCGTTAGCGTAGTATAGTGTTGGCAAGATACCGAGGTCGTCCAAGGACACAAGAGCTTTTAATACCGGTATATCCTCAACGTCTAATCAAATCAAAAGTTAGAAAAAGGTTTTTAAACTAGAAAAATAAAAACTAACTAAAATGCTGAAAAATAAAATAAAAGAAAAACAGATAGACAAGATGAATCACTTGGCTCCGACTCGTGTTTAGTGTAACCTTTGATTATTTCCGCACTTTTGCACTTTTTAAGAGATTATCTTAGTTATTGTAGTAGGCCCCTCTTTTGGAGGCGACGTTACCCTCAACCCAGTAGTTTGAGTCAGCAAGGATACAATCCAAAAGGGTCAGATTATTGAAAGATAATTAATTAAGTTATTAATGCATATTATGGTTGGCCCCTCTTTTGAAGGTGACGTTAACCTCGGCTAAGTAGTCTGAGTCAGCAGGGATACAGTCCTAAGTAGCCGGGTTAAAGTATTAATAGTAGCTTACATATGAGGGGATCAAAGAGTTTGGACCCCCTCCATCCAATACCGGTGGGTATTGAAGGAGGTCCTACTAAATTTGACCGAGGTCCTTGCAGGATCTATACGCTGAACAAGGCAAGACTCTTACCAAACCGTTCCCTTAACCCCCGACCAGGTAGCCAACATATCTCCATATAGACCGTGGAGATATGAATGGTGAAAATCTTTTATTTTATATAGACAGTAAAATAATGCCAAGACACCACGGACAAACGATAAGGAAGAATCACCTTCAACATAAGAAACTAGTTATTAAAGTCATTAATACATAACCAAGTAAAAAGTGTGAAAAGATTAAAAATAAAAAGTATTACACTAGACACTTGTCTTCACCAAGTGATGTAAGAGACTTAGGCAAACATGGCCTTTGATTGTCAAGAACTCTTACGATCAATCTTGGATCCCGAGACGACTCACACACTCTATGATGGACAATGGATGATGGTGGTGGATGATGGTGTTGTGATGGTGGTGGGTGGTGGGTGAAGTGTGAGAGAGGTGGTGTGCCAAGGGATGGTTTGCAAATGAGCCAAGCACCCCTATTTATAGCCTGAACAGCAGCTCGGGCACGGCCCCGTGTCCATTGGGCACGGCCCCATGTCCACCTTCCTTCTCTTTCTTCATTAACTGCAGTTTGTCTGTATTAGTTGACCACGCCCCCTGTCCGCTGGGCACGCCCTCGTGTGCAGAAGCGTATCTGTACTATCAAGATTTCCTCAAATTCTGCGAATTTGGGAGTGTAAAGCCACATTATAAAGAGTTTTGCTTGAGGACAAGCAAAGATTCAAGTGTGGGGGTATTTGATGTGCACAAAATGTAACATATAAATTACATCAATTGTGGCATAACACTAACCCTTTTTTAGTACTAATGTTGGAAAAAGTGTGTTTTTGTCTTCCTTTTGTATTTTCACGATTAAATGAGCTCAAATGAACAAAAGAAGCAAAAAGGCAGCTAAATCTAACATAAATACAAGAAAAGGAACAAACGTGGCATGCCACGGCCCCGTGTCCGTTGGGCACGCCCCCGTGGTGGGTGATAGAAGCTTCTACAGCTTTGTCTTTTCTGCTGACACTTGGGCACGCCCCCGTGCTCATTGAGCACGGGGCGTGTTCAGCCTTCTGTTCTTTTGTTTTGCTTAGGAAGATGCTGTCGGGGAGGCTGGGCATGCCACGTTTGTTCCTTTTCTTGTATTTATGTTAGATTTAGCTGCCTTTTTGCTTCTTTTGTTCATTTGAGCTCATTTAATCGTGAAAATACAAAAGGAAGACAAAAACACACTTTTTCCAACATTAGTACTAAAAAAGGGTTAGTTTTATGCCACAATTGATGTAATTTATATGTTACATTTTGTGCACATCAAATACCCCCACACTTGAATCTTTGCTTGTACTCAAGCAAAACTCTTTATAATGTGGCTTTACACTCCCAAATGGAATGGGTAGAAGAGAAGGTTTTTGGGCTTGTCGTAGAGTGTCGGGATTTCCAAGATTCTTTATTAAGTTTTATTTTTATTTATTTACAATCCTATTCGTCATGATTTATTTAAAACATTTCATAAGATAAATTACTTATTAGGGCATAACATGCCTTTTTAAAATTCCATTTATTTACAAGTTCACATACCTCACGGGGGATCACTCAACACTCGGCCGAAGATGTATTTTAGTGGATCACTCGAGAGCGGCATGGGACTTACTCCTACCATAAGCTTGCCAAGCAATCAATCCTCCTCCTTTTTAACTATACACCTTTGTAAATATCAAGAGGACTTTTGGGGTGAAGGGTTAGGCTTGGGTTAAAGGTAGGTGGTTGGGTTAGCGGTTAGAAAAAGGGCGAGAGGCGTAAATAGCGTCGGTTTTCGTAACACTTTTTATTTTTGAAATTTTTATTTTGATGAAGCCATTATTCAAACAAAGTTATTTTTGATAAACTTGTTTGTTTATTTTTCTTTCTTTTGCTTCATCATCATCAAATTTTTTTTTTTTTTCGTAACACTTGTTTGTTTAAGAAAAACCGAGCTTGTTACTAAAACAAAGGGTTTAAAAATAAAAAGGTTTTGGTGGGTGAAAGGGTGTTTGTTTTGGGTTATGAAATGAAAAGGTTTAGGCTCAAAGGGGTTAACTAGGGGGATTTTGGGTAGGTGGTAAAAAAAGAAAAATAATGGTGTAGAAATAAAAAGGTTATTCCTAATGCCTCCGTCATTTACTTACTCGGGTTTAAGTTGGTAAGGACCGGGAATGTATCGTCGTGGCAAGTTCTAGAGTCGTAAGAACCAAGCGGCTATTCAAACAAGAAACAAAAAATGAGCATTTAGTTTAAAGATATATATTTGTATGCTCAATAAAGGCTCAAAACTCACTTTTTGTGGGAATGGGTTTTTATGTGATCAAGTATATATAATCAAATTTTAATTAAGCTTGTCATGCCGTTTCATAATTTTCTTATGTTGGTTCTTTTTATCACGACGCTATCGGTTGTAAATTTGTAAAAATATAACCTTTTTAGAACTTGAAATTATCAAATTAAACCTAGACAAGTAAAAAAATGAAAAATTTTTGAAAAAAAAAATTGGGGTGATTAGCGGTTCCAATAGAGTTTTGTGTAAGGCTTGTGAATAGGACTTGCAAGATTCAAGGTTTTAGCATCCCCCCACACTTAAATTACACATTATCCTCAATGTGTCCCAAAAATAAGTTTTCAGGTTGATTGAATGTGTAAAAAGGTGTGAAAAAACAAAATTTTATGTTATTGGGCGTCTGGACACGGCCCCGTGGTGTCCGGGCACGGCCCCGTGTTCAGATCGCCAGTAACAAAAGTTTGTAAAAAGAAACAGAAGCCTGGGCACGGGGGCGTGTTCAGTGATCACGCCCCGTGTCCAGTTACCTGAACTGGGCATTTCCTGCAGATTGTGCAGCACGGGGCCGTGTTGGGCGGGCACGGCCCGTGCTGAACTTGCTGTAATGAAGAAAAATTTGTCGGGTGGCCTTGTTTTCGTGCATGGGGTGCTGGTTCAAGTTTCCCTTGTTATCCTTCACCATCCCGAGTGTGTTTTATTCCTGAAAATTAAAACTAAACCAGAAAACATAAAAATTAATCTAAACTAAACTAAGGATAGTTCCACGGAATGCCTCCGTGGTACGCCACGTTTATAAGGGTCCTTGGCTAGACCCAAAGCCTGGTCATATGTTACCCAAGTGGGATGTTTTGCATCCCATGCTACACCGTCGGAGAGCATCATCCAAACTTGAGTCAATGACCTTCATGTAGTTGACCGGGTCTTCCTCTTCTACTCTTTTTCCAACTCCAAACTTCACTTCCTCGTCCCCAACCCTCAATGTTAGTGTTCCATCATTCATATCTACCACTGCTTGGGCCGTAGCTAGGAATGGCCTCCCTAGGATGAGTGGTACTTCGGTATCTTCCTCCATATCTAGTATGAAAGATTCGGCTGGAAAGACAAATTCGCCGACTTTGACCAATAGATTTTCAGCGACACCTTGTGGATATTTGACGGATCTATCGGCAAGTTGTATGCTTATTTTTGTAGGGCTTGTTTTCCCTAAGCCGAGTCGGTTGAACATTGTTGAGGGCATGAGGTTGATGCTTGCCCCGAGATCGGCTAGTGCATTACGAATGGGGGATTCCCCAATCGAGCAAGGAATTGTGAAGCTTCCGGGGTCAAGCTTCTTTTGCGGGAGTTTGTTGAGTAGTAAGGCGGAGCATTCTTCGCCTAAGTTAACTAATTGCAATGATTCAATTTTCCTTTTATGGCTGAGGAAGTCCCTCATAAATTTTGAATATTTAGGCATTTGAGTTAGGACTTCGATAAATGGAATATTAACATGCAATTGTTTTAGTAAATTTTTGAACTTTGCGAATTGCTCATCGGTCTTTTGACGAATTAACCGACCGGGGTATGGAACCGGAGGAGTCTTAGTAGGCTCTTGAACTGGTGGAGAAGCCTTCTCTTGTTGGGGCGTGGGTGGAGTTGCGGTTTGGCTAGATTGGCTTCTTTCAGTTGGTGGTAGTGGAGCTTCTTCGGGACCCACGGTACGGTTTCTCAATGTTATGAGATGTACTTGCGCCTTTGGGTTGGTTTCGGTATTACTTGGTAACGCGCCTTGTGGTCTCTCGGAGAAATTTTGAGCTATTTAATTTAATTATTTTTCAATGATTTGAATGCTAGCTTGTTGATTTCTAAAATTCGATTCCAATTGTTGAAATCGATCCGAGTTTTTCTTTTCGGTGTCGGAGATGAGGCGAGATACAGTATCTTCAAGCCTTTCTCGTCCACCTTGTTGTTGGGAGAAATTTTTTGGTTGTTGAAAGTTTGTTCGTTGGTTTAGATTTTGTTGGTTACTACTATTTCCGGGTTCTCTCCAACCAAGGTTGGGGTGGTTACGCCATCCTTGGTTGTAGGTACCCGTTGGAGGACCCGACGGCCTAGGCCTATTATCAATGTAGTTAACCGTTTCCGTTTGATCATCGAATTCTTTCATACAACTCCAATTTTCAAGTGGCCCACCACACCCCTCACAAGCCATAACCGAGACCGTTTTTGCCATTTCTAACTTTTTTATTTTTGAAGAAAGGGCCTCGATTTGAGCTTGTAAAGAGGTGCTTTCATCAACCTTATGGGCGCCCGGGGCAATAGATTTATTGCCTCGGGGAGTGTGCCACTGAAAATTGGTTTGAGCAATTTCCTCAATTTGATTATATATTTCATTTGGGTGACGATTACCTAAAAGTCCCCCGGAGCTATAATCAAGTGTTTGTCTTGTGTGTGGCAACAACCCATTGTAGAAAGTGGATACTTGTTGCCATACCGCAAGACCGTGATGAGGACACTTTCTTAGTAGCTCCTTGAACCTTTCCCAAGTTTCATATAGGGATTCCCCATCCTCTTATGAATATGTATTAATTTCAGTCATTAGTTTAGCCGTTTTAGCAGGAGGGAAATACTTATATAGAAACTTTTGGGCTAGTTTATCCCAGGTGTTTACCGAGCCAACTGGGAGGGTGTTAAGCCAAGCCTTAGCTCGGTCTTTTAGTGAAAATGGAAACATTCGAAGGCGGATGGCATCGTTTGATGCTCCATTGATTCGAAAGGTATCACATATTTCTAAAAAATTAGTAATATGTAGATGGGGATCCTCGTCCGCAAGCCCATTAAAGGTTGCGGAGTTTTGAAGCATTTGTATCAAGTGCGGTCGAAGTTCAAAGTTGTTGGCTTCGACATTCGGTGCATTGATAGCGGCGCCGAGATTACCTACAGTGGGTCGTAAGTAATCCATGAGGGTACGTTGGTCCGCCATTGGAAGTGGGTCTCCCGAAACTTTCTCTTGGTTTTTAGCTTTAAGTCGTTTTCTGAGAAAGCGTTCAGGTTCTTCAAGAGGTTCTTTTATGTCTCTATTAGAACTGGAGTTCATACACTACATTGAAAGTTCAGATGTGGCACCTGGGTTCCAAGTCCTGCAATAAAAACAGAAAAGAACGGTGGTCAGAAGCTTCTCCACGGCCCCGTGCTCAGATGAACACGGCCCGTGGTCAGAGATACAGTGATTGTTTTCCGGATCCCTGTTACTGAGGAGTTTGACACGGCGCCGTCCGACCAGGCACGGCCCATGCTGAGCTCTGCAGAAACTGAAAAACTAAGAAAAAATTAAAAAAAAAACAGAAAAATTAGAAAAACGATTAGGCCGTTGATTCCTAACTTTCTTAAAATCCCTGTGTCCCCGGCAACGGCGCCAAAAATTTGATATGTGCGAGTGTGTATAAAAGTTTAAGTATATTTTAACCCCTTTTTACACGTTAGCAAAGTTTTAAATTTATAAAACACGATATTTTACTAACACCAAACACACATATGGGCAAGTGCACCCATCGTGAGCGTAGTATAGTGTTGGCAAGATACCGAGGTCGTCCAAGGACACAAGAGCTTTTAATACCGGTTTATCCTCAACGTCTAATCAAATCAAAAGTTAGAAAAAAGGTTTTTAAACTAGAAAAATAAAAACTAACTAAAATGCTGAAAAATTAAATAAAAGAAAAACAGATAGACAAGATGAATCACTTAGCTCCGACTAGTGTTTAGTGTAACCTTTAATTATTTCCGCACTTTTGCACTTTTTAAGAGATTATCTTAGTTATTGTAGTAGGCCCCTCTTTTGGAGGTGACGTTACCCTCAACCCAGTAGTTTGAGTCAGCAAGGATACAATCCTAAAGGGTCGGATTATTGAAAGATAATTAATTAAGTTATTAATACATGTTATGGTAGGCCCCTCTTTTGAAGGTGACGTTACCCTCGGCTAAGTAGTCTAAGTCAGCAGGGATACAGTCCTAAGTAGTCGGGTTAAAGTATTAATAGTAGCTTTCATATGAGGGGATCAAAGAGTTTGGACCCCCGCCATCCAATACCGGTGGGTATTGAAGGAGGTCCTACTAAATTTGACCCAGGTCCTTGCAGGATCTATACACTGAACAAGGCAAGACTCTTACCAAACCGTTCCCTTAACGCCCGACCAGGTAGCCAACATATCTCCATATAGACCGTGGAGATATGAATGGTGAAAATCTTTTATTTTATATAGACAGTAAAATAATGCCAAGACACCACGGACAAACGATAAGGAAGAATCACCTTCAACATAAGAAACTAGTTATTAAAGTCATTAATATATAACCAAGTAAAAAGTGCGAAAAGATTAAAAATAAAAAAGTATTACACTAGACACTTGTCTTCACCAAGTGATGTAAGAGACTTAGGCAAACATGGCCTTTGATTGTCAAGAACTCTTACGATCAATCTTGGATCCCGAGACGACTCACACACTCTATTATGGACAATGGATGATGGTGGTGGATGATGGTTTGTGATGGCGGTGGGTGGTGGGTCAAGTGTGAGAGAGGTGGTGTGCCAAGGGATGGCTTGCAAATGAGCCAAGCACCCCTATTTATAGCCTAAACAGCAGCTCGGGCACGGCCCCGTGTCCATTAGGCACGGCCCCGTGTCAACTTTCCTTCTCTTTCTTCATTAACTGCAGTTTGTCTGTATTAGTTGACCACGCCCCCGTGTCCGCTGGGCACGCCCCCGTGTGCAGAAGTGTATCTGTATTATCAAGATTTCCTCAGATTCTGCGAATCTTAGAGTTGACCACGGCCCCGTGTCCGTTGGGCACCCCCCCGTGGTGGGTGATAGAAACTTCTACAGCTTTGTCTTTTCTGCTGACACTTGGGCACGCCCCCGTGCTCATTGAGCACGGGGCGTGTTCAGCCTTCTGTTCTTTTGTTTTGCTTGGGAAGATGCTGTCGGGGAGGCTGGGCATGCCACGTTTGTTCCTTTTCTTGTATTTATGTTAGATTTAGCTGCCTTTTTGCTTCTTTTGTTCATTTGAGCTCATTTAATCCTGAAAATACAAAAGGAAGACAAAAACACACTTTTTCCAACATTAGTACTAAAAAAGGGTTAGTTTTATGGCACAATTGATGTAATTTATATGTTGCATTTTGTGCACATCAGTCTGCTAGAAGCTAAAGTCTGCTGATTCGCAAGGTCTGCCAAAGTGAACCACTGATGAAGACTAAAGTCTGCTGAAAGCAAAGGTCTAATCACCCTTTAGTTGAATAAGACAAAGTCTGATGAAGAAGGTCTACTGAGGCTCAACAGAGGATAAGGCTCATCAGATGATGAATCAACAGATGTTGTATATCAGTGTTTTCAATGTAACAGTTGTCACACCCCGATTCCTGGTGGGTCCGGATGGGTATAGTCGTGACGGTTGGATAACAGTTATCATAATATAATAATATGCATCGGAAGTATTGGAGTAAAAGTATTCATTCAATAAAGCTTAAAAATATATAAAAGTATTACAAGCATTTCAGTACAAGCCCACAGGCGGGATCTAATAAACAGAGCTTTAGACACCATAGGCCTTAAGCTTCAGGAGTTGTGGATTCGCTAGCCTTCATTCTAGCCGACCCGGATTCTCAGCCTATAATAAGGTTGGGTACATTTAGTTCAATCTTTTGAAAATACGTCAGCTTTCGCTAGTAAATACAATTAACTGACTTGTTTTGAAAACAGTTTTTCAAAAAGAGTTTTATACATAGAGAAAACCCGTAGGTGATCTTTTAATATTTCTTGGGATTTATTCTTGTTAACAGATTTACACACTTGTTATACAACCGGGAACCAGAGATCAGAGCCGGTCATTTTCCGTGCTATAATGATTAAAGGTACACACCAAAGTTGAATAAAGTGTGCCTTACAGTCGGTATGCCTACCCCTGCACGCTATTCCATATGGCCATAACAGTTCATGAGTCGGGACGTCCGGACACGGTACCAATAACCCCCAATCGTTTCAGTTATCAAGTAAAATGGAATAAACCGGATTTTAACATTTGTACGCAACATAGACGGCCCATTTATGTAATACCCGCTCCAAGTGGGTTAATCGCCATCCCAAGTTTAAAAACTAAAATAAGTTAAGAGTATTTACCTTTCTGCTAGCTTGCAATCAATATGATTATAATTTAGCACAAAGCCGCAAGTCTAATTTTTATTGACCCAAGTCCGATTATTTTGGGGGGGGGGGGGTTCTATAGTCTGGAATGAACAGATTTAATATCTGTTAGAATGTATATGGGTCAAAGGTTAGTCCCTTTAGATATGACCCGTTACTTAAAAATAGGTTTGCTAGATTAAGCGTAAATCGAATAGAATGTGGTTTATACCTATCCGAGTGCAATGACTGATTAGATAAAGGTTATTAACCAAACATTCTGATTTGGAGAAGTTTTGAAATACCTAGACCCGTTACACCTAGTTTATGCGAACTAGGTTCGCATAACTAGTTATGCGCATAAAGACGGGTTTTGAAGGTTGGATGGGTATACGACAAGTCTAAGTAGTAAATTACATTTTTAGTTGAAGTATCTACTGCCTTAAATTCAGATTACAAGTTCATTTGAATTTAAAATCATCCATTTAGCTATTTTGACCATATAAGGGTATTGTGGTCATTTTTATCAATATATTTGCGACTTGTCATTAAACCCATCAAATGGACTGACCATGTAGTATAACTTCAGTGAGTTATACTCAACAATATCATGGTCCTAAAACTAATTTAAAATAGGCCTAAACGTTGACCGAACGGGTCAGAATCGAATGTCAAAGTAAAAGTCAAACTGCTTGACTTTTGATATAGAATTAAGCTCCAAACAAGATATGAAGAGTTGGACATGTTTAGACATATCCTAATATGTTTTATTAATTGATATAATATCAAAACTTCAAGTTTTAATAGTTAGAAGCTTGATTAACGTTATTTGCAAAGTTTACGTTTTTTACCGTTTATTTAATATAATTGCGACTTGTCATTTCGCCTACTTAACGTGATCTTTAGAAGGTATGATCCCAAGGGAATATAACCTTTGTTATTACGTTCATGTAGCCACTTTCGGATCGAACTTTTGCTTGACCATATTGGTCATAACCGAAAGTCAAAGCAAAAGTCAATTATCTTGACTTTGGCAAATAACTAGCCTAAATAATGAAACAGACTAGAAAGAGAGCACTTAATAGTGTTAAAGAACACTTGAAGAACTCAGAATAGGAGGCTTCCAATAATGGAAACAAGCTCCAAGAAGTTTTATTGGCTCATGTGGATCCCACCTTGAGAACAGATGATACAAAGCCAAAACAGTTCTGCAATCATCTGATCCAGAATAACACTGTTTTGGATTCCTTCTCCTCCCAATGACAAAGGCATTAGACAATTACTGATTCTAAGGTCTGCTAGTTTGTAATGGTCTACTAAAGCTAAACCACTGATGAAGACAAAGGTCTGCTGGAAGCAAAGGTCTGATCACCCTTTGAAGAAAGTTTACTAAAGCTTAATCAGAGGATAGAGCTCATCAAAGGATAGAGTTATTAGAGTTTTGTAATCAGTTTTTGTAATAGAATAATGCTTAGCTATTAGCAGAGGTTAGATTTTGTTAGTTGTTAGATGTCATTGTCTAGGTGATGTCAGCAAAGATTCCATAGTTGTTAGGTTTGTACTATAAATAGAACAGTGCATGTACTGTTCTATTAGATCACTTCACACACTTGCATTTTGTACGAACAAACTTTGTGATCTCAGGCTGAGGGGGAGAATTGTAACTCATGCATACGTGATTGAATCATTCAGCTTAAAGTATTCATGATGAAAGCAGATCTCCCATTGTTTGTGCTATAAAGTTTTTCTTCATTCCGCTGCATATTATTCCATTTTTTTTATCATCTTTCATTGTTCATCTTGAAACAAAGACAAACAATTCAAACTCATATCCTAATAATTGGTATCAGAGCATAGGTCAATCAAATTAGATTTAACAATTAATTTGATATAAAAGATCAGCTCAATTTCATTGATATCATTTTTTTGTATTTGTTGAAAAACAAAGTTAAAAGATTAATCACGTTCAAAGTAGTTTAAACAAAAAAATTTGAAAAACAACCTAAATGTCTTCATGTAACGCCTGCGTCCTTAGCCTTTTAGCTTTTATCACTTTTAGTCCCTAAACTATGTGATAATTAATACTTTAATACTTGGTGAACTTTATGCTATGATTCTTGATGCTTGATACTATGGAAACTATGATTCTATGATACTTGATTCTATGATTCTTGATACTTGATACTTGATACTTTGGTGCTTGACTCTTGAGGCTCGTGAAACTTGAGACTTGGTTGAACGAGGGACTGGAGTCTTGTCACTGGCAGAAACTATGGAAACTATGGAAACTTTTGTGTTAATACTATAATCTAGTTATACTATTACCCAATAATGAGCAACGCAACGCTTAATCTAACTCGCGAAACAAATCAAAGACGGGAACGCTGAAAGGATGGGATTGACCGAATGGTAATCTGATCGGATGACCATCCGATTGTATGACCATCCGATCGGATGACCAACCGATCGGATGGCCATTCGACCGAGCTGCCATCCGATCCGTGCACACCGCCTCACTCTCTCCCTCCCTCTGACACTATAAATAGGCCTGTCACATCATTCTCACTGATGTGACAGCCTCACTCGACCAAGACGTACACACTCCTTCTTTTCTTCATTTCTCAGAGATTTCGGTACGTTTTACACTAGATTCGTGTACATCTCTGATCTACACGTTATTCTTCACATGATTCTCCTTTGAAATCTCACTTTTCACCGTGAAATCTCTAAGATTTGAGCCCTTGAGGGTGACGTCACCATGCCGGTTTGTACAAATTATTGAGTGATGTCATTCCGTTCAAGATCTAGCTCAAATCTAAGGAATTTCATGTGTTTGGCACTGAATCTTAACTAAATCTAGACTTTTCGGCTAAAACTTATGTTTTCTTCATCTTTTCTTAAACTTTCACTTAAAACGGTGGGATCTGGATCTAAATGGACTATAGACTTGATGATTAGTCTGGAGTTGGTTTGGAAAAAGGATTGTTGCCCGAGAAGATGACCGGAGTACGGATTCTGACATAAGCACCATCACGAACAGACGACTGAACGGACTGGGGTGATTCCCACCGGATCAGATCGGCTGTACACTGCTGTGTTTACCGTTGTCTCAATACATACCACATCGTCACTGTTTGAACAGAAACTTAGAAACCTTACAAGGTTGGAAACGGGACAGGGACAACTCAATCGAATGGCAATCTGATCGGATAGCCATCCGATTGAACTACCATCCGATCAGGTGACACTTGCCTCGTAACCTTAATCATTTTAGAAACTTTGAATCTTTGATCGTCAAATGGCAATCCGATCGGATAGCCATCCGATCGAAGTAACAAGATGTTTTGAAACCTTCCAACACTTAGAATCTTTTGAGACTTTGAATCTTTGAAAACTTGGAACTTTAGATCTAATGGCAATCCGATCGGATAGCCATCCGATCAAGTTAACCTGAGTTGACACTTGACTTAACATTTTGAGAATCTCAACACTTGGATTGTCACACCCCGACCCGCAGCGGAAAGGTACGGGGCATGATAATTGCCCATTGCTCATGACAACTAGTTATTGTTTCAATATTTAAAGCATAACCATTTAAATGGTCACATAACATATAATAGTCAAAATTGTTCATACATTGTTCAAAACAAACATATCAAGATTTCAATTTAATTTCCTAAGGCCCATGCTACGTGTTCACATCACTTGATCATCAATTTTGAAAACCTGCACCACGTTAGAAAAATATATTTTTGGGTCAACAAATATGTTGGTGAATAATTTCCTCCGTTTTATAGAAAACAGTTTTATATTTATTTCTTTAAAAAAATATATTTTTAACATGCACCTCAAGGTTAGTGTGTAAATGGTCTCATATCATCAACATAGTCAACATATCCATAAATCCAAATTTACCAAACAAGAATACACAATCAAATAACAACACCAACAACCAGAATTAATAGACTCCTGATAATAGCGTGCATTAGGCTCAAGCCCAGAGGAGCGAGTCTAATACCGTTGGCAATACTAGGCTACAACCCATGGCCGTGGGGAACCTAGTCAGCCGTGGATCCACTAGACACAATAGCATGCAATAGAGTTGACATCAGATAGCAAATAGAATAATAGAATACACATAAGACGTTCACATAATAACACTTGATCATAGCATGTTAAGTAAATCAAAAAGTGTAACATGATGCACCCCAAAATTTGAAAAGTTAAAAGGGGGAAAGTGGAAGAAATTACTCATAGGTTGCAAAGAGACGTTCCACGAGAATTAACGCACGAGCTGGAATATGTGGAATTCTAAGATAATAACCGCATTGTAAAATAACAGACATACTAAACGAAAGGATAACCTAATGATTTTAGGAAATTGGGTTCTCCTATTTGGGGGCTTGGAAATATATAAAATTATATTCGTTCAACAAAGAAATAACCAAAATAATAATTGTATATGTTTTAGAATTTTTTAATATGGCAAAAATCATAGAATTTCTATTTTAATGGTTTTAAATATTTGATAATGCCAAATGATTAAATAAGTTCATCAAAAATTTATATAGATTCAATTTAATATTCATCCCCAATTTTATTTTAAAATAATAATTTCGTAATGGTATTTATTTGTCTAAACCATTCCATGAATTATTTAGTTATATAATCATAAAAAATATAGAAAATCCATAATAATTTTACAACCATTATATAATCTGTAAAAATTAGTAATATTATTTATAAAAATTATTTATGATCAACTTGTATATATTTTTAAGGGATTAAAATATATAAACATGAGTGGTGCAAATTAGATCTAAAAATTCCCAATAAAATTAAGGAAAGTTTCTATAAAAATTACCTAGTGTTTATATAATCTGAAATAATCAACAAAAGTATTTATTGAATTTATTTAAGACTATCTTGTATTTTTATTTGATTTAACTAGCGATTAAAATATATATAATTCACCAAAATTCCAATTTGATATGTAAAAATTCCCAAAATTTACACATAACATGCTAATATGATATATAACAATATTATACTTTCAATTTCATCAAAACACAAGTCTAAATCGAAAAGCCCCAAATTCTATGCATGAAGAACCCTAATTTCAACTAAAGTTAAAATCGGATAAATTAGCCTTCTATCACTGAAATTGATAGAGGGCTTTTGTAGAGCACGAAAAATTAAGCAAGTTGGGCTTTGGAATCACCTGAAAATGTTGAGAATTGAAGGAGATATCGTCCGAACAAGTTACGAGCCCTAATCTTGATACGCAAATTAATTCGGTGGAACCATCAGGTGAGAGGTGAAATTTGCAGTTGAGTTTTGTGTTAAAAGATCCTAGAATATGAGGGTGTGTGTTTTATCACTTAAATTCATCTAATTTATTGAAACCCGTTTATATTCTTGATAACCATCAATGGTGGTTTAGTCTCTTCTTAAATTGACCAGTTTCACAAACTTTGGGTTGCTTAAGACGTTAATTATCATTAATGACTGAAAATTCGAGTAGATTGGGGTTTAAATACAGTTCAAACGTCACATATTTCGCCGAAACGACTCGGGTCGGGTCGGGTCGGGTCTTGGATCCGTCTGGGTCGCGTAACAGGTGAGTAAGGATGAAGACGAACGAGCTCAGTTTTAGATTAAATATAATTTGAATGGAGATACCATTACAAATGAAGATATGGTCTAGTGGTAAAACGCGTGTGTTTGTTGCGAGAGGACCTGGGTTCCACTCCGTCGCATTACAGCTGTTTTTTTTTCTTTTTAACTGTTAAGTTGTTAGGTTAGTTAAAAGAACTAGTGCATCAAACTTATTGCATAAGCTGAAGTAGCTCAGCTGGTCATGCACGCTTGTTAAGTCCTTTACCCGGCGAGTGACGCGGGTTGTAGTCTAGGCCGGAGCACGTTTTGTTCCATTTTTTTTAGTAGTTTCCATATTTGACAATTTGGCCCTTGCACTTTATGACACTAACTTAGTTGATATGCTTCTCCTTTATAACTAACTTATAAACCTTGTTAATTAACTTCTTACAACAATAATTAACTGAGATAACTATGTATACTAACCTAGTTAGTTAACTTGTTATATTTTATAGTTTCCATTCTTTTACAAAAATAACCCCTGAACTTATAACTTTATTTAATTAGCCAATCTAACTCCGTTAATACTTCACTTATATAAATCCAATCGAACTAATGGAGTTGCTTTATAAAATTAATGTTTTAGTTCGGCTTTTAATCCAACGCGATACATGACATTTAATTGATAAATAAATTACTAAAATCATAAAATTATAAATATTCTATTTTTTATTTAATAAAAAAAAGTCTGATTTTGCAATCCGGGTCGGATTTCGGAGATCCGTTTTTTACGGATGTTACATGGATCGAATGACCATTCGATCGAATGGCCATTCGTACGGATGACCATCTGATCGGATGGCAATCCGTCCCCCACACCATAGTCATCCTAATCGAATGGCAATCTGATCGGATAGCCATCTGATCGAACAGCCATCCGATCAAGATGACTGATCCGACACTTGGTTTGAATCTCATTGTTTTATCCGATACTTATCTGCTGCAATCTAATCGGGCTAATCCTAAAGAGCTCCCTTTGATCCAATAACAGTTAATCTGTTAAGCAATAACTGTGAGTATACTCGATCCCTTCTTGCTTTAAACTTTGGAATGCAGCATGTGTCACACCCCCCAAAATCCACCTGCGGAGTATCACCGCTTGAAGGCATGACTGACCAGGATCAAGCCACCAATCATATTGAACAAGCATGTAAATAATTATAAAATCCAACCAATACAATTGGTGTCCAAACAAACATAGTTTAAGTTGCAAGCGGAAGCATAATGTTTAAAACCAAAACATAAGTTTAAACGTTTCAATGTTTAACATGGTACACAGCTGTCCATGTCCCACAACGACTCTTCCCGATGCAAGCTCCAGCTAAGTACCTAGTGACCTGCAAAGCATGTAGTAACGAATCAACAACTAAGTTGAGCGAGTTCACAGTTGGGTGTTCGTTTTATGTTGTTCCAAAAACAGTTTCCTTTAACTGGCATCCCTGCCGTGGGGGTTACCCCATAGTTGAAAACGTGTTTTGTTTAATCCCATTTACTCTGGCTATCTAGCCGTGGGGGCTACCCCATGTTTAATTATCTGGCTCGACGGCCGTGGGGGCTACCCCATATATATACTACTAGACTCGTTACCATATCGACCGCTGACTGTAGTCATGTTTATGTGCCCTTAGCGTCAATGTCTATCATCATTGACGTGCCCAGATCCATTAGTTCACGCCCGTCCTCTGTGGCACGGTGTGAGGCTTGTCAGACCTAAATAGCGCTATCTAACTAATGACCCGCTCGCCATTGGCCCGGCGATTAAGTCGATATAAAAAGGAGGGACTTCGTGATAGAGTTTTGGTCTAGTGAAGTTTAACTGTCCATGAAGGACGAGGAATTACATTCCTTAACCCGTACTGTCCTACCCAAGAAGGACGAGGAATCAATATTCCTTAATCCATTCCCAACCCCTGGGAATCCCATGCTTTGTAGAAAGTGTGAACACACCTTAGGTTAGCTCGGCAGATAAACGAAAGGTCAATCGAGCTGCTAGAGGTCAACCACGTCCTAACATGGTTACCATACAAGTCAGGTCTAGGTTCAAGTAGTGCACGTAAGTTTCACATAAGCTAACAGGTTACGAACACGTATTGTTCATGGCAACACATTAACAGTCAAGAACATAGCATTTTCATACTTGTGCGATTCAGAAGATAAAGCCCAATAACAGGCGGCCCAACCTATTGTGCGATTAGCATAACTTGTGCGATCCACAATGGGTTGTGCGATTGGAAAACAATCCAGCCCAAGAAACAATCCCAACATGTACACGGCCCAAACAGTTAGTAGAAAAGTAACTTGTGCGATCCAATAGTCTTGTGCGACTGAACAAGACTTGTGCGACTGGACTTGGGCTTTGAGGCCCAACAGTAATGAAATTCGTGTGAGGCCCAAGCCTTGTACGATCGGCACTATCTTGTGTGATCCACAAGTCTTGTGCAATCATGCATAATAAAACAGTACTATGTGCTTTATGTGTTTGTACCCCGTCTTGTGCGATACACCTTGTGCGATCAGATCAGGTCTTGTGTGACCTGATCTTGTACGACTGAGAGGGAACTTGTGCGATCCGATATACCATCCGAATTTTATGCTATTTAGTTACAATTAATCAACAGTTTCCTATCTTACATTGAATCAAGATAACAGTTTCCAAAACATACAATCATTCGATCAAAACAAGCAATTATCTACCATTTTTGAGAACCCTAATCGTATCAAGCATGAACAACAATCTTAACCTTTGATCATAATAACATATTCATGTTCTAGATCACTATCATGCATATCATCATAACAATCCAACACATTATCCACTTATACTCGTCCTACAGCCGATTAACATGCAATCGATTCTAGATTATCAACAACATCATATGATTAACAATTCCATATTGATCTAAGATGCTATACATGTGAGTCGATTTACACAAACTAAAACTCAACAACTTTCATCATATTCAATCACAAGATATCACTAAATCATTATGTAAAACATAAGCCAAGTATCATTCAATCATGCAATTCAAATGTATTACACTAACCGGTTAAGAGAGTATAACGAGGATGATCTGAACAATAAGATCTTCGATTGAGAGAGGATGTGTTGCCGTCAGCTTCAAAGAGGAGAGGAGTAGGGTTTGTGTGTGCTATGAGATTTTTGCAACAAATGAGAAGTGTTAACCTCCTCATGAGGTTATGCGTGTGAGAGGTGGGCCGGACCCATCACAATGGGCTGCCCATATGGTTCAAATACAAAAGAGTGTGGGCCGAGCATGTTTAGGAACCACAGCCCAAAGGCTTGTGCGTTCGGGTTGCTGTTGTGCGATTGGTTTATTTCGTGTGATCCTAATACATACATACAAACACAACACATATTCACATAACATTTCATTAATCATCAAAGTTCGCATAATCACATAAGGTCCACATACGTTACATCAAGGTACAAAGATAGGTTTGAAATACGAGTTGTCACATTATCCCCAAGTTGAAAGAAATTTCGTCCCGAAATTTGGTACGTACTCACTGAGGAAGCTAGTTAAGTTGCATGGTTTTCCTGGTTTTCCTGGGGTGTCACATCCTCCCCCCGTTGATCTGGAATTTCGTCCCAAAATTCCGTAGTAGCTTCAGCCTCAGTAGTGGTTGTACTGTTTGCGAACAATTGGGGATACTTTTGTTTCATTTGATCTTCGCGTTCCCAGGTGAACTCTGGGCCACGACGGGAGTTCCAACGAACTCGAACGAGAGGAATTCTAGTGCGCTTGAGAATCTTCACATCTCGGTCAGTAATCTCTACTGGTTCTTCGACGAATCGCAACTGCTCGTCGATAGTGAGTTCCTTCAAAGGAACTATGAGGGTCTCATCTGACAGACACTTCTTCAGATTCGACACGTGGAAAACGTTGTGAACTCCACTGAGTTCTGCTGGTAGGTTTAGTTTGTAGGCCACCCTGCCTATTTTCTCTATGATGTCGAACGGTCCAACATATCGTGGATTAAGTTTGCCTCGTTTGCCAAAACGAACAACACCCTTCCAGGGTGAGACTTTGAGTAGCACTCGATTCCCAACCTGGAACTCGAGTGGTTTCCTGCCCTTATCAGCGTAGCTTTTCTGACGGTCACGAGCTGCCGCCATTCGTTGTCGTATTTGAGCAATCCTTTCTATTGTGTCTACCACAAGTTATGGGCCAGTGATCTAACTATCCCCCACCTCTGCCCAACAAAGAGGTGATCGGCATTTATGCCCGTACAATGCCTCAAACAGAGCGGCCTGGATGCTGGTGTGGTAACTGTTATTATACGAGAACTCCACTAACGGGAGATGCTTTTCCCAGCCGTTGCCAAAATTGATAACGCATGCACGAAGCATGTCTTCAAGTGTTTGGATGGTGCGTTCAGACTGCCCATCCGTCTGTGGGTGATACGCTGTGCTCATATCTAAACGTGAGCCAAAGGACTTGTGCATTGCTTGCCACAATTCAGAAGTAAAACGTGCATCACGATCAGAGATAATAGAGGTTGGCACCCCGTGCCTCGAAACCACTTCCTTAAGATAAACGTCTGCTAGAGTAGAGAACTTATCCGTTTCCTTGATAGCCAAGAAGTGTGCAGACTTTGTGAGTCGATCCACGATCACCCAAATAGTATCATTTCCACGTTGAGATCTAGGCAGGCCAGTAACGAAATCCATGGAAATTTGCTCCCATTTCCATTGTGGTATCTCTGGTTGTTGGAGTAGGCCCGATGGTTTCTGATATTCGGTTTTGACTCTCGCACAAGTCAAACATTTACTGACGTAGGTTGCTATGTGGGCTTTCATGCTAGGCCACCAATACGTAGTTTTCAAGTCGTGGTACATCTTATCTGAACCAGGATGTACTGAGTAGCGAGACTTGTGTGCTTCATCCATCACAAGCTCTCGTAGGTTGCCATAGAGTGGGACCCAAATGCGTCCTGTTACATAGTATGCACCGTCTTCCTTTTGTTCTAACCTTTACCTTGAGCCACGTAGGGCTTCAGCCCTGACGTTTTCTGGTTTCAATGCTTCTACCTGAGCATCTCGTATCTGTGAAGGAAGACTAGACTGGATGGTAAGTTGTAATGCTCGCACGCGCTTGGGCGTAGTGTCCTTTCGACTGAGGGCATCGGCCACAACATTGGCTTTGCCTGGATGGTACTTGATCGCGCATTCGTAATCATTCAATAACTCGACCCATCGACGTTGACGCATGTTTAATTCCTTTTGCTTGAAGATATGCTCGAGACTCCTGTGATCGGTGTAAATGGTGCACCTGGTACCGAACAGGTAATGTCTCCATATCTTGAGTGCGAAAAAGACAGCTCCCAGCTCCAAATCGTGTGTAGTGTAGTTCCGTTCGTGAATCTTAAGTTGACGTGACGCATAAGCAATGACCTTGTCACGTTGCATCAGCACACATCCAAGTCCCTGAATGGATGCGTCGCAATAAACCACAAAATCGCCTGTGCCTTTAGGCAATGAGAGGATAGGGGCGCTACAAAGTCTATCCTTTAAATGTTGAAACGCAGTGTCCTGTGCATCACCCCAACAATAAGTGACACCTTTCTGAGTTAGTGAGGTGAGAGGTTGCGCAATCTTGGAGAAATCCTTGATAAACCTTCTGTAGTAACCTGCCAAGCCCAAGAATTGGTGAATTTCTATTGGTGTTCTAGGTGCAGGCCAGTCCTTGATCGAGTCTACCTTGGATGGATCAACATGAATCCCATCCTTGTTTACCACATGGCCTAGGAAATGGACTTCACGAAGCCAGAAGTCACATTTCGAAAACTTAGCATAGAGCTGTTCTGTTCGAAGGAGTTCCAAAATAAGTCGTAGATGCTGCTCGTGTTCCTCCTGATTCTTAGAATAGATCAGGATGTCGTCGATGAATACTATAACGAACTTGTCTAGGTAAGGCTTGCACAGTCGATTCATAAGGTCCATGAAAACCGCAGGTGCATTTGTCAGCCCAAAAGGCATGACCAAAAACTCGTAGTGTCCATAACGAGTTCTAAAGGCTGTTTTGGAGACGTCCTCTTCTCGGACTCTCAGCTGGTGATATCCCGACCTCAAATCAATCTTCGAGTAAAAGCTCGACCCTTGCAACTGGTCGAATAAGTCATCGATACGTGGAAGAGCATAACGATTCTTTACCGTCACCTTGTTGAGTTCTCGATAGTCGATACACATCCTGAAGGTACCGTCTTTCTTCTTCACAAATAGCACTGGAGCTCCCCATGGCGAAGAGCTAGGACGAATAAAACCCTTATCTAAGAGTTCTTGTAGTTGCGCAGATAGTTCTTCCAATTCAGATGGAGCGAGACGATAGGGCGCTTGAGCTATAGGTGCTGCTCCAGGAGTTAGCTCGATTTGAAACTTGACCTGGCGTTGAGGCGGAAGGCCAGGTAATTCCTCAGGGAATACCTCAGGGAAGTCACGTACGATAGGAAAATCTTCTATCTTCTTCTCTTTCTTCGAGGTGTCAGTAACGAGAGCCAAAATAGCAGTGTGACCCTTTCGCAAACACTTCTGGGCCTTAAGGAAAGAGATGATGCTCACAACAGCACCACTCTTGTCGCCACGAATCATGAGAGGTTCATCACCCGAACGAGGAATACGGACAATCTTCTCGTTGCAAAGAATATCTGCTTGATGTTGGGATAACCAGTCCATCCCAATGACAACGTCGAAGCTACCCAAAACGATAGGAATGAGGTCGATGGAGAAGGTCTGATTAGCAAGAACAAGATTACAACCCCTGACTACATGTGTGGCCTCTAAACTCTTACCATTAGCTAGGTCTACAGTGTGCTTGGTGTTCAAAAGTGTTGGGGTACGCTTAAGCATTTGGCTAACTTTTAAGGACACGTAGCTAGTATCGGCACCCGAATCAAATAAAACAGTAACATAAAAGTCGTCCAGTAGGAACTTACCCGTCATGAAGTTGGGATCATTCCTTGCTTCACCCTGGCCAATAACAAACACACGACCCCTTGCACCATTGCCGTTGTTACCCCCGTTGTTTCCATTCCCCTGGTTGTTATTATTGTTGTTGTTGTTCTGGTTCCGGTTCAGTTGGGGATAATCTCTCTTGAAGTGGCCTTCAGTTCCCCACTGAAAGCACCCTTTGTTGATTCCTTGATGCTGCTGCTACTGGCGTTGCGGGGCTTGTTGTTGCTGACGATTCTGGTTTGCGGGGTATAAACTTCTGCAATCCTTTGCGGCGTGGCCTGGCTTGTTGCACCGATGACAGTTACTCCTGGTGCATGGCCCGCTGTGGTGCAGATTACAGCGATTGCATTTGGGGTGAATTCCCCTGTACCCACCTTGACTTTGGCTACCAGTTGATTGCTGACTAGGGCTCTTGTAGTCGTCAGTCCTTCTCTGCTGAGACTGAGACTGAACAGGAATTGAACCTTTGCTTGAAGTTCCATCCCATTTACGCTTGTTGTCGCTGGGAGTATCAGAAGTAGTAGCACTAATGCGCTTTGGTAACCTGTTCTGCTCCACCGCCTGATCCGTGAGACGATGAGCCAACTTGATGATCTGTTGAATGGTGCCTAGATTTGCTGAGGTCACGTGACTTTGAATCTCTGGCACTAAACCCTTGAGATACAGTTCGATACGTTTAATGGGAGGGTCTACCATAGTAGGACACAGGATAGCCAACTCGTTTGATCTTCTCGTATATGCTTCGATTTCTGACCCCGTCATCTTTAAGTTAAAGAACTCTACCTCCAGCTTATGAATGTCATCACGGCTAGAGTATTCTTCTTTGATCAGTTCCTTGAAATCGTTCCAGGGGGTGGCGTTAGCAGCAACTAACCCCAGGATTTGGACCTGAGCGTTCCACCACGTGAGTACTATCCCCTCAAGGGTACCAGTAGCATATTTCACCCTGCGAGCCTCAGGGCATTCACACATCTCAAAGATAGATTCGGGTTTCTCGAACTAGTGGAGGAGACCTACAGCTCCTTCGGTACCACTGAAGGTACTAGGTCGACAGTCCATAAAGGTCTTGAAAGTGCACACAGGAGGTTGTGCAGGTTGACATGCCGTGAGAGTAAGAAAGGATAAAGTTTAACACAAAGGTTGGTTCACGAGAGTAGGACCTAGAGATCCTAGAGTGAGTTTAGACTGCATGGTATACCTCCTGCTTGTGCGGCTGCAAGTGCCGCAACAACTTGTTGGTTAATCAGAGCCGTCAACTGGGCTTGAGTCATGTTAACGCGTCCACTCATGATCTTCATATCAAAGGAAAACATGAGTGAGAGAGGTTCGTGGAAGTGTGATGATAGAAGAGAGTAAGCACACATGAGTTTTCAAACTATCGTTGCTACGATTATCTAAGCATACTAAAAGCAAAGTTCTATGTAATCTAGCAAGTAGGCAATAAAACATAAACCATATCACCTAGAATGTCGAGTCTTGCACGTGGAGCGAAGCGTCATTGTGGATCGTTGAGCACTGTACAGGTTATAGTCTGGTTTTAACAAAAACTTTTTCCCTTATTAAAACCAAGTCCACTATAACCAATGGCTCTAATACCAATCTGTCACACCCCCCAAAATCCATCTGTGGAGTATCACCGCTTGGAGGCGTGACTGACCAAGATCAAGCCACCAATCATATTGAACAAGCATGTAAGTAATTATAAAATCCAACCAATACAATTGATGTCCAAACAAACATAGTTTAAGTTGCAAGCGGAAGCATAATGTTTAAAACCTAAACATAAGTTTAAACGTTTCAATGTTTAACATGGCACACAACTGTCCATGTCCCACAACGACTCTTCCCCATGCAAGCTCCAGCTAAGTACCTAGTGACCTGCAAAGCATGTAGTAACGAATCAACAACTAAGTTGAGCGAGTTCACAGTTGGGTGTTCGTTTTATGTTGTTCCAAAAACAGTTTCCGTTAACTGGCATCCCTGCCGTGGGGGTTACCCCATAGTTGAAAACGTGTTTTGTTTAATCCCATTTACTCTGGCTATCTAGCCGTGGGGGCTACCCCATGTTTAATTATCTGGCTCGACGGCCGTGGGGGCTACCCCATATACATACTACTAGACTCGTTACCATATCGACCGCTGACTGTAGTCATGTTTATGAGCCCTTAGCGTCAATGTCTATCATCATTGACATGCCCAGATCCATTAGTTCACGCCCGTCCTCTGCGGCACGGTGTGAGGCTTGTCAGACCTAAATAGCACTATCTAACTAATGACCCGCTCGCCATTGGCCCGGTGATTAAGTCGATATAAAAAGGAGGGACTTCGTGATAGAGTTTTGGTCTAGTGAAGTTTAACTGTCCATGAAGGACGAGAAATTACATTCCTTAACCCGTACTGTCCTACCCAAGAAGGATGAGGAATCCATATTCCTTAACCCATTCCCAACCCCTGGGAATCCCATGCTTTGTAGAAAGTGTGAACTCACCTTAGGTTAGCTCGGCAGATACACGAAAGGTCAATCGAGCTGCTAGAGGTCAACCACGTCCTAACATGGTTACCATACAAGTCAGGTCTAGGTTCAAGTAGTGCACATAAGTTTCACATAAGCTAACAGGTTACGAACACGTATTGTTCATGGCAACACATTAACAGTCAAGAACATAGCATTTTCATACTTGGGCGATTCAGAAGATAAAGCCCAATAACAGGCGGCCCAACCTATTGTGCGATCAACATAACTTGTGCGATCCACAATGGGTTGTGCGATTGGAAAACTACCCAGCCCAATAAACAATCCCAACATGTACACGGCCCAAACAGTTAGTAGAAAAGTAACTTATACGATCCAATAGTCTTGTGCGACTGAACAAGACTTGTGCGACTGGACTTGGGCTTTGAGGCCCAACAGTAATGAAATTCGTGTGAGGCCCAAGCCTTGTGCGATCGGCACTATCTTGTGCGATCCACAAGTCTTGTGCGATCATGCATAATAATACAGTACTATGTGCTTTATGTGTTTGTACCCCGTCTTGTGCGATACACCTTGTGCGATCAGATCAGGTCTTGTGTGACCTGATCTTGTGCGACTGAGAGGGAACTTGTGCGATCCGATATACCATCCGAATTTTATGCTATTTAGTTACAATTAATCAACAGTTTCCTATCTTACATTGAATCAAGATAACAGTTTCCAAAACATAGAATCATTCGATCAAAACAAGCAATTATCTACCATTTTTGAGAACCCTAATCGTATCAAGCATGAACAACAATCTTAACCTTTGATCATAATAACATATTCATGTTCTAGATCACTATCATGCATATCATCATAACAATCCAACACATTATCCACCTATACTCGTCCTACAGCCGATTAACATGCAATCGATTCAAGATTATCAACAACATCATATGATTAACAATTCCATATTGATCTAAGATGCTATACATGTGAGTCGATTTACACAAACTAAAACTCAACAACTTTCATCATATTCAATCACAATATATCACTAAATCACTATGTAAAACATAAGCCGAGTATCATTCAATCATGCAATTCAAATGTATTACACTAACCGGTTAAGAAAGTATAACGAGGATGATCCGAACAATAAGATCTTCGATTGAGAGAGGATGTGTTGCCGTCGGCTTTAAAGAGGAGAGGAGTAGGGTTTGTGTGTGCTATGAGATTTTTGCAACAAATGAGAAGTGTTAACCTCCTCATGAGGTTATGCGTGTGAGAGGTGGGCCGGACCCATCACAATGGGCTGCCCATACGGTTCAAATACAAAAGAGTGTGGGCCGAGTGTGTTTAGGAACCACAGCCCAAAGGCTTGTGCGTTCGGGTTGCTGTTGTGCGATTGGTTTATTTCGTGTGATCCTAATACATACATACAAACACAACACATATTCACATAACATTTCATTAATCATCAAAGTTTGCATAATCACATAAGGTCCACATACGTTACATCAAGGTACAAAGATAGGTTTGAAATACGAGTTGTCACATTATCCCCAAGTTGAAAGAAATTTCGTCCCGAAATTTGGTACGTACTCACTGAGGAAGCTAGTTAAGTTGCATGGTTTTCCTGGGGTGTCACAGGATGTATTCTATTAAACTATGATACTTGAGACTTTTTGGAAACTAAACTCTATCCTATGTGTATGTGAAACTTGTGATTCTTGTATTCTATGTCCTATGTGGACGTTTAATCCAGGGTGTGTAGTTCCGCCTTAACAATAGTAGCGCTATAGGAGATGCACCTCCCCATTATTCTCAGGGGTATTGTTAGGAGGATTCTAGTTTTCCTTGAGACTTGGGAAAACAACAAAGCATCGGGATACTTGGGCTATCACTTGTTGGATTGCGAACACTAGCATGGCTGAAACTATTTTGTTACATTTACATATGGATATGAGAATTTTAATCTATTATTCTATTACTCAAACTTGTATACTCGCCAATACGTTTTGTACTGGCTATATTTTAATACATGTTACAGGCTGACAAGATGCTAGGATTCTTGGAATCAAGCTAGGATGATGCTTAGAAACTCATCTAGATAATTAAGTTTTGAACATTATTGAGACTTGATGTGCTTTGATACTTTGTGATGGTTGTTGGGTCTTAGACAATGTTGAATCAATCTAATTTAGAATGAAACTATTTAGTGTTATGGAATCTCATGAGCAATCTGAAAGCTTAGTGCTCGCACCCCGATGTTTCCGCCATCGGTTGGGGTGTGACAGATTGGTATCAGAGCCATAACTATAGGGAATTAGGATAAGTAGGAATACTTGCCCTAGTCTATAGTTCTAGGAATCTTGATTCTTATCTGTTGTTTAAGACTTATGCATTCTACCGTATCTGCTTCCTAGCAGCACACTTCCCTGTTAAACTTACATGCCTTTCCTAAGGTTGATACAATATACACTTGATACCTTGAAAACACTGTTAATCAGTATTTGTATTTTGCACGAGGTTTGCCCTCAAGTCAGGAGTGACATCCAACCCTTGATGGAAAATCTCCATATTATTCTAGTAGGTCTTGTTTGCGGATAAGTACCAACGCTATTAGGGTACGATGTTGTCAAGTTAGAGGTGCAACTCAGACCTTGATAACTAGTCCCACTCCTTGATGTTTTTATGTCTCGCCAAAGTCTCGAAACTTCCATTCAATTAGGAACGTGAAATGACCAAAAGGACGAATATCGTAGGCCTAACATCAATGACGTATTTGTCTGAGTAAGTCAAGACACGCTGCCTCAATTCGAAATGGGTTCGAATCGCTTTGGTTAGTCGCCATTCCTCTACCAGGAACAATCCTATGTTTTACGAGCCTATCTTTTATGTCATCTCGATTTTATGTGTGGTTTTAAGCTTGATTCATCAGTTATCTTGATTCTTTGTTTATTTTTAGACTTTTTACACGAATACGCATGTTTGTCCGCAATCTAAAACGTTAACTCTAATCTCAGGATCAAACTAAATTTATGAAGCTTTATTCATGATGATTAATCTATGTGGGAATCTTAATTGACTATGATACTGTGTGAAGCTATCTGATGAATCTATGTGTTATTGTGGTTGTAAGACACTAAATGTAACATGGCATAGAATATGAAGGGAAAGTAACATGTCCGAAACATGGTGGATACGCCGCTGGTACTTCCTATATATAAGTGTTTCTGACATGTTGCCAACTTTCGTACTAAGTGCCATGCGAAACTTAGTGTTTTGCAGACCGGTGACGAGGTGGTTGAGATCTAAGCTATGGAAACTACTTGTGTAATCTATGTGCAATCTATGTGTAATCTACGTATACTTTAGCATAATCTACTTGTAATCTAAGTATGTGTTGTTTTGAGAAACAAAATGCGAAACGTAGCCTAGCGCCAAGGACGAGGAGGATGTGGCATGTCCGAAACATGGTGGATACGCCGCTGGTACTTCATATATATAAGTGTTTCTGGCATGTTACCGAAACTTCGTACCACGCGCTAAGTGAAGTTCGTAGTTTGTAGGCTCGGGCTGAAGTTGTGGAATCTATTTGGCTAATCTATGTTGTTGAATCTATTTGGTTAATCTATGTTATGAGAAGTGGTGAAATCTAATGTTGTGGTTAACGAAGCATGACACCGATGACGAGACGGACGTGGCATGATTAAAGCATGGTGGATACGCCGCTGGTACTTCCTGTATATAAGTACTTCCGTCATGTTGCCGAACTTTCGTAGCACGTGCCATGCGGGATTTCGTTGTTGTGGATTGTTAACACTAATCTAAGAGAATCTATATGAAACTATTGGAATCTATTGAATCTATGTGAAACTATTGGAAACTATTGGAGTCTATTGGAATCTATGAGAAACTATTGAATCTATTGGAACCCATTGAATCTATTGGAATCTCTGTGAATCTATGATGATGATGATGATGAGTGTGTTTTGCGACACGTAACATGACACCGAGTACGAGGCGAAAGCGATGTGCCCGAAGCGTGGTGGATACGCCACTGGTACTTCTTATATATAAGCGTTTCTGACCTGTTGCCAAACTTCGTACAACGTGCCATGCGAAGGTTGTGGGTTGTGGTGTTGAGTCTATTGGAAATCTATGTGAAACTTGAATCTTCAATCTATGTGAATCTTGTTAAATCTTGAGTCTTAAGCTATCGTGTGTGAATCTATATTGTGAGACTTTAGACTTATACGATCCTTTTGTCGGATCTTTAGATCTCTTCTCAAAAGCTATCCGACACTCTCAAGAGATCCAGGGAAAAGTCTCAAAAAAAGATGATGTCCTTCATGGTCAACCAGATTGCTCGAGTTGTGCCAAAGATCGACTATGAGATCCAAGGATCAAACACTCCTCCATCCTCTGTGGATTCGAAGGCCGAGAAGCTAAAGCCTACAAAGTTCAGTTACAAACATTTCATTTCTTGCAACCCTAAGCCTTTCACGGGCAGTGATGGGGTGACTGTTATGCTTGAGTGGGTTGACAGTATTGAGGTTACCTTTATCAACAGCGAGTGCCCAGATCATCTAAAGACTAGGTGTGCAACTGGAATGTTTCAAGGCAGAGCGTTGGAGTAGTGGTCAAATGAGAGAAACATCCGTTCGAACGAAGAAGCCTATGCTCTTCTGTGGGCTGAGGTGCGAGAACTAACGATGCTTGAGTTCTGCCCTCCCCATGAATAATTGAAGCTTGAAGAAGAGTTCTGGAACTTGAAGCAGATTGGTGATGATAATCTGGCTTATCCTACTCGTTTCAAGCAGCTCAACTTGATCATTCCACACTTGGTTTCGACTCCTAAGCGCATGATAACCAAGTACATCAATGGTTTACCTCCTGCTATGCGTGATTTTATTGAAGCAGCTCAACTCGACACTATTGAGGAAGTCTACCGTCTTGCAGCTAGTCTCAACAACAACCGCGTTCGTGATAAGCAGTTTGCTAACTCTGCTCCATCCAAGTCTGCACATCAAGTTACACAGCAGCCAAGTGGTAGCAAGAACAAGAGGCGGAAGTCTCAGGGTTCAGGATGCAATGCTGTTGTTCTTGCGGCGAGCCCTGCTGCTAAACCTGCTCCTGCTACTGCTATTCAGAACCCTACTGTACCTGAAGTCAAGAAGCAGTACTCTGGGTCTTACCCCAAGTGTACAACTTGCAACTTTCATCATCCTGCTAATTCTGCATGTCGTTTGTGCACCAACTGCAATCGCTATGGTCACACGACTCCTTACTGTTGTCAAGCTAACCCTGCTCAACCAGCTCAGCAAGTCCCAGCTCAGGCAGCCATACTAGCTCTTCCAGCTCCTCAGCAGAATCCTAGGCCAGTTAATGCTGTTCGTGCATGCTACAAGTGTGGAGATATAACCCATCTTCGTAACCAGTGTCCTCAGCTGAACCATGACCAACAGCCAGCCGCTCGTGGGCGAGCGTTCAATCTTAATGCTAACCAGGCTCATAACGACAATGACATCGTTAATGGTACGTTTCTCGTGAATAACCTTTACTCTTCGATTCTATTTGATACCGGTGCCGATAGAAGTTTTGTGTCTGTGGAATTTGAATCTTTGTGAAATTATGCACGCTCTAAGTTACCTAAGTCGTTTTCGGTGGAGATTGCCGATGGGAAGTCTATCCTAGTTGATTCTATTCACTGTGGTTGTTCCTTGATTCTTAACGACCATGTGTTTACTATTGAACTAATACACATGCAATTGGGTAGTTTTGATGTCATTATCGGTATGGATTGGTTGCGTAAGAACCATGCCGAGATTGCTTGTCATGAGAAGTTTGTTCATCTACCTCTACCGTCTAGTGATATTTTGCACGTCTACGGAGACCGACCTTCAAAAGGACTGAAGTTGATGTCATGTACTCAAGCGAACATATGCTTACGTAAACAAAACTTTGCCTTCTTGGCCCACGTGGTGGAACAAAAGGGCAAAGGGTAGAACATAAGTGACGTTCCAGTAGTGTGTGATTTCCCTGATGTCTTTCCTGAAGATCTTCCTAGTCTTCCTCCTCCCAGATCCGTTGACTTTTGTATTGATCTCATACCTGGTGCGACTCATGTAGCCAAGGCTCCTTATCGACTTGCACCTTCTGAGATGCAAGATTTATCCAGCCAACTACAAGAACTGCTCAACAAGGGATTCATTCATCCAAGTACCTCTCCGTGGGGTGCTCCCGTACTATTTGTCAAGAAGAAAGATGGTTCGTTTCGTATGTGTATCGACTATCGTGAACTTAACAAGCTTACCGTTAAGAATCGTTACCCTCTTCCTCGTATTGATGATCTATTTGACCAACTACAAGGCGTCACCTATTTCTAGAAAATCGATCTTCGTTCTGGTTATCATCAGCTTCGTGTACTCGAGGATGATGTACCCAAAACTGCCTTTCGTACTCGTTATGGACATTACGAGTTCGTGGTCATGCCTTTTGGATTGACCAACGCACCCGCTGTGTTCATGGATCTTATGAATCATGTGTGTAAACCTTATCTTGATCGTTTTGTGATAGTCTTTATTGATGATATTCTCATTTATTCTAAATCTGAGGCTAATCATGCTCGTCATTTACGCTTGATGCTTGAACTCTTAGGTGGTGAACGCTTGTATGCTAAATTTTCTAAGTGTGAGTTTTAGATTGATGAAGTGCAATTTCTTGGTCATGTCGTTAGTCAGCAAGGTATTCATGTTGATCCGTTAAAAATCGAAGTAGTGAAGAATTGGAGTATGCCAAAATCTGCATCTGAGATTCGTTCCTTTCTAGGATTGGCGGGTTATTACCGCCGATTCATCTCAGACTTATCTAAGATTGCTGTACCTCTCACATCGTTGACTCAAAAAGAGAGACCTTTTGCTTGGGGTCCCGAGCAAGAGGAATCTTTTCAAACTCTTAAGACCCTTTTGTTTAACGCTCCTGTACTAACCCTACCTGATGGGAATGACGATTTCGTGGTATATTGCGATGCCTCAAACCGTGGATTGGGCTGTGTGCTCATGCAGCGGGACAAGGTTATTGCTTATGCCTCTCATCAACTCAAAGTACATGAGAAAAACTACACTACTCCTGATCTGGTGCTTGGTGCAGTTGTATTTGCGTTAAAGATCTGGAGACACTACCTGTATGGTACAAAGTGTGTGGTTTTCACCGACCATAAGAGCCTTCAACACATCTTTGACCAAAAAGAACTGAACATGTGACAGAGACGTTGGGTGGAGCTGCTTAACGACTATGACTGTGAAATTCGCTATCATCCTGGCAAGGCGAATGTAGTGGCCGACGCTCTTAGTCGTAAAACTCATTTTAAGGCTATTCGTATCTCTAGTGACCTCCACGCTTGTATTCGTGAAGATCAGTATTCATCAACTAATGAAGGTAGTCTATCTGTTGAAGTTCTTGGTGCTAATGTGACTCAACTCAAAACTAAATCTGATGGTCTTCAGTACTATCTCAATCGCATCTAGGTGCTAGATCGCGATAACCTTCGTGAGCTCATTATGAATGAGGCTCACAAATCTCGTTACTCTATTCTTCCAGGTGCCGATAGGATGTACCATGATCTGCGTATGACTTATTGGTAGCCCAGTATGAAGAAGGACATTGCTGTATATGTTTCTAAATGCCTTACTTGCTCGAAGGTAAAGGCTGAACATCAGCGTCCTTCAGGACTCTTAGAACAACCCGAAATCCCAGTTTGGAAATGGGATAGCATTGCTATGGACTTTATTACCAAACTACCCCGCACACCGTTTGGTCACGATAGTATCTGGGTGATCGTTGAGCGTTTGACCAAATCAGCCCACTTTCTTCCAATTCGCGAAGATTATAAAGTGGAGAAACTTGATCGAATCTATACTGATGAGATTATATGCCGTCATGGCATACTTTTCAATCCGCTATGGGTTCTCATTTGAATCTTAGCACGGCCTTTCATCCTCAAACGGATGGACAGACCGAGCGTACTATTCAGACCCTAGAGGATATGCTCCGTTCTTGTGTCATTGACTTTGGTGGTAACTGGGATGTACATTTACCGTTGATTGAGTTCTCGAACAACAACAGCTATCATTCCAGTATTCAGATGGCTCCTTTCAAAGCTTTGTATGGCCGCTAGTGCCGATCTCCTCTCAGCTGGCATGAGATTGGTGACAAGCAGTTTACTGGCCCTGAAATCATTCAAAAGACAACGGATAAGATTCTTCAGATCAGTGATAACTTGATCAAGGCTAGGAGCAGACAAAAGAGCTATGCTGATAACAGGCGCAAGCCTCTGGAATTTGATGTTGGTGACCGAGTTCTTCTCAAGGTATCTCCCTGGAAGGGAGTAGTTCGTTTTGGTAAGAAGGGAAAGCTCGCTCCTCACTATGTGGGTCCTTTCAAGATACTCGAAAGGATTGGCAAGGTGGCGTACAGACTCGACCTGCCACAAGAACTAAACAACGTACATCTAGTTTTCCACATATCAAACCTACGCAAATTCCTAGTCGACGAGGAACTGCAGGTTCCCCTTGAAGACTTGAAAATCAACGAAGTTGTACACTTTGTGGAGAAGCTGGTCGAAATCATGGATCAGGGCGTCAAGCGACTGAGGCGCAGCAAAATTCCCATACTAAAGGTTTGATGGGAAGGAAAGCGTGGCGCCGAATTCACTTGGGAACTGAAAAGTGAGATGAAGACCAAGTATCCGCAGCTCTTCGAGCAGTCTTCTTCTTAGATTTCGGGGATGAAATCTCCTAAAGGAGGGGAGACTGTAACGCCTACATCCTTAGCCTTTTAGCTTTTGTCACTTTTAGTCCCTAAACTATGTGATAATTAATACTTTAATACTTGGTGAATCTTATGCTATGATTCTTGATGCTTGATACTATGGAAACTATGATTCTATGATACTATGATTGTATGAGAGTTGATTCTATGATTCTTGATACTTGATACTTTGGTGCTTGACTCTTGAGGCTCATGAAACTTGAGACTTGGTTGAACGAGGGACTGGAGTCTTGTCACTTGTAGAAACTATGGAAACTTTTGTGTTAATGCTATAATCTAGTTATACTATTACCCAATAATGCACAACGCAACACTTAATCTAACTCGCGAAACAAATCAAAGACAGGAACGCGGAAAGGATGGGATTGACTGAATGGCAATCCGATCGGATGACCAACCGATCGGATGGCCATTCGACCGAGCTGCCATCTAATCCGTGCACACCGCCTCACTCACTTTTCTACATTTTTCGGAAATTTCGTTACGTTTTACACTAGATTCTTGTACATCTATGATCTACACGCTATTCTTCACATGATTCTCCTTTAAAATCTGACTTTTCACCGTGAAATCTTTGAGATTTGAGCCCTTAAGGGTGACGTCACCATGGCGGTTTGTACAAACTGTTGAGTGATGTCATTCCGTTCAAGATCTAGCTCAGATCTAAGGAATTTCATGTGTTTGGCACTGAATCTTAACTAAATCCAGACTTTTCGGCTAAAACTTATGTTTTCTTCATCTTTTCTTAAACTTTCACTTAAAACGGTGGGATCTGGATCTAAACGGACTATAGACTTGATGATTAGTCTGGAGTTGGTTTGGAAAAAGGATTGTTGCCGGAGAAGATGACCGGAGTACGGATTCTGACATAAGCACCATCACGAATAGATGGCTGAACGGACTGGGGTGATTCCCACCCGATCAGATCGGCTGTACACTGTTGTGTTTACCATTGTCTCAATACGTACCATGTCGACACTGTTTGAACAGAAACTTAGAAACCTTACAGGGTTGGGAACGGGACAGAGACAACTCAATCGAATGGCAATCCAATCAGATAGCCATCCGATCGAACTGCCATCCGATCAGGTGACACTTGCCTTGTAACCTTAGTCATTTTAGAAACTTTAAATCTTTGATCTGTCACACCCCGACCGTGTAAAACAACAACCGCGGCGGAAACCTCGGGGAGTGTCGTAACAGAATCATTGTTTCACAGCACATGGTAATTGAAGTTTTGTTTTATTGAATTAAAATGTTTACATTGTCTAGGAAATTACAGAAGCATAACATGAATTAAACTGTCTTTCATAGTTTTAAGTCACCAAGGCCCTCGTCCGATCCTATGTTTGCATCATGATCATCTAACAATAGCACCTGAAACACATGTGAAAATAGGTACGTCAGCATAAAAATGCCTGTGAGATGAATAGGTTTATTTGATGAAGGATTCATGACTTGTAGTTGAAAGAAATGTTTAACAAAAAAGTTAGTCATGAATCTTATTAAAAGTGTTTTCTTTTATAAATCATACGAAGTTCGATAAGGAAATCAAATGTTATAAAAGAAAGGTGTAAGGTTAAATGAATAACCAAGTAAAATAAGTTTGTATAAAATATGTCGTTTGTAAACCAATGTCTTGTGTAAATGTGTAGTTTGTATAAAATGTATCATGTCTTTGTCTAAGTGGTTTAGATAACGCTACGATATGTAATATCATAAAGGCATTTATATATAGGAAGTAGCATCGACGTATCCACCATGCGTTTATCATATTACACACGTTCCATTATTTAAATCACTTATAAATAAACCACCAAAAATGTCTTGTAAAGTAAATGTCAAGTAACAACAATATCATGTACGTTGAATAAATAGTGTTTACTCCATCCAATAATGTAAAATGTCAATGTATAAACAAATGTTATGTGAAATCAAATGTTATGTACAGTGAATTAAAAAGAATTTACTCAACCCCGCATGTAAAATGTACAAAACAATGTATTTGAATAAATCATAGTTTAGGTCAAAAGTTATGTTTTGTAAAATCAATGCTTTACTGATAAGAACATTTATGTGGTAATGTTTATCGTATACATCCAAGCCTTGAGACTGAAGGACAAACCCTTAACAAGTTAAAGGTTTATCAAAATGTTTTCGGATTCTGTCATTCCTTACGTCCAAACAAACCTAGGATTCCAGGAATGGGAGTTGTCAATTCCTATGGTACCACTATATACTACCGAGCGGCGTGATTAGTGTTAATGAATGTATTTTTGACCCATTAAACAAACCAAATGTCATACCAAATGTAAGCATGTTATGTGAAAACAATGTACTAAGTATGCTAAATGAACATACATAGCAAAAATGTGATGTAAATCAATGTGTACATATTCTGAAATAAACATATGAAACAAATGTGTTTATGAAATTAATGTGCTAGCATGCTCAGTCAATATACATAGCAAAGCATAAATGAAATCATGTATTATATGCGTACTAATGAACATAGCAAGTTTATGTCACGAAAGCATGAAAAGCACGAAAGTAACAAGTAGGCACATGTATATCACCTCAAAATATTTGAAAACAGTAAAAGAGGGGACTATGTACTCACTTGATGTCACACCCCGACCACGTAAAACAACAAAACGTGGCGGAAACATCGGGGAGTGTTGTAACAGAATCATTGTTTCACAACCATGGATTAAACAGTTTCGTTTTATTTAATTAAATGTATTACATTACATTGGAATTAGAAATAAAACAGGAACAAATAAACTTTCATAGTTATTAAGTCACTAAGGCCTCGTCCATTCCTATGTGAGCGTTCACAAATATCATCATCAAAGATCATCAACTATGGCACCTGAAACACATGTGAAAATACGTCAGCATAAAAATGTCGGCGAGTACATAGGTTTTATGCGAGTGTCAGATTCATGGCTTGTTTTACATGTTGCAATACTTATTTAAAAACCTTATTTTGAAAAGTATAGTATTGCGACATAATTAACCAACTCAAGTCAAGTTGGATATGATTTATAAAATCTCGTAGCCATGATTCTTAACTCCAAAACATTTGTTTTATGAAATCAAATTGTAAAACATATCGTAGAAATTCGTTAACAAAACTCGTATGGTTTATATTATTCAGAAAACATCATTGTGTGACATCGTTTCAAAATCGTTTATCCAAGTGATCTAGATAATGCAACGATATATAATGTGTTAAAAGCACTTATATATAGGAAGTACCAGCGGCGTATCCACCATGCTTTTAACACATTACACCCGCCCCGTTACCTAATCACTTCCCTAACCCAATGGTTCAAACAGTTACAAATGGTTCACATATATCAAATGGTTACAAATGGTTCACATGTATCCAACGATTTCAAATGGTTCACATACATCAAATGATTACAAATGGTTCACATACATCCAATGATTACAAATGGTTCACATACATCAAATGGTTACAAATGGTTCAAAACGTAAAACAATTGCTCTTGCATGTTAAGTGAACATACATAGCAAAACATAATGAAATCATGTACTAATAGTGTACTAATGAACATAGCAAGTATATGATATGAAAACATGAAAAGCATTAAAGTAACAAGTAGGCACATGTGTTCCACCCCAAAACAGTTGAAAACAGTAAAAGAGGGGACTATGTACTCACTTGAGAGTACTTAGAAGTCTTGAACAACTACCAAGCAAGCTAGAGGGATCATGGAAATCAAACGGCACCTAATATAGGTAACTATGTAAATAAACGGACCTAAACCGAAAGATCGGATAGAATGAGGTCTCGTAAACCAAATGAGTATAGGAACTCATGTAATATGGTTTAACAAAGCCTACATTCTAAAATGAAGCCTAACCTAAGTGCTTACGACCTATTACGACCCATTTAGGTAGCTTACGCTACTTTAACGCGTCGTTCGTGTAAAACGCATTTGGAATGCCTAACTAGTCCTATGACAAGTATTATATGCCTTAACATGTCTAATAATGTTACCTAATCAGTTTAGATGTCAAAATTTAGGTTACATATGCTTAAAATGAATTTATGCGCAAAAAGGGCATTTTGGTAATTTTCCTAAGGCATATAAATTACCTATCATACCACTAACTAAACGAAGTGACCATAAGGTATAACCTCGGAAGGTTATTCCCTATACAACTATGGTCACTAAACATGTTGGGTTGGATCCTAATGATCGACCAAACGGGTCTAGTTCGAAAGTCTAAGCGGTTGTTTAGACCGCTTGACTTACGACTCTACATAAGCACTAAACCTAAAGTGACGAGCTAAACATGTTAAAACATGTTTAACGAAGTTAGAAAACAGGTTTGGTATCAAAACAAACGGTGTTGATACGTAAAAGTAGTTTGGTTACAAAATACGCAAGAATACGCATTTTGGCCGAAACTACGACTCGCCACTATACCTAGATAACGTGGTAATCAGTAGGTATAGTCATAAGAGACTAAAACCATCATGATTATGCTCACGTTATGAAGTTCAAATGAACTTCGTATTGACCATAAACTGGTCAATGCAGAAAGTCAAACAAAGTTTGACTTTCACGCTAAAAATGCATAAAAGAACGAAAAAGGACTTACAAAAGGTCCAAGGAGGTTTGATCGAATTTATTCTCAGGTATGAAGTGCAAGACTTCAACTTAGAGAATGAAAATCAGATCAAATGTGAGTTTGAGAGCAAAGGGGGTGGGGTTTATATAGTTTTTGCACAACCGTTAAGATCATTCATCGTAAAACGAGCTTCGATCTCATCCGTACACATGTGCCCATGGTTTTGTGAAACCATGGGAGCCCTAGTTTCATTAAAACCATGTGAAAATGAGGGGAACAACTGGAACAAGCTGGAATTTAGATTTTTCATTTTGGTCCCTTCCTAAGATAACTATGGCAGAATGTCAATTTTGGTACCTGAATGGGCAAAACATGGTTTTTGATGCATTTTTGACACGTTTAAGCCCCGTTAATCCCATTTCAAGGCTCTAAAATGAAGTTAAAGTATAGGGAACATGAAAAATTCTCAAAAATATCTCGTATGTCGGTTCGTTTGGTCGTACGGTTGCGTTGTTCGGTTAATTACGACGAAACACGAATGAATGCGAAAAACGATTCAAATTACACGACGAATGGAATTTTATCATGCCAATCACTAAAATAAAATATTTTAATGATTACATAAAGTTTTGGATGTCCGGATGTATTAAGAACATAAGATACGCGCGAAAATGCAAACTTATGCACTTTTTGACGCTTTTAGTCCCTGAATAACCAAAAAGTTTATTTTAGCACACCGAACCCCTCAAAGCCTCTTTCTAAGCTATGTAAAGGATATTTAGGGTATGTTTAACTTATGGTCATGTTCCGGAATGTTCGTTACAGTACAAATCGGCATACTTTCACAGTTTGTCGAAATTAGTCCTTGTAAGCGAATAAACTTGATTTCGCCACACCAAACCCTCCAAAACTTATTTCTAAGTTATGTAAAGGTTATTTATGGTATGTTAAGCCTATTTCACTATTCCGGAGTGTTCGTTGCATTAAACTGGTTATATTTGCGCATCAGTGCGCGTATAACCTTCCAGAAAGCGATTTAAAGCTTGAAATCGAACAAGAATTGATATGTGCAAAAGATACACATATTTATACAAATCCCAAGTATGAAATACAATATTTCATTGGTTTGGTATTAGTTTGATGGTCGCAGAGGCACAGGTGTCACAGTCTCCCCTACTTTAGGAAATTTCGTCCCGAAATTTATTCGTAGGAGTCTGTCTGTGACGCTGTGTTAAATATTTGTCTTGCATGGAATCTAGGGTGTTTATCTATTTGCGTAGAATAACCCATCAAAGATATGCAAGGCATAATCCTGTTATTTCTCTCAACGGACATTCTTCAGAATCGAAAATGAACAGAATGAGTCTTTTTCCTCAATGGGTATTCTTCAGAAATGGAAAATGAAGGAATAAACAAAGGATATTCATTTCCCTCGATGGATATTCTTCAAAAACGAAAATGAACGGAATGAGTCATTTTCCTCAATGGGTATTCTTCAGAAACGGAAATGAAGGATTAAACAAAAGGATATTCATTTCCCTCGATGGGTATTCTTCAGAAACGAAAATGCACGGAATGAGTCATTTTCCTCAATGGGTATTCTTCAGAAACGGAAATGAAGGATTAAACAAAAGGATATTAATTTCCCTCGATGGGTATTCTTCAGAAACGAAAATGCACGGAATGAGTCATTTTCCTCAATGGGTATTCTTCAGAAACGGAAATGAAGGATTAAACAAAAGGATATTCATTTCCCTCGATGGGTATTCTTCAGAAACGAACCTAGGTTTCCAGGAATGGGAGTTGTCAATTCATATGGTACCACTACATACTACCGAGCGGCGTGATCAGTGTTAATAAATGTATTTTTGACCTGTTAAACAAACCAAATGTCATACCAAATGTAAGCATGTTATGTGAAAACAATGTACTAAGTATGCTAAATGAACAAACATAGCAAAAATGTGATGTAAATCAATGTGTACATATGCTGAAATAAACATATGAAACAAATGTGATTATGAAATCAATGTGCTAGCATGCTCAGTCAACATACATAGCAAAGCATAAATGAAATCATGTATTATATGCGTATTAATGAACATAGCAAGTTTATGTCATGAAAGCATGAAAAGCACGAAAGTAACAAGTAGGCACATGTGTATCACCCCAAAATATTTGAAAACAGTAAAAGAGGGGACTATGTACTCACTTAATAATGCTTAAGAGTCTTGAAATAACAACCAAATAATGCTCAAAGGATCACGGAATCAAACAACACCTATTACAGGTAACTATGTTAATAGACCAGACCTAAATCGGAAGATCAGATAAAATGAGGCCTCGTAAACCAAATGAGTATTGGAACTCATATAATATGGTTTAACAAAGCCTACATTCTAAATTGGAACCTATCCTAAGTACTTACGACCCGTTACGACTCGTTAAGGTAGTCTACGCTACTATAACGCGTCGTTCGCGTAAAACGCGTTTGGACCGCCTAACTAGTCCTATGACAAGGATTATACGCCTTAACATGTCTAATAATATTGCCTAATCAGTTTAGATGTCAAAATTTAGGTTACGTATGCTTAAAATTAAATTATGCGTAAAAAGGGCATTTTGGTCATTTTCCTAAGGCATATAAACTACCTATCATACAACTAACTAAACGAAGTGACCATAAGGTATAACCTCAGAAGGTTATTCCCTATATAACTATGGTCACAAAATGTGTTTGGTTGGATCCTAATGATCGACCAAAGGGGTCGGGTTCGAAAGTCTAAGCGGTTGTTTAGACCGCTTAACTTACGACCCTATACAAGCACTAGACTAAAAGTGACGAGTTAAACATGTTAAAACATGTTTAACTAAGTTAGAAAACAAGTTTGATATCAAAACAAAGTGTTTTGATACCCAAAAATAGCTTCATTGGAAAATACGCATAAACACTTATTTTGACCGAAACTTTGACTCGTCACTACGCCTAATCAACGTGGTAATCAGTAGGTATAGTCACAAGGGACTCTAACCATCGTGATTACGCTCACGTTGCAAAGTTCAAACGAACTTTGTGTTGACCAAACCATGGTCAAAGCAGAAAGTCAAACACTGTTTGACTTTGATGCTTGAAATGCATAACCAAGCATGAAGGAGACTTACAAAGGGTCCAAGCTTGGATCAAGAACAAGAAAACTCAGGTAGGTGGCCTTCACAAGGTGATTGCCTCCACTTACAGTTTATAGAGAAGAAAAAAGTAATTAAGCAAGTTGGAATGAAGAATTATGCACTTATTTATAGTTGTGGATGATGCACAAGATCATTCCAAGTGTTAGGAGGCTTTAAGAGATGATAACAAGTGTCCTAACAGGTGGCATAGCAGTTTAGAAGCCCATGGTTTCGATTTGATAGGTTTTGGAAGCTTGGAGTGGCCACCAAGCAAAAAACTGCAATGCTGGCAGACCAAACCATAAGTCACGTTCTGGAAACCGTAAGCCACGGTCGGGCCAGGCTGGTCACACTCACAAGTTTTCATTTGTTGCAACTTTAGCCCCTTTGACATCCAAACTTGCGTTTTTCACTTCTAACACCCGTTTAACCAAATTTTTAGACTCTATAAGGATGTTAAAGCATAGGGGACTTGAAATATGCTTGGAAATATCATGGATGTCGGTTCGTTTGGCCGTACGATCGTGTTGTTCTGTTAGTTACGACGAAACTCGAACGGACGCGAAAACGATCCAAATTAAACGACGAATGGTATTTTTGCATTCCCATCACTAAAATAAAATATTTTAATGATTAAAAAATTTTTGGATGTCCGGATATGTTCAGAACGTAAGATATGCGCGTAAATGCAAACTTATGCACTTTTTGACGCTTTTAGTCCCTATTGATCAAATAAGTTTATTTTTGCACACAGAACCCCTCAAGGCCTATTTCTAAGCTATGTAAAGGTTATTTATGGTATGTTTGACTTATGATCATGTTCCAGAATGTACGTTACTATACGAATCGGCAGACTTTCACAGTTTGTCGCAAATAGTCCCTGCGATCGAATAAACTTGTTTTTGCCATACCAAACCCTTTAAAACATATTTCTAAGCTATGTAAAGGTTATTTAAGGTATGTTAAGCATAAGTTGAACTTCCAGAGTGTTTGTCGTGTTAAACTGATTATGTTTACGCATCAGTTTACGTATAACTTTCAAGAAAGCGATATAGAGTTTGAAATTGAACAAAAATCAAAACGTGCAAAATGTCAAACACAAATAAACAAACAATGGGGTCAAAATACATTGTTTTATTGATAATTGAACTATTCAGAGTTTGTATAACGATTACACAAGCACAGGTGTCACATGATCGTCGAATGGTAATCCGACCGGATAGCCATCCGATCGAAGTAACAAGATGTTTTGAAACCTTCCAATAGTTAGAATCTTTTGAGACTTTGAATCTTTGAAAACTTGGAACTTTGGATCGAATGGCAATCTGATCGTGTAGCCATCCGATCGAATAGCCATCCGATCAAGGTAACCTGAGTTGACACTTGACTTGACATTTTGAGAATCTCAACACTTGGATCGAATGACCATTCATTCGAATGGCCATCCGTATGGATGACCATTTGATCGGATGGCAATCCGTCCCCCACACCATAGTCATCCCAATTGAATGGGAATCCGATCGGATAGCCATCCGATCGAACGGCCATCCGATCAAGATGACTGATCCGACACTTGGTTTGAATCTCATTGTTTTATCCGACACTTATCTGCTGCAATCTAATCAGGCTAATCCTAAAGAGCTCCTTTTGATCCAATAACAGTTAATCTGTTAAGCAATCACAGTGAGTATACTCGATCCCTTCTTGCTTTAAACTTTGGGATGCAGCATGTATTCTATTAAACTATGATACTTTAGACTTTTTGGAAACTAAACTCTATCCTATGTGTATGTGAAACTTGTGATTCTTGTATTCTATGTGCTATGTGGACGTTTAATCCAGGGTGTTTAGTTCCGCCTTAACAATAGTAGCGCTATAGGAGATGCACCTCCCCATTATTCTCGGGGGTATTGTTAGGAGGATTCTAGTTTTCCTTGAGACTTGGCAAAACAACAAAGCATCGGGATACTTGGGCTATCACTTGTTGGACTGCGAACACTAGCATGGCTGAAACTATTTTGTTACATTTACATATGGATATGAGACTTTTAATCTATTATTCTATTACTCAAAATTGTATACTCGCCAGTACGTTTTGTGCTGGCTATATTTTAATACATGTTGCAGGCTGACAGGATGCTAGGATTCTTGGAATCAAGCTAGGATGATGCTCAGAAAATCATCTAGATAATTAAGTTTTGAACATTATTGAGACTTGGTGTACTTTGGTACTTTGTGATGGTTGTTGGGTCTTAGACAATGTTGAATCAATCTAATTTATAATGAAACTATTAAGTGTTATGGAATCTCATGAGTAATCTGAACGCTTAGTGCTCGCACCCCGATGTTTCCGCCATCGGTTGGGGTGTGACAGTTCAAACACACAAGATCCTCTTAACACTGGCACCCTGGAAAAAGCCACCTATGCTTGTTAGATCTGAGTTAATTATCTGGCGACGTAGGATGGGCCATGTCCTTGCATAGCAAAACACCGGTTGCTGGAAATCGGTTATCTTCGGACCACATGTTCCGATGGTACCAAGTGTAGAAGATTGCAAGGTCTAAGTACCTAAGAAACCTGAGAATTACCCTGAGCAGGATTTCAAAAAAAAATGAGTTAGATGCTAAAGCATTCAGTATAGTTGCTACAGCACTACCCAATGACATCTATGCTGGCCTGTTACATTGTAACAGTGTAAAAGGAGTTATGGGATGCACTAAAAGAGCAATTCGGTGGTACAGAAAAGGTCATTGAGAACAACAGAGAAGTGTTGAACCAACAATATGAAACGTTTTGTCATGTTAAGGGAGAGTCATTAAACCAACAGTTTGAAAGGTTTAGTTATCTGATTAGTGAGCTAAACCTGGTTAATGTGGAATATGCTAACTCAACTTTAAATAGTAGGTTCCTTAGATCATTGCCAAAAAAGTGGGACACTATAGCCTTTGTTACTAGAAATTCAGTTGGGGTTCAAGGAGATGAGTTTGACTCAACTTCATGGTAGGCTTCTCAGGTATGAAAGAGAGCTTAACCAGAAAAAGAAGTTACAAGAGTTAGAGAAAGTGGCTGATGATTACTCTTTTGGTAATATAACACTCTTTGGTCAGGAAGAGTCATCTGGTGGTAGTAAGGATCAAGTTATGATCATTTCATTGACATAACATATGGTGGAGCATTCGACTCTGATTCTTACTCACCCAACTATGCTTTTACAGCTAATGGGAAAACCAGATCTCTGACAATTTGTCTTTTGAATTGAATGACTTTCAACATTTTGACCCCACAGATCTGGAAGAAATGGACATTTTACATCAACTTGCCTTGTTGAGTGTGAGAACAAGCAAGTTTTATACAAGAACTGGTAGGAAGTTTCCAGGGTTCCATGGGAATTTAAAGGTTGGGTTAGATAAATCAAAGATTAAGTGTTATAAGTGTAACAGGCTTGGTCACTTTGCTAGGGAATGTTGGAGTCAAAAGAATGGTCCTATAATCCCTCACCCTAGTCCAAGACCTCAAAACACCTAAAACACTGTTCATTATTCCCAATATACCCCTGCTCTTCAAATGCAAAACACTGCTCATTTTGCACACCCTGTAAACATTGTTCCTGTCCAGTATGTCCAAAAATATTGTTCCTCAAATTCAGTATGTCCAAGCCCCATCACCCTAGGTTCAAGTGCAAACGGCACCACAAGCTGTACAAACATCTGTTCCAGCAGAGGCCAGTCAATAGAGCTTCTTTACACAAGGCTTTGTTGATTGGAGTAGCTTACCTGAGGACTTAACTGACAAAAACTTTGCTCTAGTTGCTAATTCTGATGTTTTACCTGATGAATTTTGTTTTATGGCATTAGAGACAATACATGAAGGGCTTGAAGCTGAGGAAGTGGAGTCCAAATCTGAAGTGGTAGAAAAAAAAGCTGAAACATATGTTAGAGCAGAAATTGTTGGTGAACAGGTGTTAGAAGAAAAGGTTGCTGAACCTCTATTGGAGCCTCTGGCTGACCCATGGGATTCCAGTGTGTGTGATGGTGAATGTGATTGTGATTGTGCCATGATAGCTGCTGCTAAGGTATCACCTCAGGTTTTAAAAGACTTGTGTTCAAATAAATGCTTTATTGCTTTTGCTAACATAAAAGAGGTGAATGAAAACCTTAGAAACAAGATCTTAAATGATGAAGTACAAATTGAGAAAACTTTTAAAGAGTTAAAATCCAAATTGTTTGAAAAAGAAAATGAAATTAGCAGCTTAAAACATGAATCAAGCATAACCAAAGATCAACTCCAAACAATGGTAGAAAAATACCAAAGTTGTAAAAAGGAGCTTAAGTTTACCCAAATCACTTGTGAAAAATGAGTAGAATCTTGTAAAGGTTATGAGTTGATGCCTGAGAAGCAGATCAAAAGCAATATGAAATTTGGCATTGGATTTAGGAAAAATGACCAAATTTCTGAAAACACTGCTGTAAATGAATCTGGCTTGGTTGAAGTAATACCCACCAATCTGGCTGGTCAAGAAATCAAAGTCACTGATAAAAATTGAAAGAAAATTGTTTTACAAAACCAGAGGGATTGTCAACTTTTGAGGAGATTGAGAAATATCAATTCAAACCCACTTGGTCTGATGAATGTGACATTCTTGAAAATTTTAAGCCAATGGATTTTTCCACAATTGAAGGTGTTAAGGCACCCAGGTCAAAATCATTCCTTTGAAAGACATCCCATCAGAGGTTACAAACTCTGTTGAAAAGAAAGTTGAAAAAAGGAAGAGAAAAGAAAAAGTCAAAAACCTGTTTTGTTATTTTTGTGAAAAGAAGAATCATGCTACAAAAGTCTGCTTTCTTCTAAAAGCATATGAGATTAACAAAACAAGTGTGATTGTGCTTGCATCTCATTGCACAATTTGTGGAAAAACAAATCATCAAACTCAACAGTGTGTTTATCTTAAAACTTTTGAAATCAAAAGAAAAGAGATAAAATTAAAAACACTGGAGAATCCACAAAAACCAACATCCAAAAAGAAACAGACTTTTGTCCTTGTCCAAACACTTGTTACTAAATAGTTGAATGGAACCTCTGTTCCTAAAGTGGTTGAAGTAACAGATGCACCATCTGCAAACAAATTCCCAAGGGGACATGGTCAACCATCATACCAAAAGGTCCCCCATGGTTATGAAGCCTACAAAAGGCCATCTAAACAAAAATTGAATAGGCATCCTTATGGTTATCATCAGTTGACAGAAGATGATCCTCAGTAGGTTACAAAAATCTGTCCAAACATCTGACTAAACCATTGTCCATTCTCCTGGACTTGAGACTGACCTGTCTGTAACCCCATCCAAAGTCATCCTTGCTTTGGAGACTCACCTTAACTAATTTGTTACTTGATGTGCATGGAGCTTCTACATGCTTAGATAGTTTATGGTATGTAGATAGTGGAGGCTCCAGGCACATTATTGGATGTAGAGCCCTACTCGAAGATTTCAAAAAAACATGGAGGGGTGATATATCCTTTGGTAACAATTCAAAAGGGATGGTGTTAGGGTCAGGGACTGTTCAGGCTGGGAAACTCAAGTTTGAAAATGTTAATCTTATTGACAATCTTAAATTTAACCTCCTTAGTGTGTCTCAAATTGTCACACCCTGATTTTTGCGGAAGCGTGATTATGTGTGACTTTCTTAATATCATTGCATTCAATCATAACAACCACTATATGATAAAACTAACGATGGTCATCCATTAAATAAGTTTTAAAAAAATAATAACAAAATTGTTTTAAAAAGTAGAATTCTAATTCGAGTACAAACCATGCAATTGTTTAAGAGTTCACAAAGACTCGACAAAAGATATTAAATAAAACCAGGATTTGGAAGACGTGTCTCGTCCAGGATAAGACACACTGACCAAACCCTAAGATCATGGATGACATCTTTTATTCTTAAACCACACTTGGAACTTCCGAACGCCCGCCAGATCCACATCTAATTCCCTGAAATACATGTAGTTTGAGAACATCAACAAAAGTTGAGCGAGTTCATGTGTCTGTTTGTGTGTACGAATAACCTTTGTAATCATTGAAAGTATGTATGTATGTTTGTAAACTCCTGGTATGAAAGCAACAAGGAAAACAGATCACCAATGGTTTACAAGGCCATTGATATGTGTGAAGTGATGCAGGAAAACTCAAACCTAGCAGATTTGTCTCCGGGAATAAGACATAGTCACCTCATGAGCCACCCTGGTCCACATAGGTATGGGCTCGCTACACCCAAATAGATCTATCACTCATGTCCCTCGGTCCAACAACGAGGATTAATGGCCTTAAGTGTTGTACCCACCACTCACATGATCAAGTAGTACCCTTCCTTAGCTAACCATACCAAATCAAAATGTTTGTAAATAGTTGTAACATGTATTTCACCCCCGAAGTTATGAAAACCAAAAACAGTTAGAGAAAAGGGGGTCATGAACTCACAGTCTTGCGTCTTCAATCCCCGTAACTCAAGCTTCTTCGGATAAAACACGACTACCTACAACGCACTATGATCTATCAGACGCGGGTCATGTCTTGACTTAGTATTAATGTCTTGAGTTACGTTTCTTCGTATCTTCGATATTATTCCAAGTTATATAATTATTTGTTAAAATAATAAATATTTTAACTTAAATTATATTTATTAAATTTTGGGAATAATTGTTATAACAATATATTTTAACTTAATACTTTCTAAGTATTTATACTTTTATATTCTTCCCAAGGATAGGTGTATATGTATTCGTATTCCGGTGTGTATTTATACGTACGAGAATACGTATTTTTATTTTATTCATTAAGTATTCTTATACTTAATTTCGTATTAATTTTCCCGGAATATTATCTTTAATAAAAGTTTGCCAATATATATTTCCAAAATATATATTTCAATAAATATTACTTAGAAAAATTATTTGTAATTTTCCTTTGGCAAAAATTATTTGTATTCTCTTATAAGTTCCAAAAATAATATATTTCCAAGTCTAACTTAGAAAATATATATGAACCCATTTTTCATCTAAAATAATATATTTCATATTTATTTGAGAAAATATAACTTTCACTCCAAAAACATTGTATTTCATACTTGTTTAAGAAAATATATATTTCTTAAAAATAATATATATCTTCTAAAAATTTCAAGAAAAATATATATTCATACTTGCCAAAAATAATATATTTTTCCCTTGTCAAAAATATGATATATTCTTGTAGTAATTGTAAAAGTCATATTTTTATTTCTTTGGTGTCCAAAATATTATTTACCAAAATATACTTTGTGAATAAATTTTCTGGAATATTTTGTAAGTTATATTCCTTTGTTTGGTTTCTCCAATATTTTTGGGGTATAATTTATATGTTCATTCTCTTGGAAATTTTGATAGTATTTTGGATTGTAATTCTTGGCATTTTGATGTGTTATATTATTTCATGTCCTAAAATAATATAACTAATACACCAAATAAACAAATAATCACACACATGGTGCCATCTCAATATATATTTCCTAAATTCATATTTAGTCACTTTTATTTATAAAAACCAACCTCCAATAATTATAATTTTTGTAACAAAATTATGGAAAAGTTTATGTGAGAATTTCATGGTTTAAAACACACTTGTAAATATTTGTTTGGAAGTATTTTTCTAAGTGTTTACATTTTTAGAAAATTTTTCCATAGTTTCCCCTAAAAATGGAGGTTTCCATGCTTTCAAGCATATCATTTTCTTTTGTAAAAATCAATACAATAAATCCACAATCAGTAATAAACAACCTTTACATACCAATTTTGCCAAAAACAAGTAATAACTACTACTTCATGAACTTGAATATTTGTAAAAATTTGTAGTAACTTACTAGTGTTATTATTAAGCCTTGTTATCCTTTAAAGTGTGATTAGTTCTTTAAAAACTTGATTTTTAAAGAATATGGATCTTTACAACTTGTGATCATCATTTCTAAAAATGTTTCTTTATGAAATTTTCTTGTTACACAAGTGTTTCTACACTTGTTTATCCACCAAAAATAAGGTTTGTTTATGTAAGAACCAAGATTTAGTAAAACTTATATTTTTAACTTGGTTTCTTTAGAAATCATCCATAAAATTTCTAGATCTACAAGTATCACAACTTATTTTGATCATTATTTTTCAAGAAACCAATGTATTCTTTCAAGTTCATGCTTCTCATGAGGATGATCCATTAACTTTCATCAAGTTCATCTTCTCATCTTGCTAGATTATGTTTTTAATCATGATCTAGCAAGATCATATGATGATCAACATCATTTTCACAAACAATCAACAATCATCAAGCATAACAACTCATATTCATCAAGATTTCTTCATATTTCAAGCTTATGTTCAAGTTTACTTCATATGATTCTTAGTGTTCTTCAAGTTTAACATTATGATTCTTCTTTTAATCACTTAAAATAGAAGTAAACTAGCAAGATTAAGATTCTTACCACTAGCACAAGGCTAGGGATGATCAAGTGAAGAAAACAAGTGGATAAAAGCAAATAAGAGAGGTTCTTGAACTTCCAAAAGCTCCTAGCTCCTTTATGTGACTTCTAACACCTTTGTATGAGCTTAGATTGTATGAGAATGGATGAATGATGGTGGATGTGTGGGTGTTTGGGGTCGGCCGAGAATAAGGAGGAGAAGAGGAGAAAGAGTAGGTGTTTTAGTGTGTGAAGAAATGATGTTATGGCACCTAGGTTAGTTCTTATAACCATCTTCTCATGTTTAACCCTTGTATAATATATTTCACAAAGCATAAACATGATCCAATTAAATATTAAAACAAATCAATATGTGGGGGCGATGCTGGGGTCGTAAATACGTGGGGGGGGGGGGGTAATAGACTAGGCTTGAACTAAGTTAGTTAGTTTAAGGTTAAATTGTAAGTATCTAGTTAGTTATATTAGTTACTAGATATTTTAGGAGGTGTTATGATGTTCGGGGATCATAACTAGCTTGGTAATGTTAAAACAGTGCTTCTAGTGAAAATTTGGTGTTTCGGGTAGCGTCCGGTTGTTCGGTTGGTTACCGGTTCATTAAGGTGCTAAACTATGTAGTTTAGTGTGCTTTATGTTACCTTTTGTGACACTTTTGATTCCCAACACTTAGGAGAGCATTCAGGACCATTTTACCATATTTCTGCATATAATTAGATTGTTAAAATGCTGATTTTTGCTGAATTTTGCTGAATTCAGCACTTTATGTGTGTTTTAGGCACTTTCTGTCACTTAAACTATCACTAGAAAGGCAGTTTTGTGATCCTTACTTTCCTATACACTATACTAGTGTAATACTTGGTTTCTGGCCCATTCTGTGTCTCAACACACTGTCTATCTATGTACTGAGTTCTGTCAGCATTTTCCTGATTTATCTGATAACTGTGCTAACTATGTTCCGTGCATCATTTGAGTCAAATAAGCTTCTATGAAATAATGATATGACATTAAGCAATATATGATGATCATGTATGTTTAAAGCAGTAATCAGAAAGCAATTAATTTGCAATTCTGCACAGTCATTAAGCACTAATCATGGTTCATTAATTGTACGCATACCTGAATTTTTTACAGTTGTCACATTATCCCCCTGTTAAGAAAATTTCGTCCCAAAATTTTAAGCTCTACTACTAGCAGTAGGGGTGTTAGGGAACAAATGCGGGTATTTGGCTCTCATGCGGTCCTCACGCTCCCAAGTAAACTCTGGGCCGTGACGCGCATTCCATCTAACCTTAACAAGGTTAACACTACTCCTCCGAGTTTTGTTGACTTTCCAATCAGTAACCTCAACGGGTTCTTCGGTAAAGTGGAGTGTGTCGTCAATGTGAACTTCGTCAGCAGGAATGACCACTATTTCTTGTGTTGGACTCTTCTTCAAATTGGATACATGGAATGTATCATGAACACCATTTAGTTATGCGGGTAGTTCCAACTTATATGCTACAAGACCAATCCTTTCCAGGATTTTGAATGGTCTGACAAATCGTGGGTTTAACTTTCCACGCTTCCCAAAGCGTGGCACACCTTTCCAAGGTGAGACTTTTAACAAAACCATATCTCCCACTTCGAATACCAAAGGTTTCCTTCTTTGGTCTGCATAGCTCTTTTGTCGATCACGAGCCGCCTTAATGCGCTCTCGGATCTGTATGATCTTATCTGTCGTCTCTTGGACCAATTCGGGACCAACCAGCTGTCTATCGCCTGCATCTGCCCAGCATAACGGTGATCGATACTTTTGTCCGTAGAGAGCTTCGAACGGTGTAGCTTGAACGCTTGTATGGTAGCTGTTATTATAGGAGAACTCAACCAAAGGCAGGTGAGTGTCCTAACTGCCACCCAAGTCCATTACGCAATCTCGTAACATATCATCCAGCGTCTGAATCGTTCTCTCACTTTGACCGTCCATCTGTGGATGAAATGCTATGCTCAGATTCAACTGAGAACAAAACGCTTCCTGGAAAGATTGCCAAATCCTTGACACAAATCTCCCATCTCTATCAGATATAATCGAGATAGGCACTCCATGACGTGCGGCTATCTCTCTTAGGTACAGCTCAGCTAGCTTACCGGTGTTATCCTTATCTCTGATAGGCAGAAAGTGTGCAGATTTTGTCAGACGGTCTATGATTATCCAAATCGTATCATGACCGCTGGTAGTCTTTGGCAACTTGGTTATGAAATCCATTGAAATCTGCTCCCATTTCCACATGGGTATCTCAGGTTGTTGTAGGAGACCTGAAGGCTTCAGATACTCGGCCTTCACTTTGGCACAAGTTAAACACTTTCCAACGTAAGTTGCAACATCGCCCTTCAGTCTTGGCAACCAGTAGAAATCCTTCAAATTTTGGTACATCTTGCCCGATCCTGGGTGGATCGAGTACCTCGATTTATGAGCTTCATTAAAAATAACGTCTCTAAGACCACCAAAAAGAGGAACCCAAATTCGTCCCATGACACACAAGGTTCCTTCCTTGTTGGGTACCAACTTTTTCTCCATCCCACGGAGATATTCAGCCTTAATGTTTTCTTTCTTAAGAGCTTCTCTCTGCGCAGCACGAATGCGCAACGAGAGGTCTGTCTGAGTGATCATTTCTAAAGCCCTAACCCTTATGAGCTTAATCCTCTCTTTCCGACTCAAGGCGTCTGCCACTACATTTGCCTTTCCTGGATGATATTTGATTTCGTAATCATAATCGTTTAGCAACTCCACCCACCGTCGCTGTCTCATATTAAGCTCTTTCTGATCGAATATGTGTTGTAGGATCTTGTGATCCGTAAAGATCGTGCATCGGGTACCATACAAATAATGTCGCCAGATCTTCAAAGCAAATACCACTGCGCCTAATTCCAAATCATGTGTGGTGTAATTCTTCTCATGAACCTTCAACTGGTGCGAAGCATAAGAGATAACCTTCTGTCGCTGCATCAGCACACAGCCCAATCCCTGACGCGAGGCGTCGCAATATACCACGAAGTCATCGGTGCCTTCGGGTAGGGATTGTAGGATCGTTTGCACGACCAAAACGAGTCATTCAGAAGAGTTCTATTCAATACGAGAGGCGGAATTCAATCGTATCGAAGTTGTTTCAGCTGATTTGCACAAGAATCACTTTAAACTGTCTTGTATATTGAAAACACAACAATTTACAGGCTAGAGACACTTCGGCAGCACTTCGGCACCGGAATCAGAACCTTACAAATGAATTAGTCAAGGCACATATATATAGGCATTTCATTTCATACGAAATAGGCATTATCCATTTCGTGCGAAATGGTTTTGTTTCATTTCGTACGAAATGACTTTGTTCATTTCGTGCGAAATAGCCCAATCAACACATTTCTCGTTTTTCGTGCCCTGATCAATCTATTCTAATACAAGACTCGATATAAGACAAAGTCGACAGACATATGCACCAACAGACTCCCCCTTGGATGTCGACGAGTCTTCAGTACTAGTCTTCAGCATGTCGAGTCTTCAATCTTTATCAGTCTACGTACTCTCTTCCAAAATATTCTCCATTGTAAGCATAATCAACCTTTAACTCTCTTTCTTTCTTTTCTTATCAGAATCGCAACCTAGCTTTATCCTCTTGTTGGTGCATGCGTCTGTCGACTTCGTCTTGTATCGAGTCTTGTTTGTTTTTAGATAGATCAGGGCACATTATATGAGAAAAATGTCAAATATAGGGTGAGTGGCAGTTTCAAACGAAATTAGATATTGTAATTCCGTTTGAAAGTGACTTGACAGGTTCAAACGAAATTAGATGTCTAATTTCGTTTGAAGCTAATTCCGCATAAAGGGTAATTTCGTTTGAGACATGTTCAAACGGAATTAGATGCGTATATAAACCCTTCAAGCGAAATCATTAGTAACAATTCCGGTCAGAGCAACGAAGTGCTGCCGAAGTGTCGTCTCGCTGTAAATTGTTATCAAATCAATAATACGACAGTTTAAAGTGTAAATCTTGCTGAATTGATCTTAGTACGACTGTTTCCGCCTTTCGTACTGAGTATAAACTCTTCTGATCGACTCGTTCGGGTCTGTAAACGATCCTACAAGTGGTATCAGAGCTCAGGAGGAAGAGTTCATACCAATTCAGCTGAAATTTCTGATTTCTACACCTTCTTTTTCAAAATTAACAAGTTTTCACAGTTAAAATCAGCTAAAATTCTCACAGAATGTGCGTAATACTGTTTTAACAAAGCCTTGAAAGTTTCAGACTTAAATTCGATCTAAAATTGATAAAATTGGTAATTTCGTTTCAAAATCAGCTCGAGTATGATGATGTCAGCAGCATTTCATACGGAATTAGGGGTTAATTCCGCTTGAAACCGGCATTCCGTTTGAAAGATTGGTTGATTTCGTTTGAATTTGGTAATTCCGTTTGAGTGATCCCGTTTGAAACGTGCTATTCCGCTTCAACTTGTATTTCCGTTTGAAAAATTCATACGAAATTAGTGATTCCGTTTGAAAGTGAGTTATCTCAAACGAAATTAGCGTAATTTCGTTTCAAGGTTAATTTCGTTTGAACTGGGTAATTCTGTTTGAAAGGAATTCCGTTTGAAGATTGTAATTTCGTTTGAAAAACTGTTTTGAGAAAATCTTGAAAACCGAAACATGGAAGAGGAATTGTATAACGCTTTTGCTACTCCGGTTACCCCGATTACTATTGCACAGAACACGATGTTAGAAAATGAAACGGGGACTATTCAAAAACCGCCTAAGCTCATGAACATTGAGGAGTATAAAGGTTGGGAAGGACGTTTTGAAAACTGGGTTCAAGCAAATTATTTGGATGCTTGGGAATGTGTTGAGACAAAATATGTTAGACCGATGACTGATGATGAGGAGATTATAGCAATAAAAGACCTTAGTGCTGAAGATAGAAAGAAATACAAAGATGAGAAAATGATGTTAAGTCTACTACAACAAGCTGTGAAAGAAGATATCTTGGTTTTATTGCAACACAATGGAACTTCTTATTCAATATGGAAAGCATTAAGATCAAAGTTTGTTGGAAGCCAAGAGATGGTCAAGAACAAAAAATCACTTCTGAAGAAAGAATTTGATCTGTTTCGTGGTTTGAGAACTGAGAGCACCAAACAGATAATTGAAAGATACTGCAATTTGCTAGCAAACATGAAGAGATTGAGCATCAATAAAGAGAATGAAGAGTTGATTGAAAAACTAGCTGATGCGTTGCCATACGAGACTTGGGGCACATATCTCATGATGCTAAGGAACAAGAAATGATTTAGCAGTCTGACACTGAGTAAATTCATTGAAAAGATTGAGGCTCAAGAAATGGAACAGAGAAAAATCTCAAGAATGAAAGATTTCGATGGTGAACAAGATATTGGGCTTTATTACAAAGCAGGGTTAAATGACAAAATCACCAACATGTCACCAAAAGTTGAAACAGTTCATCAGGAAGTTCATCTAAAGGATCAAACAGCAACACAAGTTTCTCATCATTTCCATCATTTGATCCAAACATTTCAGCAACCAAAAATGGCAAAAAGCTACAATGCAATATTGTACTAAATCTTGATAATGATCAGGAGTATTCTGAAGAAATTGCAAAAAGCCATATGTCATTGTTAGGAGCTGTGTTGGAGTCGTATGGGAGTTTAGTTCCAGGCCGGATCGGGAATCCAATGCTTACAAAAGAGGATTACGATCAAATCGATGCTGAGGAGATGGAATTGATGGACATAAAATGGTGTTTGGCTAGTGTGTTAAGACGAGCTGAGAAATTCAAACAAATCACAGGAAGGGATGACTTCCATAACGCATTTATTTCTAATTTGGGTTTTGATAAATCTAAAGTCACTTGTTTTCGTTGCAGGGAAAAAGGACACTTCAAAAGATAGTGCACTAATCGCGAAGCAAGTGGAGCTCAAAATCCGTTCAACAACAATGATTACTACCGAAAGTCCATTTATCATCAAGTTGCTCAACATCTACAAGAACCACAAGTGGCACATGGTAGAAAAATAACAGAAGAATCTTCAAAAAGAGCATGTTTGGTGAATCAGGATGATCAAAAATCGTCAAATGGTTTCAGTTGGGACAAATATATCTCAGCTGACGGTAAAGCATGTTTGATAGACCAAGATGATGAAAAGTTGCCAGAAGGCTTTAGCTGGGAAAATTTCAGTTGAGATGATTATGATCCTAACAAAACTTCAAATCACAAAGTCTTTGTTGCTCGTATTGAAGAAGATAGTGATGATGATACTGAGTATTATGCGAAAAGAATGGCAGCTCATTTGAAAATGATGGAAGAAAGTGATAGTGAAGATGAAAAAGCTAAAAAGAAAAAGAAAAAGGTTAAAATACCTGTCAGCAGTGATGATGAGGAGGTTCTAGTAATAAAGAGAAAGGTAAAGGAGGTTCCAAAATTCAAAGTTGATGCAAGAAAGATTCCTATGAATTGTGAAACCTGTGAGATCATGAAAAAGAAAAACAGCGAATTGATTAATAACATGAACAGGTTGAAGGAATCTTACGATGTTCTGAATAAAGCAATGAATCAATACAATCAATCCAGCAGTGAACAAGCAACAGCCATGAAGACGCTTCAGGGAGCTTTCATGATAAAGCAGAAAAGTGTTAACAATTATATTGAAAAATGTGCTGTTCTGGAACAAAAACTGGAAACTCAAAGAATTGAAACAGAAAGAGTTAATAAATTGTTAAAAAGTTACTCATGTACTTCTTATGTCATTGACATGATTTATCCAACTGTTGAAGGCATGAAGGCATTTGAGGATGATGAAGTAACTGAAGAACAAAAGGTATCTGAAGAAAAGGTTCCTGAAAAGAAGAAAGAAAAGAAGAAGGATACTAAAGTGAATGATTCTGGTAAGAAACAAGGTTTCAGTTATAACAAGTGTCCACCCCCGCTTGAAAATGGATATTCTCCGAGAAATCCAAATTCAGAAAGAGTCGAAAAGGCAACAAATTTACAGTGGGAGTCGGAGTCTTCAGTTAATCTGCCAGAAAATATTGATGTTATTTTTACATGGTCTAACACTGATCAACAATCTCAATTGATGAAGAAAGTGGTGGATCATGTGTTAGATAACGATGAAACTGAGGAGTCAAAGTCGGAGTCTATGTCAGAGTCAAAGTCTGAGTCCAGCATTCCGAGTCAAATCGTCAAAGAGGGCAAAAGAGTTTACAATAAAGAATTCCTACTATCAAAATCTAATTTGAATGACGAAACATTCAAAGTTGCATATACATTGAATGATTCCGACAAATTATATTCTGATGAAGAATTTCCAATAAGAGGTGTTAAACCAGAAATGATCAAAAAGGTTTTCAAACTAACAGAAATTAATATTTCTGAAATAAAAGATGTAAATCTTTCTGAAAAACCTAAAAAATACACCTCAAGAGTTCAACAAAGAGAAAACAAGAAAAGGGGTTACAGTTCTGGTACTGGTTATCGAAAGAAACCAAACCATAACGGTAATTTCAAAAAGAAAGGATTAGGATTTATTAAACCAGAAAATCATAAAAATGAAAAATATGCTCGAGATTTTAAATCTAAAATGATATTTGTTTCAGGTACATCTTCTGATGAAGAGAAAGAAAATCTATTCAAAAATCAGTCGAACAGAGAATTCCTTGCAAAGAAGCAAGAAGAGATGAAGACTGCTGATCAGATGAAAGAAACGAGAATCTGTTTCCAATGCAACACTGTTGGTCATATTGCCAAGAATTGTTCCAAGGCAATACAATCAAAACAGGGAGTTTCTCGTAAACTTAAAAATAAAGAGGTTGTGTTTGAACCACCGATTGAGAGAACTAAACTTTTAAAAAATTCAACTTTTGAGATTGGTGAATGTTCAAACAGGTTTTACAAGAGAAGTGCAAATCTTGACAACCAAAAATGGGTTGTTAAGAAATCTGTTGATATTTCTAGCGATGAATCTAATTCCACAAAATCAGAGGAGCCACATGCTGAGTTGAAATTGGAAACATCAGTACCTCCAATGGATGATGTCAATTTTCCACCATTTCGGGCTGAAAATTTTAAGAAGAAAATTGGCAAAGTTGAGATTTCAAATCAATTTTTCTCTGAAAAGAAAGAATTTGATATTGAAAAAACATTTAACTCCAAAGTGCACCATATTTTTGGAAAAATGGTTGCCAGGAAGGTCAAAGGAGTGAAGGAGTTTTATGAGAAGAAAGTGAATAAACCAGGTAAAGTGTCATCCCAGGTTTGTGACTGGGATGGAACATATTATGAACAGTAAAAATCTGGACTTGCCGGAGCTCCCAAGTTGGTAATCGTGGAGCAGGAATCGGCATCTTTCTACGAGTGGTTATTCGGTAAATCTACAAGTGGTAGTTGTTCTTAAATTGTTATATTTTGATTTTACAAGTAGTGTTGATTGAAAAAGTGAACCTACAAGTGGTTGAAGAAAGTTTTCACTTTCAAATGATTAATCAAGGTCATTAGGTTGAACTTGATTTGATCTGATCATTCCTACAAATGTTTGAGAAAACAATGTGATGAACCCCTAATTTACAAGTGGTAAATCAGGGACATTAAGTTGTACTTGATTTTCTACTTGTAGTATTGGTGTTAAAATTGGGAAATGTTAAATCTTACAAGTGGTTGAAGAAAACAAGGTGATGAATGATCCCCTTATTTGAGAAATGACTCACAAAACTAATTTTCTGGAAAAACCATTTTGATTAAAACAAACTTAACTGTTTTGAAATCACTATGGGAAAATGTTTTGTTGTCAGGGGGAGTTCTGATTGTTTATGCCTAGTGGATGGCGAATTGAAGTGATTCGATGTCATTTGTCACTTTATTTGTACAGTTTGTTTTCAAATTTCTTTTAAATGTGTTTGAATTTTAGGGGGAGTAAGAAATTTCTGAAAATCCAAAAAACATTAGAAAATTTGTTGTATAAAAGAGGAAATGATAGTACATCAGTGGACGATCACAGCATGCTAAAGAATTGGAAAGAAAAATGTGATAAACGGTCTTACTGATGATGTGCCAGTAGGTTTTTACACATTTAGTAGATTGTGACGAGATATAAACCTAATTTCAAACTTGCTTATATCGTGGGGAACATCTCTCGGATATATGGGTAACCCCCGAAATCTTGTTTGAAAGGTCCCTCTTTCTGAGATACTAGGTCTTTATACTCAGTGATATCTGGGGTACTGTCCCGAGACTTCTGATTTTGCGGAAGCAATGGCCTAGTCCCCGGAGAATACTTTACGCTTGCGTGAAATATAGCACCACCCTCAGTACAAAAAATGATGAAACATTGAAAAATGCAAATCATGTGCTGTTGAAACAAAAGATCCTCTAAAGGGGATACACCAAAAGTCGTAGCCGTCATCTCTCTGCTGAACGGAAGTTCTGACCTGAGCTCTCACGGTCCTCGCAATTTAACCATTTACAGATATCATCTGTGGTATACTCACCTGTAAGACTGAATATTGGGATCTGGATACGGGAGTATATTCTGAGGTGGAACACATGATTAAGTTTAAGTGCTTAAAATACTAATCTCATATCTCGAAACAGTTGAACTTTGTGTGAGAATTTAAGTGGATCAGTATATTGACAATCTAAGTGAATCGTTTAGAACTTAAAATGTTTGAAACTTAACGGTGTTGGTGATTTCTCTTAGAAACTGATATGATCCTCTTACGCAAACTCACAAAAATATTGTATGTAAATATTTCTCTATTGCATTTCATTTACATTCAAAATTAAAAAAAAAAATTTAGTGTGTTTTAGCATAATTTTTGAAAAATACAAAAAGATTTTCGACAACTGATGTTGGAAAGCTGATTTTCAAAATTCTAAGTGCTAAACATGATGGACAAAAGGTTTGGGAGAGTTTATGTTTAAATGAGATTAGTTTGTGTATATTTGTCTACAAGTGGTCATCTGTAGCTTTTAAGGTGTTATATCATTTTAAAAACATTTCTGAAAGTGATAAATAGAGAATAAATTTGTCAAATGTTAAAATTTGTGAAATTTATTTTTGGATAGAGACTTGTGCAGGAAAAGATAGAGTCAGCAACAGATCTTGGAATAAATGGTCAAATGGCCAGGTTTCGATTCAGAGCAGGATGTGAGCCATGTTACGATCTTGTACCTGTGGAAGCCAGACTACAATCTCAGCTTATCGAAAAGGGGAGTCTGAATGACAAAGAGCCAAGTTCTGATTCTGAGAGTCTGTTGGTGCTGATGAAAAGAGAAGAGAGAGATTTGAGAATGCTTTACAGTGTTAGATACTTCGAAGAGTTCGAGAAGACTGATAAAGACTGAAGATGCGAAGACTCGACACTGAAGACTCGTCAACATTCGAGGGGGAGTCTGTTGGTGTATGCGTCTGTCTACTTCGTCTTGTATCGAGTCTTGATTGTTTTTTGATAGATCAGGGCACATTATACGAGAAAAATGTCAAATATAGGGTGAGTGGCAGTTTCAAACGAAATTAGATATTGTAATTCCGTTTGAAAGTGACTTGACAGGTTCAAACGAAATTAGATGTCTAATTCCGTTTGAAGCTAATTCCGCATGAAGGGTAATTTCGTTTGAGACATGTTCAAACGGAATTAGATGCCTATATAAACCCTTCAAGCGAAATCATTAGTAACAATTCCGGTCAGAGCAATGAAGTGCTGCCGAAGTGTCGTCTCGCTGTAAATTGTTTTCAAATCAATAATACGACAGTTTAAAGTGTAAATCTTGCTGAATTGATCTTAGTACGACTGTTTCCGCCTTTCGTACTGAGTATAAACTCTTTTGATCGACTCGTTCGGGTCTGTAAACAATCCTACACCTCTCTTGATCAAGTTTCTTGATTCCTTAAGTTCTTCAGCATTAGCAAACTCCCTCTTGATGTCTTCAGACTCCCCCTTTCGATAAGCTAGGATTGTAGTCTGGCTCTTTGTAGCAACAGAATCCTCAGGTATCGGAACCTGGCTAACCTACACATCCTCTACCTCACTATAAATTTCACAAATTTAAAATTTGACAAAATTTAATCACTGCTTACCACATGTAGAATCAATTTCAAATTATCACATGTAAATATTTTCAAAATGATTTAACATTTTATAATCTCGGATGACTACTTGTAAGCAAATCTTTTCAAACACACTTTCCCAAACCTGTTCATCATATTTAGCACTAGGAATTTTGAAAATCAGCTCTTCACCATCAGTTGTCGAAAATCTTTTTGAATTTTTCAAAAATTTTATGCTAAAACACACTAGAAATCTTTTTGGATTTTGATATTAAAGAAATGTAGTAAAGAAATATATACAAACAATATTTTTGTGAGTTTGCGTAAGAAGATCATATCAGTTTATGAGACCAATCACTAGCACCATTAAGCTTTAAACATTTTAAGTTCTAAACAATTCACTTAGATTGTCAGTATACTGATCCACTTAAATTCTCACACAAAGTTCAACTGTTTCGAGATACGAGATTAGAGTTTTAGAAACTTAAACTTATTCACGTGTCTCACCTCAGAATATACTACCTTATCCAGATCCCAATATTCAGTCTTACAGGTGAGTATACCTAGATGATATCTGTAAGAGGTTAAATGCGAGACCATGAGAGCTCAGGCTATTGCTTCCGCAAAATCTGAGAGATGATGGTTCGACTTTTGGTGTGTTCCCTTTAGAGAATCTTTTTTACAACAGCTCATGATTAGCATTTTGCAATGTTTCATCATTTTTTGTACTGAGGGCGAGCTTTAAAATTAAAGCAATGCAAAGTATTATACGAGGACTAGGCTATTGCTCCCGCAAAATCAGAAGTCCATGTATAATACCCCAGATATCACCAAGCACAAAGACCTAGTATGTCAGAAATAGAAAGCCCTTCAAACAAGATTTCAGGGGTAACCTATATATCCAAGAGATGTTCCCCACGAAATAAGTAAGTTTGATATTTAAGTTTATATCTCGACAACAATCTACTAAATGTGCAAAAACCTACTGGCATATCATCAGTGAGACCGTTTATCACATTTGACTTTCCAATTCTTTAGCGTGCTGTGATAGTCCACTGATGTACTATCATTTCCTCTTTTTACACAAAACTCATTTTTTTGAATTTTATCATGTTTTTGGCTTTTTCAAATTTTCTAATGTTTTTGGATTTTCTAAAAATTTCTTACTCCCCCTAAAATGCAAAACCATTTAAAGAAAATTTGACAAACCCTAGAAACAAATTGACAAACTGATGTAAATTGCTTCAAATCGCCATTAACTTGGCATAAACAATCAGAACTCCCCCTAACAACAAACTATTTTCCCATTGTGATTTCAAAACACTTAAGTTTGTTTTAATCAAATGGTTTTTCCGAAAAATTAGTTTTGTTGATTTTACCACATGTAGAAATGGGGATTCATTCATCACTTTGTTTCTCAATCCACTTGAATGAAAGTTAAATCAAGTTCAACTTAATGACCTTGATTAACCACTTGTAGGTGAAAACCTTCTTCAACCACATGTAGGTTCTCATCACCCATACCACTTGTAAATTGAAATATAACAATTTTCAAGAATACTACCACTTGTAGATCGAAATCACTTTCGTGAATTTCTCAAGAAAGATGCCGATTCCTACTCCACAATTACCAACCTGAGAGTTCCGGCAAGTCAGGCTTTTCAGTTAGAGAAATTCTCCCAAGCCTGACAGTCCTTGGGAGATTCCGAGTTATCAATACTCGGTTTCTTTCCTTTCATCTTCTTCTCATAGAATTCCTTCACCCCTTTGACTTTTCCATCAACCATTTTTTCAAAAATATTTTGAACTTTGGGGTTAAAGGCCTTTTCAATATCAAATTCTTTCTTTTCATCAAAAAATTGATTTGAAATCTCAATTTTTCCAACTTTTTGCTTAAAATTCTTAGCCCGCAAAGGTGGAAAGTTTGCATCATCCATTGGCGATACTGATTTTTCAACTTTTGATTCAACTTGTGGCTCCTCTGACTTTGTGGAATCAGATTCATCGCCATCAGATAGCTCCTCTGATTTTATCAAATCAGAATCATTGCTAGAACTATCATCAGATTTCTTAACAACCCACTTTTGGTTGTTAAGGTTCACCTTTCTTCTGTAAAAACTTTTTGAACATTCACCAACCTCAAACTTCAAATTTTTGAAAACTTTGAATTGTTTGGTTGGTGGTTCATTCTCAATCATCTTTTCTTTGAGTTTTTCAGAGACTCCCTGTTTAGTGTTTGTTGCCCTTGGACAATTTCGGGCAATGTGACCAACTATTTTGCATTGAAAACAAGTTCTCGTCTCTTTCTTCTGAGCAACTTCCTTCTTCATTTCTTCTTGCTTCTTAGCAAGGAATTCTTTGTTTGTCTGCTTTCTGAACAATTGCTCCTTTTCTTCTTCCGAAGATGTTCCTGAAACAAATACAGTTCTTGGTTTATAAGTTTTCTCATTTTTATGATTTTTCGGTGGAATAAATCCAAGACCTTTCCTTTTGAAATTACCGTTATGGTTTGGTTTCTTTTGAAAATCAGAACCAGAACTGTAACCTTTTTTCTTGTTTAACCTTTGTTTATCTCTTGAGGTGTACCTTTTAGGTTTTTCAGTAAGATTTACATCATTTATTTCAGAAATATTAATTTCTGTTAGTTTGAAAACCTTTTTGATCATATCAGTTTTAACACCTCTTATTGGAAATTCTTCATCAGAATATAATTTATCAGAATCATTCAAAGTATAAGCTACTTTGAATATTTCATCATTCAAATTAGATTTTGATAACAGAAATTCTTTATTGTAAACCCGTTTGCCCTTTTTGACTGTTGGACTTGACGTTTCAGACTTTGACTCTGAATTTGACTCCGACTTTGACTCCTCGGTTTCATCTTTATCCAACACCTGATCGACCACTTTCTTTATTAACTCAGACTCATGATCAGTGTCAGACGATGTGAAAGTCACATCAATGTTGTCTGGCAAATTATCTGAAGACTCAGATTCCCACTGTAAATTGGTTGCCTTTTTGACTCTTTCTTAATTAGGATTTCATGGAGAATATCCATTTTCAAGCGGAAGCGGACACTTTGTATAACTTGCACTATGTTTCTTATCAGAATTCTTTTCTTTAGTATCCTTTTCTTCAAATACCTTCATTCCTTCAACTGTTGGATAAATCCTATCAATAACATAAGAGGTACATGAGTAACTTTTTAACAACCTGTTTACCCTTTCAGTTTCAATCCTTTGGGTTTCCAGTTTCTATTTTAGCACAACACATTTCTCAATGTAATTATTTACGATTTTCTGCTTTGTCATGAAAGCTCCTTGAAGAGTCTTCATAGCTGTTGCTTCTTCACTGCTTGATTGATTGTATTGATTCATTGCTTTATTTAGAACATCATAGGATTCTTTCAATCTGTTCATGTTATGAATCAAAATACTGTTTTGCTTCTTCACTATTTCACAGTTTTCACATTTCACCGGAATGTTTTGTGCATCAGCTTCTGCTTCAACCGTGAAAGCTGGAATTTCTTTTACCTTTTTCTTTATTACATGAACTTCTTCATCATCACTTTTAACTTGTTTTTTAACTTTCTTCTTTTTCACTTGAACTTTTCCATCACCACTGTCACTCTCCTCTAGCATTCTTAAGTGCTCTTCCATTCTTTTTGCATAATAATCATCATTATCACTATCTTCAACATCTCGAGCAACAAAAGCTTTATGATCTGAATTTTTGTTAGGATCAAAGTCATCCCAACTAAAACCTTTTGGAAGCCTTTCATCATCTTGATCTATCAAACATGCTTTACTATCAGCTGAAATGTATTTGTCCCAGCTGAATCCTTTTGATGATCTTTCATTGACACAATAAGCTTTCTTTGATTCTTCAATTTCCTTTCTAGCATGTGCAGTTTGTGACGATTGTTGTTGATGTGGCTGTTGAGCAACTTGATGATAAATTGCTTTCCGATAATAATCATTGTTATTGAAAGGATTTTGAGCTCCACTTGCTTTGCGGTTTGTGCATTCTCGCTTGAAATGCCCTTTTTCCCTGCAACGAAAACAAGTAACTTTAGATTTATCAAAACCTAAAGAAGAAACATTAGCATCTCGGAAATCATCTCTTCCTGTGATTTGTTTGAATTTCTCAGCTTTTCTCAACACACTCGCCAAACACCACTTTATATCCATTTATTCCATCTCCTCAGCATCAATCTGATCGTAATCCTCATTTGTCAACATTGGATTTCCGATCCTTCCTGCAACTAAACTCACATAAGATTCTAACACCGTCACCAACAAAGACATATGACTTTTTGCTACTTCCTCAGAATAATTTTGATCATTCTCAAGATTTAGCGCAATGTTACATTGTATAACTTTTCCACTCTTTGTTGCTGAAAACTTAGGATCGAATGATGGATAAGAAGAAAATCCCGTTTTGCTGTTTGATCCTTGAGATGACCCTCCAAAAGAACTTTTAGCATTGAATGCAGTTTCAATCTTTGGTGACATGTTGGTTTTATCACTGATAACTCCCTTGTAATATAAACCAATATCTTGTTCACCATTAAAATCTTTCATTCTTGAAATCTTCCGTTGTTCCATATCTTGAGCTTCAAGTTTTTCAATAAACTTGCCCAGTGTCAAATTGCCAAAATCTTTCTTATTTCTCAACATCATAAGGTACGTGCCCCAAACCTCATGGGGCAACGCATCAGCTAATTTTTCAATCAATTCTTCATTTTCTTTTGTGATGCTCAACCTCTTCATGTTAACTATCAAATTGCAATATCTTTCTATGATCTGCTTGGTGCTTTCAGTTCTTAAACCATGAAATAGATCAAACTCCTTTTTCAAAAGAGATTTTTTGTTCTTGATCATTTCTTTACTTCCAACAAACTTTGATTTTAATGCTTTCCAAATTGAATATGCACTTCCATTGTGTTGCAATAAAACCAAGATATCTTCTTTAATAGCTTGATGCAATAAACTAGTCATCATTTTTTCATCTTTGTATTTCTTTTTCTCCTCAGCACTTAGATTTTTAATAGCAATAACCTCTTCATCATCATTCACCGGTCTAGCATATTTTGTTTCAACACATTCCTAAGCATCCAAGTAATTTGCTTGAACCCAATTTTTGAATCGTTCCTCCCATCCCTTATACTCCTCAATATTCATGAGCTTTGGCGGTTTTTGCATGGTGCCCGTTTCATTTTCTAACATTGTGTTCTGTGCAATAGTCATCGGAGTAGCAAATGCGTTGTAAAACTCTTCTTCCATGATTCGGTTTCAAAATTTCACAAACTCAGCTATTCAAACGAAATGACACAATTCACACGAAATAGTCCTTGGAGCGAAATGAATTTTCACACGAAATGATGATTTCGTACGAAATGACCCTAATTTCAAACGAAATGATGATTCCGTACGAAATGAAATAATCTGGTGAGATTTCGTGTGGAATGATGCTGGTGTCATCAAGTCAGCCATGTTTTTGTCAAATTAATCAGGTTTTAGTCCGATTTAAGGTCTGAAACTTTCAAGGGTTTGTTAAAACAGTATTGTGCGTATAGTGTGAGAACATCAAGCCATTTTACCTGTGAAAACTTGTTTAATTTTGAAAAGAAGGTGTAGAAATCAGAATTTTCAACTGAAATGGTAAGAACTCTTCCTCCTGAGCTCTGATACCACTTGTAGGATCGTTTGCACGATCAAAACGAGTCGTTCAGAAGAGTTCTATTCAATACGAGAGGCGGAATTCAATCGTATCGAAGTTGTTTCAGCTGATTTGCACAAGAATAACTTTAAACTGTCTCGTATATTGAAAACACAACAATTTACAGGCTAGAGACACTTCGGCAGCACTTCGGCACCGGAATCAGAACCTTACAAATGAATTGGTCAAGGCACATATATATAGGAATTTCATTTCGTATGAAATAGGCATTATCCATTTCGTGCGAAATGGTTTTGTTTCATTTTGTACGAAATGACTTTGTTCATTTCGTGCCAAATAGCCCAATCAACACATTTCTCGTTTCTCGTGCCCTGATCAATCTATTCTAATACAAGACTCGATATAAGACGAAGTCGACGGACATATGCACCAACAGGGATAATATCGGTGCATCGCAAAGCTTATTCTTTAGCAGCTGAAAAGCTTCCTCTTGCTTGTCTCCCCATTCATATTTCTTATCCTTTTGAGTAAGGGAGGTCAGCGGTTGAGCGATTTTAGAAAAATCCTCAATGAATCTGCGGTAATGCCCTGTTAAACCTAGAAACTGACGGATCCCGGCTGGCGTCTTCGGAGTTTCCCAATTCTCAATCGCCTCGATCTTGGTGGGATCCACATGGATTCCATCTTCATTTACTACATGATCAAGGAATTGTACCTTACGCAACCAGAACTCGCACTTCGAGAACTTAGCGTACAGTTTCTCCTTCTTGAGCAGCTCTAAGATGGATCTAAGGTGTTGCTCATGATCTTCCTTCGTCCGCGAATAAATCAAAATATCATCGATAAATACAATCACAAATTTGTCGAGATATGGCTTGCAAACTCGGTTAATCAAATCCATAAATACTGCCGCGTGTTTCTCAAACCAAACGGCATCACTAGAAACTCATATTGTCCATAACGAGTTCTAAAGGCAGTCTTCGGTATACTCTCTTCTTGAATCCGCAGCTGGTGATAACCTGATCGAAGGTCGATCTTGGAGTAGTAACTCGAACCTTGAAGTTTATCGAAAAGATCATCAATCCTCGGCAAAGCATACCGATTCTTGATGGTTAACTTGTTTAGCTCTCGGTAGTGAATCCCTTGTCCAGAAGTTCCTGAAGTTGCGTCGACAATTCTTGCATCTTAGAAGGCGCAAGTCGATAAGGTGCCTTGGCTACAGGCACGGCGCCTGGAACCAAGTCAATACGGAACTCGACTTTTCGTTGCGGCGGTAATCCTGCCAATTCTTCGGGGAAGACTTCAGGATAGTCTCTTACCACAGGGATATCTTCCAGCTTTGGCTCTTCAGCTTCCTTATCAACAATGTGAGCCAAATAGGCAACACATCCTTTCTGTAAAATCTTTCGGGCCTTCAAACAGCTGATAATCCTTAGAGGCGTATCATGCTTCTCTCCATGCACTACAATCGTCTCTCCATTTGCCAATGGAATGCGGATAACCTTCTCATGGCATACGATTTCAGCTCGGTTGCTTGACAGCCAATCCATACCAACTACCACGTCAAAGCTTCCCAACACGACTGGCAGAAGATCCAGCGTAAACTCACGCTCTCCAAGCTCTATTACACAACCTCTAATCACTTCGTTTGCCTCTACTAGCTTTCCATTGGCTAATTCTATGGAGTATGGGATTTCTAACTAACTGGCAACTAACCCAAGTATATCCTTAAATTCTAGAGACACGAAGCTATAATCGGCACCAGTATCAAATAGCACAGATGCAAAGTGTTGGTTGATAGGGAACGTACCAGTGACTACGTTCGGATCCTGACGAGCTTCCCTAGCTCCAATGTTGAAAACTCTTCCTTGGGCTTGGTTGTTCTTTGGGCAATCCCGCTTGAAATGCCCGATATCTCCACAGCTAAAGCAACCTTGTCTGTTTCCAGTACCGCCTTGATTGTTGTTGGCTCCACGGTTTCCACTACCAGCTAGGTTTCCAGCACCACCATGATTTCCATTACCGCCATTTCCTCCTTGATTGCGGTTTCCATAACCGTTTCCACCACGGTTACCATTTCCATTTCCATTACCATTACCTCTCTGGCCACCATTTCTACGACCAGTACCAGTCCAGCATGTCTTATTCGAATGACCATTCTTTCCGCATGATTCACATTTCCTAACCCTGCATTGGCCGGCATGATGGAACTGGCACACATCACACTTGGGCAAGGTGCCCATGTATCCCTTTCCCTTGTTCTCTGAACTTGCAACACCAGTCCTGACCTCGGCTGGTGGGTTCGCATCTCTCTTCTTGTTACCACTGTTGTTGTTCCCTTGGGTACCTTTCTTGAAGTTCGAGAACTTCCTTTTGTTCTCTCCTGACGACTCGACATGAGTCTCCTTCTTCTTTCCCTCAGAAACCGAAAACTTGTTCAATCTAATCGCCTCTTCAGTCAATGCCACGCTCAAATCAATGGCCTCAGTGATGGTGGGAGGCTTCGAAGTAGTCACCATGCTCATAATTTGGGGTGCCAATTCCCAGATGAAGCGTTAAACTCGCTTGAATTCCTGTTCTACCATGTAAGGGACAACGCGAGACAAATCATGGAATCTCTGTACGTACTCAGCAATCTTAGGTCCATCCATCTTCAGATTCCAGAACTCGGTTTCCAACTTCTGAATCTCAACCCTTGAACAATACTTCTTGCGCATCAGCTCCTTCATCTCATCCCAAGTCATACCATACGATGCTTCCTCACCTAGGGTCTGAACCTGAAGGTTCCACCACGATAGAGCTCCGTCTAGGAATAGTCCAGAAATATAAGTGACCTGGTGCTCTGATGCGCACTTGCTCATTCGTAGCACAGAATCAGTCTTCTTAGTCAATCTAACGAAAGCTACAACACCTCCAGTTCCGTCAAAGTTCAGAGGCTTGCACTCTAGGAACTGCTTGTAAGTACAGCCTGTACAAGCAACATCATTCACATAAGGCATTAACAAAAGCACACGGAAAGTCCTAATATTTCGTAATGTGTCTTAAATGACTTAAACATTACCGTGAGGTGGGTTATTTCCTGAGGTACCTCCACTGTGTTCAGAGCGTAAGGCCTTGTGTTGTGCAATTGCCTGTGAAATCTGTTCTTGCAGTTCTGCCTCGGTTGTGGGCAACTGAGTGTTCCTTCGAGGAGGCATCTTCTAAAAGAAGATTGTATAGGTCAGGTCTTAATAAAGTCTAAGCACATAAGTATTTATTATTCGAATAAGACCTAAGGGCTGTATATATATACATAGGTATATAAGTAATCATCATAACAAGTAAGCATGTAGTCATCACAACCATAGCATAAACAAGTAATTTAACAACGTATTTAATGAGAACATTATGATTGAGCTTTCATTAATCATCGACCACAAGCATTGTTACATGTTTTACAAACGTATCATACCAAAAGGAACACAGGGTCACACTACCCTTGTCCAACAAGTCTGTCAGTCTACAAAAATCATATAGTCAAAAGGTGGTCTCCAAAAGGCTTCACTAGCTAGGCTCAATAGTGGCGCTCTCATCAAAAGCAATGATACCTACATAAAACCAAAAACCGGCTATGCTGATGGTGGTGGAGGAGGAGGTGGAGGAACAAAAAGCAAGCTGCGCACATGCGCAAGCTCCTCCTCAAGTTGATAAACATGACGCAACAGATAACTGATCTGCTGCTCAATGGTTAGAAATTGAGTATCAAACTTAGGAAATGGAGTAAGCAGCGTAGGAGGATGCGAAAATGGGGACGGTGATGAACGAGGGGGAACAAAAGATGGCTGACAAGGACATGGAAAAGGTCGTGGTGTCATCTCAAGCTCTAAAATCCTGCGACTCATGATCTCAAACTGAAGCTGCAAGGATAGAAGTAACTCATCCCGTGTATAACCCGTAAAATGCGAGGGATGGTAGGGATCAGAAATCGGCATGGTGTAAGGTGGGAACCATCTGAGTGACTCATCAAGTGGTGAAGAAATAAAATGAGCAGAAGGTGCAGACTGAGGTACGTGGTGAAATGCTGCTGAGACATGAGGGTCATGGCTAGGCTGCGGGCTAGAAGTGCCTTCCCCTGGACGGGGTGCGGGTATATCCTGAAATAAAATGATAGGGAGGGCGACATGGTGAACATAAGACTCTACTGGGTGAACATGAGCAATATCAACAGGTGCAGGTGCAAGTGGGGGAGTGACTGGCTCAATAACATGAGGGTCAGCGGGTGCAGGAACTGGATCTGGTATAAGCGATGCGATGTCAGGTATGCCAAATGGAATAGGGTCATGGTCGGGAAAAGGATCAGGAGCAGGTATCGGCTCAAGATCAGCGGGTGCATCAACAGGCTGATCATCAGGAATAAAATCAGGCTCAAGTCCAGGCTCAAAGTCATGGGGAGGAGACGGTGCAGATGACATGGCTGTATCATCGTCAGAGTCAGTGGCTTAACGTCCAAACCAACTGCCTGTAACGCGGAAGATGACACAGACTCAAAGAATCGGGGACAGAATGTAAACTAGAATCAGAAGAAATCTCAATAACAGGAATCCCCAAAAGTGGAACATCAACAACGTCCTCATCGAGCTCTCCATCGCCATGGGCATCATCGGGAGGACCATCAACAAACAGATCAAAATTGTCGTCAAAGAGATCGTCAAATGGCCAATCCTCAGGAGGAATGACCATGAGAGGAACGAGAGCGAAGATCGGTGCCACGACATGCTCACCATCAGGGTGACCGATGATAAGATGATCGTGAACTGGAATGGGAATAACAAAAGGATCCTCGTCTGGGATACCATCAGCAATCGGTAAATCAACTCCAAAATCGGGCAGCGCAAATGGCTGGAAATCGTCGTCGTCGTCGGACATCATCTCTGGGTCACTCTCTGTATCAGAAGTAAAGATCTCTGGCTCAGGGACGATCTCATCGTCAGAAACTATAGCCATAGGGTCATTGGTATCGGACAAACCACTATCGGATGATGACATAGTGTATGTAACAAAACAATCACAACATATACACATATATCAACTACTAACATTAAACGTCCAATCAATGACAATGCAAACATGTATCCTTCCTAGTCTCCCAGACTAAACAACCTAGTCTCCCAGACTAAACCTCCTAGTCTCCCAGACTAAACTACCTAGTCTCCCAGACTAAACCACCTAGTCTCCCAGACTAAACTACCCAGTCTCTCAGATTGAACCATCCAGTCTCTCAGACTGAACCAAAAACATAAATATTGAAATGTGTTTCGTGTCTTTTTGTTTGTAAAAATCTTTGTTTCCTGGATCTGGGCGTTTCGTGTATGCAATGAAAACATGTTGTAAAAATATTTTCGTGAGAGCCCTAATGATTGTAGTCTAGACTCGAGAAGGAATCCTAGTTCGCTACAATCGAAGCTCTGATACCAAGCTGTCACACCCTGACTTTTGCGGAAGCGTGATTATGTGCGACTTTCTTAATATCATTGCATTCAATCATAACAACCACTATATGATAAAAGTAACGATGGTCATCCATTAAATAAGTTTTAAAAACATAATAACAACATTGTTTTAAAAAGTAGAATTCTAATTCGAGTACAAACCAAGCAATTATTTAAGAGTTCACAAAGACTCGACAAAATATATTAAATAAAACCAGGATTTGGAAGACGTGTCTCGTCCAGGATAAGACACACTGACCAAACCCTAAGATCATGGATGACATCTTTTATTCTTAAACCACACTTGGAACTTCCGAACGCCCGCCAGATCCACATCTAATTCCCTAAAATACATGTAGTTTGAGAACATCAACAAAAGTTGAGCGAGTTCATGTGTCTGTTTGTGTGTACGAATAACCTTTGTAATCATTGAAAGTATGTATGTATGTTTGTAAACTCCTGGTATGAAAGCAACAAGGAAAACAGATCACCAATGGTTTGCAAGGCCATTGATATGTGTGAAGTGATGCAGGAAAACTCAAGCCTAGCAGATTTGTCTCCGGGAATAAGACATAGTCACCTCATTGGCCACCCTGGTCCACATGGGTGTGGGCTCGCTACACCCAAATAGATCAATCACTCATGTCCCTCGGTCCTACAACGAGGATTAATGGCCTTAAGTGTTATACCCACCACTCACATGATCAAGTAGTACTCTTCCTTAGCTAACCATACAAAATAAAAATGTTTGTAAATAGTTGTAACATGTATTTCACCCCTGGAGTTATAAAAACCAAAAACAGTTAGAGAAAAGGGGGTCATGAACTCATAGTCTTGCGTCTTCAATCACCGTAACTCAAGCTTCTTCGGATAAAACACGACTACCTACAACGCACTATGATCTATCAGACGAGCGGGTCGTGCCTTGACTTAGTATTAATGTCTTGAGTTACGTTTCTTCGTATCTTCGATATTATTCCAAGTTATATAATTATTTGTTAAAATAATAAATATTTTAACTTAAATTATATTTATTAAATTTTTGGAATAATTGTTATAACAATATATTTTAACTTAATACTTCCCAAGTATTTATACTTGTATATTCTTCCCAAGGATGGGTGTATATGTATTCGTATTCTTATACTTGTATATTTTTGCCGTGTATTGGGGTCGTATTGGTGTGTATTTATACGTACGAGAATACGTATTTTTATTGTATTCATTAAGTATTCCTATACTTAATTTCGAATCAATTTTTCCGGAATATTATCTTTAATAAAAGTTTACCAATATATATTTTCAAATTATATATTTCAATAAATATTACTTAGAAAAATTATTTATAATTTTCCTTTGGCAAAAATTATTTGTATTCTCTTATAAGTTCCAAAAATAATATATTTTCAAGTCTAACTTAGAAAATACAAATGAACCCATTTTTCATCCAAAATAATATATTTCACATTTATTTGAGAAAATATATCTTTCACTCCAAAAACATTGTATTTCTTGGTTGTTTAAGAAAATATATATTTCTAAAAAATAATATATCTTCTAAAAATTTCAAGAAAAATATATATTCATACTTGCCAAAAATAATATATTTTTCCCTTGTAAAAAATATGATATATTCTTGTAGTAATTGTAAAAATCATATTTTCATTTCCTTGGTGTCCAAAATATTATTTACCAAAAAGATACTTTGTGAATAAATTTTTCGGAATATTTTGTAAGTTATATTCCTTTGTTTGGTTTCTCCAATATTTTTGGGGTATAATTTATATGTTCATTCTCTTGGAAATTTTGATAGTATTTTGGATTGTAATTCTTGGTATTTTGATGTGTTATATTATTTCATGTCCTAAAATAATATAACTAATACACCAAATATACAAATAATCACACACATGGTGTCATCTAAATATATATTTTCTAAATACATATTTAGTCACTTTTATTTATAAAAACCAACCTCTAATAACTATAATTTTTGTAACAAAATTATGGCAAAGTTTATGTGAGAATTTCATGGTTTAAAATACACTTGTAAATATTTGTTTGGAAGTATTTTTCTAAGTGTTTACATTTTTAGAAAATTTTGCCATAGTTTCCCCAAAAAATGGAGGTTTCCATGCTTTTAAGCATATCATTTTCTTTTCTAAAAATCAATACAATCAATGCACAATCAATAATAAACAACCTTTACTTACCAATTTATCCAAAAACAAGTAATAACTACTACTTCATGAACTTGAATATTTGTAAAAATTTGTAGTAACTTACTAGTGTTATTAGTAAGCCTTGTTATCCTTTAAAGTGTGATTAGTTCTTTAAAAACTTCATTTTTAAAGAATATGGATCTTTACAACTTGTGATCATCATTTCTAAAAAAGTTTCTTTATGAAATTTTCTTGTTACACAAGTGTTTCTACACTTGTTTATCCACCAAAAATAAGGTTTGTTTATGTAAGAACCAAGATTTAGTAAAACTTATATTTTTAACTTGGTTTCTTTAGAAATCATCCATAAAATTTCTAGATCTACAAGTATCACAACTTATTTTGATCATTATTTTTTCAAGAAATCATTGTATTCTTTCAAGTTCATGCTTTTCATGAGAATGATCCATTAACTTTCATCAAGTTCATCCTCTCATCTTGCAAGATTATGTTTTTAATCATGATCTAGCAAGATCATATGATGATCAACATCATTTTCACAAACAATCAACAATCATCAAGCATAACAACTCATATTCATCAAGATTTCTTCATATTTCAAGCTTATGTTCAAGTTTACTTCTTATGATTCTTAGTGTTCTTCAAGTTTAACATTATGATTCTTCTTTTAACCACTTAAAATAGAAGTAAACTAGCAAGATTAAGGTTCTTACCACTAGCACAAGGCTAGGGATGATCAAGTGAAGAAAACAAGTCGATAAAAGCAAATAAGAGAGGTTCTTGAACTTCCGAAAGCTCCTAGCTCCTTTATGTGACTTCTAACACCTTTGTATGAGCTTGGATTGTATGAGAATGGATGAATGATGGTGGATGTGTGGGTGTTTGGGGTCGGCCGAGAACAAGGAGGAGAAGAGGAGAAAGAGTAAGCGTTTTAGTGTGTGAAGAAATGATGTTATGGCACCTAGGTTAGTTCTTATAACCATCTTCTCATGTTTAACCCTTGTATAATATGTTTCACAAAGCATAAACATGATCCAATTAAATATTGAAACAAATCAACATGTGGGGGCCATGTTGGGAATTTAAATTGGGGGGGGGGGGGGGTAGTAGACTAGGCTTGAACTAAGTTAGTTAGTTTAAGGTTAAATTATAAGTATCTAGTTAGTTATATTAGTTACTAGATATTTTAGGAGGTGTTATGATGTTCGGGGATCATAACTAGCTTGGTAATGTTAAAACAGTGCTTCTAGAGAAAATTTGGTGTTTCGGGTAGTGTCCGGTTGTTCGGTTGGTTACCGGTTCATTAAGGTGCTAAACTATGCAGTTTAGTGTGCTTTATGTTACCTTTTGTGACATTTTTTATTCCCAACACTTAGGAAAGCATTCAGGACCATTTTACCATATTTCTGCATATAATTAGATTGTTAAAATACTGATTTTTGCTGAATTCAACACTTTATGTGTGTTTTAGGCACTTTCTGGCACTTAAACTATCACTAGAAAGGCAGTTTTTTGATCCTTACTTTCCCACACACTAGACTAGTGTAATACTTGGTTTCTGGCCCATTCTGTATCTCAACACATTGTCTATATATGTACTGAGTTCTGTCAGCATTTTCCTAATTTATCTGATAACTTTGCTAACTATGTTTCGTGCATCATTTGAGTCAAATAAGCTTCTATGCAATAATGATATGACATTAAGCAATATATGATGCTCATGTATGTTTAATGCAGTAACCAGAAAGCAATTAATTTGCAATTCAGCACAGTCATTAAGCACTAATCATGGTTAATTAATTGTACGGATACCTGAATTTTTTACAGTTGTCACACAAATGAGTTACAAGGGCTATGGGTCATTCTTCACTAAGGAAACTTGTAAGATTGTTGGGCCAGAAGTGGTTAAAGATATTGAAGAAATCATAGACGGGAGTAAAACACAACTTGTTGCTCATAGGAGTGGCAATGTGTATGTGGTTGATATGTGGAAGGATAACCCAATGGCCGATGCCTGTCTGTTCTCAACTGCCTCTACCAAAGAGACAGAACTATGGCATAGGAGATTTGGGCACACAAATCTTAAGACTATCACCACACTCTCAAAACAAGGCCTTGTAAGAGGTCTCCTACCAAAACTTATTACTTGTGATGAGCATTATGTTTCCTGTTTGAAAGGCAGACAACAGAATAACTCATACAAGTCCATTGAAGAGTCCAAAACAACCCTCTGTTTACAAATGTTGCACATGGAATTGTTTAGCCCTGTAAAAATCATGAGTTTGAAAAAGAAAAGATATTGTGTTGTCATAGTAGATGATTTTTCAAGGTTTACATGGACTTACTTTTTACACTCTAAGGATGAGACTGCAGGTATTTTGCAAGACTTTGTGACACAGGTTGAAAAGCAATTTAATCTGCCAGGAAAAGTCTTTAGAAGTGATAATGGAACAGAGTTTAGAAACAAGGAATTGGATGAGTTCTGTGTGTCAAAAGGGATTGTAAGGCAGTACAACATCCCAAGAACACCAAAACAAAATGGGGTGGTTGATAGGAAAAACATAACATTGATAGAAGCTGCTAGAACAATGCTTGCAGACTTAGGTTTAACCTTAACCTTTTGGGCAGAGGCTGTAAACACTACTTGCTATGTGCATAACAGAGTTTTAATCAACCCCATACATCAAAAGACTGCCTATGAAACTTTGTTCAAGATCAAACCACTGATCTCATATTTCAAAATCTTTGGATGCCCATGTTTTATACTAAACTTAGAAGATTCAATTTCAAAATTTGCAGCTAAAGAAGATTGATGTTATTTTCTGTGATACTCAACCACTTCCAAGGCCTATGAAGTGTTTAACACAAGGACTAGGTGTGAGGAAGAGACCTTGAATGTAAAGTTCAATGAACTTTCCTCATTAAAAATCCCAGCAAACCCTGCTGAAATGTTTGACCTTGATAAATTTACATTTGAAGATGTGTCTGTCAAGACTAACCCTGCAAGTACACCACAATCTTTCTCACAATATCATGGATCTGACATTGTGATTCCACAATACAAAGTCACTTCCACCACTAGAGAAGCAGATGTTCAAAACAGCTGCCAAAACTCTGCCCATGCTGCATCAACAGTTGTTGATCAAACCTCTGCCACTTCATCAACTCCAACCTCTGTTGAAAAAAATCCATCATCTATAGATAAAAGCTAACATTGTGCCACACCCATTCCTCCTATTCCTCCACCTCCATCTCTAACAGATGTTGGCTCTTCAAAATTGCCAACAGATGTTAGCTCAGATGATTCACATCTGCAGCCTTCACCATTCAATGCCATTGTTCCATACAAGGGGGGGGGGGTCTAATCTTCCTTAAATCTCATCCACCAGACCAAATCATTGTCAACATCAGTGAAGGGGTTCTCACGAGAAGTCAATCCAAAAACATCTGTCTTTTTGCTGGCTTTCCATCACTCATCTAACCAGTCAAGTACCAAGAGGCACTGAAAGACAATAGTTGGGTAGAAGCTATGCAAGAGGAGCTCCAACAGTTTAAAAGACAACAAGTATGGGAACTTGTACCACTGCCAAATGATGTATGCCCAATTGGCACAAAGAAGGTCTTCAAAAACAAAACTGATGAAAGGGGCATTGTTATGTGTGACAGTATAATTTGGATGCTTTAAATATTTAAACTTATAATAGTTGTCATGAAAATAATGTGTATATGTTTGGGTGCTCGAGGAGCAAAAGTGAAAGTGCACTAATTTTAACTTTATTTTACTAATTTCATGAAAATAACGTTGAAAGAGCGGGATGGTTAGACATGCATCATGTGGTGGCGTTGATAGCCGAAAGACAAGGGAGTACATGCGTTAATCGACCTTTGTCTTAATTGCTGAGTGTTATGTGTCTTTTTTCCAAGGCTTGATGCAAAACTACTATCGAGTCGGGGGTCTAATTGGAAGCATCCTCTCTATTCCTATGGTGTAAAGGTAAGACTGTCTACATCTTACCCTCCTCAGACCTACCTTAGCTTTGCTATTGGTGGGATTTACTGAGTATGGTGATGATAATGATGATGATGATGATGATAGTTGTCATGAGCTATAGACAATCATCATGCTCTGAACCAATCTGCTACAGGTTGGGGTGTGACATCCAAGATGATATCCTAGAGGATAATGTTGAAGAGGATACTATGGTTGATAATGTCCAAGATGATCAAGTAGATGATAATGCCTAAGATGACCAGGAAGATGATAATGAACATGGAAGTGATCAGGATAGAATATGGAAGTGATTAGAATGATAGTGATAGTGAATTATCAATAATGAGGCTATCTGGTCGATTAGACACACTTCACAACACCACATTCGCATTTCGATCACAACACTTTATTTGCACCTCACTCACTCAAATACACTCGAAATCATTGTAATACTTAGCATCGATCATAATAGTTCTCAAGTTGTAATTTTTCATACTATTACTAAAGATTGTGGCAAACGACCTTCAAGTCAGCGCCCGAGGTTTTGTGCCGGCGATCACAATACATCAAGGACATTCCTCGTAACATCTTGCGTCATTTACTGCCTTATCGTTCGTTTACATTTCCATCTTCTAATATCCTGAGCTATATTCCAACATCATGTCACACATTTCCATATCTCGACGATATTCTTCAAATATTATGTTCAAGCACACTACCTCGTAAACTAATTTGATCAATAAATTGCTTAGGTAATCTTTGACCAAAACAATCTGGCACCCACCGTGGGGCAAGTGGTGCTTTTTCTCATAACATCCTTATGGAAATTCCTATTCAATCACTATCTTTCAAAGTTATTATCAAAAATGGCCTCTCAATCAAAAGTGACTTCATCCTCGATGCCCTCTTCAACGTCTGGTTCAAACATTCCTCTTCCTCCTCCCCCGTCATGATATAAGAAGAATGACAATCCAACAAACAAGAATACTTCTCCTGGACAAACTAGTTCGAGATCTGGAATACCCGCTGGAGCTCCTTTTCTTGTTTCCAATGACGAAATTCATTCAATCTTTACATTGGTGAAACAACAGATGAAACATCAGCAAGCGACCATTCAAGTGTTGATAAGCAGGATTCAGATGGTAAAGTCAAGTTTTAAGATGCCGGCTGGGGATATTTTCACCCCATTGTAGCCCAAAATCCTGAATTTTAACTCTTCACGATCCTCGGAGAACCATCAGGGAGATTTCATTCCCATGCAACCTCGACATACTGTGACTGATCTCTCTTAAGCCGTCAGAGTCTCTACTACTAGGGATATGAGATTAACTTGAGGGTCACCAACACATGATCTATGACTTGGTTTGGTATGCTTATAAAATTGTTAATTTTAGTTGTTTTAAGCACTAGTTCAAGTTTTGATATTTATAAAAGCATGATAAAAAAACTATCACACTATAACTCACATTAGGCAAGTCTACCCATCGTTGGCGTATTATAGTGATGGTATGATACCGAGGTCGTCCAAGGATATAAGAGTTTTAGTACCGAGCCTTTGTTAACGGCTAGTCAATCTAAAATTAAAGTTTTATAAATGTCGTCGCTATACGCTTTCTCATTCAGAGATGTTTTGAGATTTCTTAAGGGGCGGTTTGAATAGTAAGAAACAAAAAGGTGGTTTATGGGTTGGTTATTATATCATGTTGGGCGATTTGAAAGGCGAGGATTGCAAAGATCATCTCAGGTGGTAGAGGCAAAAGCGAGGATATTATGGGAGACAATAGGTCTTTGGGGTTTTTGTGGTTAAAGTGTAGATCCAAACATAAAAATATTGTTCGGAAAGATTCGTGCAAATATCCAATGTATATGTTGTAGCTTTGTGCTTGTGCTTTGCCTGGCTTTTTCGAGTTGGCGTGGTGTTAATGAACTTCACTTTTCAAAAAAAAAAAATCTATTGTGACAAATTATTGCATGCATGGTAATATACAACACGTTAGCTTAATCATAGTCAAATACAATTGTTAATACCCCTTAATGTCTTCTAAGAGTCATTTTTCACCACATCAGCATTATAATTTCTTCTAAGAGGCATTTTTCACCACACCAGCATTATAATGCCCTTAAAAAAATGTGTAATTATTAATACCCCATAATGTCCATTTCCTTCATTACTTTCCATTTTTCTTCTCTTTAGACATTATTCTAGAAATACTTCTCCTTTTTCATGCCCTTGTAATGCCTAAGGGAGGGGGTAGTGCTGGAGGTGTTATCAAACCCTTTCACGCCTCTATAATGCTAATTACAGATGGCCTATGATGAAACGTAGTCGAACATTGACATATATAATCCATTATGAATAATTTTGACTCGTTTATGCATCTGGTTAAACATAGTTAAACATTAATGTATAAGAGTCATTCGTCTATAATAACGGCGCATTATAGCCTAATTATGAAATAATAACAAAATATGACACACCATCAACCATGGTTAAATATATCCAAACTAATGAATCTTTGATAAACCATAGAGAATAATGAATAAACATAGTCAATGTTGATCAAATAATGGCTAAGCTTGCTAAACCATGTTCAATTTAAATGACACATAATAAAATTTGAACACATATAGCCTATTATGAGTAACTATGGCCCATTTAAATTCTATATAACCTGTTATGCCATGAATTACTATGACATATAGTTATGGCATACTTAATTAAATTGTATGCATACGGTGTTATACAGTGTGCATTGGGTGGTTTCTAAAGAAAAATAAGTTTTTTTTTTTTCTTTTAACTCAAAATTTTCTATTTCTTGCAATTTTAGCCACACAAAACTGTTTTTTTTTTCCCCGAAACTTTTCAACTTTTGCAATTTAACCTTACGATTTTTTTACTTTCAAATTTGGTCCTCTATACTTTTCATCTTTGGCAAATTTTTGTTTTATGTTTCGTACTAAATTTTGCGAGTTAACACGGTGTAACGTGCATGTGTGGTTCAACGTTTTTACATCGGAGTCCTAGATCGACTTACTTATTTTTTATATGTTTTACGTTTCGGTCTAATTTTTTCTCATTAACACGCCACAACTTTAGTGTTGGTGGTTGTTGACGGTAGATTAATGCTATGTGGCATGGTTTTACGCCCCCTCCGCAACAGGGGGTTAATTCTAGTTCATATTGACTTACGATCAAATAAACTCGATGCCAGTAAATATGAGGGGTTGTATGGTACACATGTTAACCAAAACACCTTCAATAGAGCAACAAAACTTGCTCATAACCTAGTTTTCTAAATATAACAAACTTTGTCTTCATATCTACTATCACTACTACTATTATTATTATTCGTGACGCTGGGAGTTGCTTCTATAGCTGGTTGATGCGAAATCGCAACAGATTATCAATTGGAGATATCATATGCATCCATAAGTGTTTGGAAAATTAGTTTTATATTAATGTGTAATGATTTGTATTGTGAATTTGTACACGCTTTTGGGCCACTTATAAGCCCAAACAGAATTTTAGAGGTCTTGTTAGGCTTTCATGGCATGGCCGGCCCTGGGGTGGGCGGGGAGGACCACCGGCCATGGCCCAATATTTCGTGGGGCACATTTTTTTATGAAAAATCCCAACATGTATATGTAAAATATTTTTTAATAGGGTACACATCTTTCTCTAGAGCTCATTATGTAGTACATCGAGTGGTATTTTTAGCCAAATGATGCCCAAGAGGTGTAAATTCCTCATCACCTTCAAGTTGAACTATAGTCCAATCAACACATTATATATACACCAACACTTGTGATAAACAACATTTAATCAAGTTGTCCCAGGGCTTCCATAACACATAGTAATAAAAGTATGATCATAGCAAAGCATTTATTTAATCAATTACATTGTTTGTTTCTCATCAACCAAGTTTGCATCTGAAGAAAACAAATTGTGACAGATTATTTTGAGTTTCATCAGATTAATTGGTGTCGTTTTAATAATAACAATCATATTATGTTATGTGGACTTCCAACATCGGGCAGATCTAGGATTTGTATCTTATTCCAAACGTAAATCTAAATTTCACCAATTGATCTGATACACATTAATTGTTATTATTTGACATTTTTATAGATAACGCACAAGCGAACACACGACATCCTCTTATGCACTATACTTTAACTAATATCTATAATCATACAAATCTAATCTTTTGTTGATTTAAGTATTAAATCTTAAGCTTTTAATCTTTATCATAATCATTTGGGCTTGTTTATTCAACTATGGTTCAAACACTTTAGTATTATGTAGGGTAGTAGAGTGAGACAACGGTGTTGTAACAACAGTTGCTCCATAACCATCGCCTAAGTGACGCGACGATAAATAGGTTTGATGGTGTCCTGATCTTTGGTGATTGATTCTCTGTACATACACTCTTGTTTTACAAAATCAAATACTTTTGATCAATTCTCTACTCTATTTATTCTTGTTCTTGTATTTTTGAATCACAAACAACACTTAATGATGAAATTGAGTTCCAATGATTCTGGGAACAATGATTGCAACATCAACAGGACGTTATATATGCAAATATATTATATACTTATAATTGAACTCATGAGGTTTTATTATGCATGCAAACCAAATTACAATTTGGAAGCATATATGTTCGCCTTATTCATAATCAAATATATAAAGTTTTCTATTCAAGAGTTTGGCTCTTTCTCGCCTAAGAAGCTGGTGGTGCTCCACCTCCACCACCTCCCTCACCACCTGCGGGAGGAGGCGCCCCACCTCCTCCGTCACCACCTGCGGGAGGAGGCGCCCCACCTCCAGGAGGACTTGGAGTAGGAGGAGGATGAGGAGCATCTCCTTCCCCCTTTCCTGGAGGAGCAGGAGGCACCCCTGGTGTTCCCGGGGCCCCCGGTGGTGGCCCGGGATTCTTCTTGGGATCACAATCAAAGTAGCAAAAGCACATGTGTTTAGCTTCACGTTCATGACAAGCTCCATGCTTTGCACCCTCCCAATCTATACACCGATTGTCACACTTATCTGTGTCTTTACAGTCTCCAAACCAAGTCTTACTTGGTTTTTCACATATTTTTCCATTGACAGTCCCAGTTTCTGTTCACAACATTATAGTCAAGTTTTAATAATATAAATAAGTAGACTAGATGTTGTTAATCAAAACTTTACATTTGTTCTCCAATATCGAACAAAAAGCATTGAGAAGTTTGATCAATTTAGATTACAATCAGGATTAAAAACAAATAATCATCATGAAATAAATAAGATTGATTATGCACCTGAGATTGCAACAACGAAGACGAGCAAAAGGAATACCAAGTAAGAAACTGAATTGTTGGCCATATTCGAGTTGAGCGAAGAAGAGGGCATGGCGATGGGTAATTTATAAGAGAAGAAAGGAGTTTCAAGAACATACGTGTGGAACTTGAACCAAATTTGTAACAACTTAAAGTAATTAATCAAAATATCAAAACTTCATCACATGTGAGGTTATATATTTTAGATGACTATATTTTAATAAATCTCATTTTCGGTTGTTGTGTTATGCAATAAAAAAATTGGTCACTTTAAGTCTCTCTAAATTTATGAAAAACTACAGAGTTATAAGATTCATTACTTCGGATAGTTTTCTGTGGAACTTGGTTGAGTTTTTTGTATTGCTTTTTGTTCTCTTTTGTGAACACTTACCACTCTCACCACATCCTTAACTGTTGTACACAATGCAGTATCCGGATCACCATATTGATTTAGCCACCAAGCATAACCACATATCGGGCATGTCATGTTATCCACCGGCACCCCTCCTTTTTATAATTCCACGTTTATTGGGTTTCTTCCATCCATAACCCTCTATACTAGCATGTTCGCCTTCGATATTGCCCATTTACCACCACTGCGTCTGTAACCTGGTTTATTCCGACAGTTCCGTAGCCCTTAATTCTTTTCGTACATACTTGACCCCAAAATCTGACCCCCATTATAATTCCATCCCCACCTATTTTTCTGCCGCTTAACGGAACATCCTTTCAAGGCTGCCATTAACCTTAGAAGTTCATCACATAATCCAGGTGTGGTAGGGTATGATAACCACTTCCAATCCCACTTTATATCTCCCCTAAGTCTTTTATAGTTTTGACTTATTAAGGACCCTTTCATTTCTGTCAGTTTGAACATACCTAAGAATGTGTCACATAGAGGACTTATCATACCAGAATCTTATATTGCTCCCATTCCCAACCCAACATGTTAGTCTGTTTTTCAGATTGATATTGCGTTTTACAAATTCCTTTCCAACAGCCTCAATATTCTTCCATACGCCTGCATAATTTTTGTTTACGGGTACCAACTCTTTGCCCCATTTCTTACCATGTATGGCTAAGATTTCTGGTACCAACTCTTTGCCCCATATTATATGGACTTCCAACATTGTGTAGATCTAGGATTTGTATCTTATTTCAAACGTAAACTTAAATTTCACCAATTGATCTGATACACATGATTAATTGTTATTATTTAACATTTTTTTAATATAACGCATAACCTGAATACGACATCCTCTTATGCACTATACTTTAGTATCTATAATCATACAAATTTAATCTTTTAATGAGTCAAGTATTAAATCTTAAGCTTTTAATCTTTATTATAATCATTTGGGCTTGTTTATTCAACTATGGTTCAAACACTTTAATATTATGCAGGGTTGTAGAGCACGAAAACGGTGTCTTAACAACAGTTGCTCCATAACCACTGCCCTAGGGATGCGGTGATAAATAGGTTTTATGGTGTCCTGATCTTTGGTGATCGATTCTCTTTACATACACTCTTGTTTTACAAAATCAAATGCTTTTGATCAATTCTCTACTCTATTTCTTGATCTTGTATTTGTGAATTTACAAACAACAGACAATGATGAAATCGAGTTGGAATGATTATGGGAACGATTATTGCAACATCAATAGGACTTTATACATGTAAATTTATTATAAACTTATAATTGAACTCATGAGGTTTTATTACACATGCAAACTAAATTAATTTCAATCTGTAAGCATATATGTTCTCCTTATTCATAATCATATGTATAAAGTTTTCTATTCAAGACTTTGGCTCTTTCTCGCCTAAGCACTTGGTGGTGGTGCTCCGCCTCCTTCACCACCTGCAGGAGGAGGAGCTCCACCCGCTGGAGGAGGCGCTCCACCACCTCCGTCACCACCTGCGGGAGGAGGTGATCCACCACCTGCAGGAGGACCACTGCCTCCATCACCTCCAGGAGGACTTGGAGTAGGAGGAGGATGAGGAGCATCTCCTTCGCCCTTTCCTGGAGGAGCAGGAGGCGTCCCTGGCGTCCCCGGTGCCCCTGGTGGTGGCCCTGGATTCTTCTGGGGATCACAATCAAAGTAGCAAAAGCACATGTGTTTGGCTTCACGTTGATGACAAGCTCCATGCTTTGCACCCTCCCAATCTATACATCGCTTGTCACACTTATCTGTGTCTTTGCAGTTTCCAAACCAAGTCTTACTTGGTTTTTCACATATTTTTCCATTGACAGTCGCAATATCTGTTCACAACATTAAAGTCAATTTTTAATAATATAATTAAGTAGACTAGATGGTGTAAAAAATCTTTTTGTCACCTCTAAATACGTTATATAACTCTTGTTATTTATATATGAATTTTCGCTTCAAACTTTACATTTGTTCTCTATTATGGGAAATTGCATGAAGAAGTTTATTTAATTAAGACTACAATCAGAGGGTTAAAAACAAAAATTAATCATGAAATAAATAAGATTGATTATGCACCTGAGATTGCAACAACAAAGACGAGCAAAAGGAATACTAAGTAAGAATTTGAATTTTTCGCCATTTTTGAGTCGAATGAAGAAGAGGGCATGGCGATGAGTTATTTATAGGAGAAGAAAGGAGTGACAAGAATAAGCGTGTGGAAGTTGAACCAAAATCCTTAACAAATTAAAGTAAATAATCAAAATGTTAAAGCTTCATCACATGAGGGATTATATTAATTTAATTTTAGATGCGTACATTTTATTAAAAAAAGAAATCTCATTTTCGGTTATTGTGTTATGCGTAAAAATATTGAAATACTTGTATAAATTGGTCCAGTTAAGTTTGTCTAAACTTATTAAATACTCTAGATTTATCATTGGTCCAATGATGTATAGTGTGCAATATCAGATTTTTTTAACCGCTGAAGATATATATATTAAGAAAATAAACACTTGCAAAAAGCTAGAATTGTTAAACCACCACATATAAAAAACATTATTTTTTTTAGTGTAATATTAGATGTTGGGTGAAACATATTTTTTTTTAGGAAATTGTCAAACGGGGATTGGACTTTTATAATTATGTTCAAACCACTTCTTGTAATTAAGGTAGTTAGGGTTGTAAATGAACCGAAAATTCAGCGAACAGTTTGTAAACAGTTTAGCTGGAAGTTCTTTTATGTTCGTTTATTAAATGAACGAACATAAACAAAAAAATCCATTCGTTAAGCTAAACGAACGAAAATGAACAGAGAATGCATCTGTTCGCTTATGTTCGTGAACGTTCGGTAATGTGTTCATTTATGCTTGTTGGTTTATGTCCATTTGTGTTTGTTTACAAAGAGGTTTTTATACGGTCTATTTTTATTCTATTGGTTTTTTATAACAGTAAAATGCTAAAATAGTCACTGAGTTTAAGCTACTTTAATCCAAAAATGAAATTTTTTATATTTGGGTCACTGAGATTTCAAATTTGTTGTTATTTTCATTCAGTTGACAAACTAAGTTAGAATTTTCTGTTAACTTATCCCCTTGTTGTTTTTCTCATTTACATGAAGGGTATAATTGTCAATTTATGCCATTATGTATTTAATTAAATGAGGAAAAACGACGAAAAGGGAGAAGTTAACATAAAATTTTAATCTCGTTTGCCAATTGGATGTAAATGACAATAAAAATGAAACCTCGGGGACAAGATAAAAAAAATCATTTTTGGACTCAAGTGGAAAAAAGTGGCCTAAACACAGGAACTATATTTGCATTTTACTCTTTTAAAATTTTGAAATCCTAGTTATACTATATGTCTCCGTCAACATCACTCATTTAAACATTTCAATTTCACTATATGTTAAAGCTTGAGAAACTTCTTAATTTTTGTAGTTATGTTTATGAGAATTATGTCAACTATGTTCAGATAATTACATTAAGCACTTACTTAGTTTTAGTGGATTCTTTATAATCTTTAGGATGAGAAATGCAAATTTTATATTAAAATGAATATATGTTCGTTTGTATTTGTTTGCATGCATGAACGTTTGTTTGTGTTCTTGTGTTCCTTTGCGTTTGTTTACGTTCGCTAAGTGTTTGTGAACAATTCATTAACACGTTTATTTGGTTAATAAATGAACACAAACAAGAAATCGCGTTCAGTAAACATTCGTGAACAATTTATGAACATGTTCATTTCTTAACGATCGAACATTCGTGAACATTTATAGCCCTACTTGTAGTGATATTTTTATTTTTGTAAACCGTTGTCATTTTAATAGTTTGTGTTAAATATGATCTAACTTGTCCATCATTTTGGTTTGGTTTGGTTTGGTTCGGTTTAGAAGTTCTATGGTTTGGTTTGGTTTTGTTTTTTATTTTGGTTTTTGTTTTGGTTTAGGTTTACAAGAATCAAAAGTGTTACTAACGGTTTGGTTTACGTTTTAATCTAAAACCCGTGAATACCCAGACCATGAACACCCATACAAAAAATACCTCAATATTTGTTTAAGTGGATTATTAGATGTTGGGTGAAAAATGACTTTTTTAGGAAATGTAAAACGGGACATTAGACTATTGTAATTTATAAAAATTTGGGAATGACAAACGGGACATTAGACTATTGTAATTTATAAAGATTTTATTGTAAAAGTTATGTTCAAACCACTTCTTGTAGTGACATTTTTACTTTTGTACCATTGTCATTCTAACAGTTTATGTTAACTTTGATCCAACTTGTAGGTGAATAGTGCTCTAACGTAGTTATATATTGGATATACTTTGCATCAATGTTAAGATTTTGTTGATGCACACTTATGGTTTGGATGTGGCACGGTTCGGTTCGGTTTAAGACCGACGTCGAAGACATTCCTCTGTCAGTTCGACTCGGCGTACGAGATGCAAGTGGCGACGATATGACACGACGCGAGAATGGCATCATCATAACATCATCATGACATCATGATAATATCATGATGATGATGTCATGCTTGTATGAGTTGAATATATACACACACGAAACAGTGGGACAAGAAACACTTATGCCACGAAATATACATGTTTCGTGTAAGAGATCTAGTAAGACGAAGGAATCCTTCATGTCTGCTTGTAGTGTTTCGTGAGGTGTGTATTTGCTTCGTGTGTCCCTGTTGTATTGCCTATAAATACATCAAGTTAGATTTCATTATGCAAGAGTGCATTTTGATAGAGTATTGGAGCTTATTTTGGAGAGTATGAATTGTTACTCTGCCAAAATCAATTGAGAAACATTTGAATGATTTGTTCTTCTTGATTGATTATGCTCTTGCTTAGTTGTGTGTAAATCAGGGATTCCGCACCTGTGTTTATGCATTTGATAACTTGAAATCACCTTGTTCTTAGATCCTTGCAGAGACCTACAAGTGGTATCAAAGCATAGGACTGATTTCTTGTTAAAAACCAAGTATTTTGGTGAGTTTTGGTGAGTTTTTTAGTGTTTATTGAAGATTTCTATACAAAAACACAAGACCCACTTTTGAATGATATAAAAATGGATTAAAATCAGCCTATATGATGTTATTTGATGAACTTTTAGCTGAGATCTTGCTAAAATCAATGGAGATAATGAAAACCGAGTTTGTTTTTGAGTTTTAAACATATAATTTTCAAACTCCATTTTTTCTGGCGAACTTTCTTATCGAAGAAGACACCGGAATTTGTTGCCGGAAAAGTACATTCACCTGAATATTCTCTTTGTGAGCTGGCAGAGTTGTTTTAACGGAATTGCATGAATTATCTGATAAGGATTTGTCTTATCTAGCTTTATTACACGAAACACACATAAGTTCACAGTGCACACGAATCCTCCTTCGTACGTGTCAAGGTGTTTCACCCCCAGGTATTTCGGCCTAAGGTGTTTCGCCCCTTAGGTGTTTCGCCCTAAGTTCTTTTTCCTCCGCATGACAATTTATTGTTCGTGTTTCTTCGTGTCACCACAAAGTGTTTCGCATGAAGTATCCGTTCCATAGTTTTATAACAGTAAGTTGTTTTAACTCTGTTAACATTTATTTTTCCAAAAGTTATTTTACCCATCTTAGTATTAGTCAATATATCTTCTAATCTATGGGATTTGAGTGTAAACGGTACATCAAGTGGTACCTCACCTACACAAAATTCCGCAACATCATGGGTTAAATCACTCATGCCATCTCCATCCACAATGATATCGGCAAATCAATGGGAGTTCGTTGCAAATCAGAATCAGAGCATTCAAAATCTCTTGATTAGTGAAAGTGAATCTAGATGTAATAATCGTCCACCAAAGCTCCATCATATTAATGACTATCCTCGGTGGAAAGGTAGATTTCACATGCATGTTCTCGGTCAGAATACCGAACTTTGGACTTGTTTTACTACTCCTTACAACGAAGAACTTTAAGAATCTGGATCGAGTGCCGCATCATTAGCAAATTTAACTGAGCCAAAGAAAAAGGCTTCTGACTTGGAGAAGAAAGCTTTTGCCATTATCACTCAGGCGCTTCATAAAGACATTTATCATCAATTTATTTATTGCACAACTACTAAGAATCTGTGGGATACCTTACAAGCTAGAGGAGAAGGAAATGCGGCTTCGAGAATGATTCGACATGATTTATTGAAGAAAGAGTTCAAAGGGTTTATGTTTATTGAAAACGAATCATTGGGAGAGATGACTACAAGGTTTTACTACTTGTTAAGCGAAATGTTTTCATATCAAGTAATTGTGACTCCGCAAGAGACTGTTTCCTGATTTGCCGATGCACTATCTCCAATGGAGTCAAATTCTAGAAATCCTAAAGCAAAATGGCATTTTGAACATGACTAGTATCTATGAATTTGTTTAAACATTAGAGAACAAAAGATGAAAAAGAAATTAGAAAGGCAAAAAAATTTCCAGTTCCACAAAATCCGGAAATGTATTTCGGTATCGGTATTGGTATTAGTGGAACTTTACAACCGGCTTAACACGCCAATTTGCAAACGCTTTTGTTTTCAACGCAAACCCTTTCCTACTACAACAACCCGCAACTTCCAAACCCGTTGGCCTAACCCTTTCCAACGCGAAGCCTTTCCTACCACAACAACTCGCCTTTGTTCCCCCACCATTCCTAGACCCAAATCAAGCAAATCAACAAGCTTACTATGGAAGTTCATTTAATCCTTATGGTGGACCCAAATACATCTAACCTAAATACAGTTCATCTCGATACCTCAAATTTCAGCAAAGTTAGTGTAGGGGTTGCCAAAGAACACATGGAGCTTCTAAACACTTTAGTGAGTTCCTATTGCGGGTTAGTAGCTGGACAAGTTGGTAACATCAATTTAACCAGTGAGGATTAGGCACAGATAGATAAAGATGAGATGGAGTTGATCGATATCAAATGGGCCTTTGCAAGTCTCGTGAGAAGAGCAAAATATTTTATGGAGAGAACAAGAAGAACTAGCTTGGAAAGTAGGAAGGATACTCTGTATGGGTTCGATAAAAGGATGGTTACTTATTTAAACTGCAGAGAAAAGGGGCACTTTTAAAGAGAATGAACTAAGCCCCCACAACAAGGAAATCAATATCCGTTCAAATGAAATCAAGTAGCTAACAATGAAAGAACAATGGATCCTACAAGCAATGCCAACCGGGCATTTATTATTCAGGCTGATGAAAGTTGTGGTTGGTCTGTACAATTAGGAAATAATGGTGGGGGAGGAACTGCATGCTATGCCGAAATTGTAAAGATTGTTAGCGACGGGGAATCTTCGTGAAATGATGACAATTCAGGGTATAGCTGTAGTTCAGATGAAGAAGGCCCGAGTTCAAGTGAAGATAGATCTAAAACTGAGATAAGAGAAGATACTGATGCTGAGGTAGATGATTTGATTGCAGAAGCGGAATCAATGGATAGCAAGGAAGCAGCTTTGGAATAGAAAACTAAAGGCTCATCTGAGGATTTTTCCAAGCATTTTTCAAAAGTTGGATCTTCTACTTTTCGTGCTGCATTCATGGCTCGTTTGGATTGCCAATGCAAATAGGTAAGTTTCAGTAAACCTATCTTGTCTACGTGTGTTGAATGTATTGTTTTAAAGGGTAAATACTTAGAAGTAGAAGGTAAATTTGATCACACCAAGAAGCATCATCAGAGTTTAATTTTGAATTTGACAAAGTGTACTGAGACAAACACTACTCTTAAGAAAAAAACGAAAAAATAATTAAAACAACAATTAAAACCTTAAGGAAAGATAATTCTGAACTTAAGAAAAACATTCTTAATAAGCATATTGGTATTAATAACTACATTAATATCATTGATGAAACAAAGAAAGAGCTAGCCCATGCACGATGCAAATATGATGCAATCAAACTCAAGTTGGATAGTTACTCAAACTCGAGATATGTTTTAGATCATATCATCGATGTTCAAAAGAAGAAAGGTGATGTAAAGAGCATTGGCTATCAGGCTTGTCCTCCTCCGGTTAGACACAACTACACCAAAATGCCAGATGACGAGGATATGCCACATTTTGAACCCACAATTCCTTTAGATCTGGCTGAATTTACAGCTGGTCTATAGGGTTCACTAAGTGTGCATCCTCAAGTCAAAGTCAATCGGATTGTGACACCTGGGTCACTATGACCATCAAACGAATACCAAACCAATGAAATATTGTATTTCATACTTGGGATTGGTATAAATATGTGTATCTTTTGCACATATCAATTCTTGTTCGATTTCAAGCTTTAAATCGCTTTCTGGAGAGTTATACGCAAACTGGTGCCTAAACGTAATCAGTTTAACACGAAAAATACTCCGGAACATCAACATATGCTTAACGTACCTTAAATAACCTTTACATAACTTAGAAATAAGTTTTGAAGGCTTTGGTATGGCAAAATCAAGTTTAATCGCTTACAGGGACTAAATTCGACAAACTGCGAAAATATGACGATTCGTACTAGAACAGACATTCCGGAACATGACCATAAGTTAAACATGCCATAAATACCCTTTACATAGCTTAGAAATAGGCTTTGAGGGGTTCGGTGTGCTAAAATAAACTTTTGGGTCATTCAGGGACTAAAAGCGTCAAAAAGTGCACAAGTTTGCATTTTCGCGCATAACTTACGTTCGGAATACATTTCAGTTTAGACATATTACATCTACAACACAATCTTCACATAAACATCATTTTACAAATAACTTAACTTATACAAACCCATTTTACATGGTTATTCACTTAACCATACATTATTCTTTTACACATATATATCATTTGGTTTATTTATCACTTTTCAAATGATTTATGAAAGGGAACACTCAACAAGATTCATGGCTACTTTTATTAAACAGTTTCTTTAAACGCAAGTCATGAATCCTATTTTCACAAAACCTATGTATCTCACAGGCATTTTTATGCTGACGTACATATTTTCACATGTGTTTTCAGGAGCTGTTGCATAAGATGATCGAGACACACTTAGGCGGACATGTGCCTTAGTGACTTAAAACGAAGCAAGAACTAGTTAAATTATGTTATGTACCCTTTGTTTCTTGTTTAAGACAATGTAACTCTCATGTTTGATAAATGAAACATAACTTTAATTTCCATGGTTGTGAAACAATAAATTCTGTTACAACACTCCCCGACGTTTCCGCCACGTTTTGTTGTTTTACGTGGTCGGGGTGTGACAGAAAAGTTGGTATCAGAGCCAATGGTTATAGGGAATTAGGTTATTAGTATGCTTTGACCTAGACTATAACCTTCCTAGGACCCTAACGCGAGTTTACCTGCGTTTAGTCATAAAACAATACCGTTGCCTATCTTTAGGCAGCAACCACAACGAGAACATCAATTCCGAATCCACTTTGAAAATTAATCATCTGTTCTTGGATGATTGATTAGTAGGTTTTGAACCCTCTATTGTAAGGTTTTGAACCCTATGTTATAAGGTTCTGAACCCCTTTGGGTTTTCAAAATCTCGTCAAAAGTTTTGGGTCCTAAATAGTGTGAACACGTGCAAACTGGAAGAGTGAATGCCTGTACCCTGGGTTTTCTATCTAAGGCTAGAGTGTTCGTATAAATCCACATAATCGGACCAGTCACTCTTACCTGGGAACTCTTGGGGTGAGTGTTCACTTATAGGCGAGCATGTCTTCGCGATACATTATTTTTAACCCATTTACTCTGATTAGTCACAATGTGTCGTTTGTTTGCCTTGTGGTAACAAACAAATGACCACCATCTTTGCTTTTGTCAAATTTTGTATCACCTCATCCTTTTCATCTAATCATCTTGCTCGTTTCCTTTCATGTTTCCCTCCTTTAGAATGCCTCCTCGACACGACAATCAGATAGCGAATGCCGAACTGGCAGAAATCATCGCGCAGCAAATGGCTGCTGCTTTCCCAAATCTTATTGCTCAACTGAACCAAGCCAACAAAAACAATAATGCTCCATGCAATTTCAAGAGTTTCAATTCGGCTAAGCCACTCAAGTTTAGTAGTTCTGAAGGAGCAACTGGGCTCCTACAATGGTTCGAGAGCACTGAGAGTACATTTCATCACGTTTAGTGTCCTGATAATCGCAAGGTCGAGTTTGCTTCCAGTGTGTTTCAGAAGAGGGCTCTTACATGGTGGAACGGGGTGATGAGAGACCGTGGTGCTGAGGTTGCTTTAGCACAGACTTGGGCCGAGCTTAGGGCTCTTATGATGAAGGAATTATGTCCTCGTTATGAGCTAAGGGCTCTAGAAAGGGAATTTGATGATCTTAAGCAAGATAGCGGTGAGCATCGAGCTTACACGGGCCGTTATGAGGAGTTAAGTCTGTTATGCCCAAACATGGTCACGCCTTTGGATAAGGCAATCGAAAAGTAGATTGATGGCCTCCCTGACTCAGTACAAGACATTATAACTGGTAGTAAACCCACTACAGTTAGACAGGCCATTGAGCTATCCGCTACCTTGACTGAATCTCAGATCAGGAAAGGTAAACTTTTTTGAAAAAGTGACAAGAAACCAATCGAGGAATCAAAGACCATGGATGAATAGACTGGATCCCCTAAGAAGTCAAAGAAGGGAAAGGCTTCTCAGAACTTCGCCATGGTCGCTCACAATGGTCAAGCCGTCCCCAACCAACCAGCTCAACCCCCTACTAGGAAGCCCTACAACGGAACTGCACCCTTGTGCAACCAATGTAGCCTACATCATCATGCTGGTGTGAAGTGCCGCACATGCCAAGTTTGTGGACTTATAGGTCATACGCCGAGGGTTTGCCCAACAGCAGCTGCACCAAATCAAGTTAACAACAATCCTACTCAAGGTGGTTTTCCACTAGGTTCTTGCTTCAACTGTGGCGAGATGGGCCATTTCCGAAGAAACTGCCTAAAGCTTGCTAATGCGAATCCAGTGCAGGGATGAGCATCTGACCGAATGGAAGACAACGCTGTTTAGAAATAATCACGTCTTATGTATTAATTTCTTTTGTTGTCAAGGTCCATGAAACAGTTGTTATCATTGTTTATAAATAAAGCTTTTATTTTACAATGCAATATACAAATATTGATGTGGTTGCATGTGTAAACAACGTATCCCCTACAATACCGACAATCAAGGAACCGTATCCCTTGAAGAACAGACTACCCCCAAAATTCTTCCACTTTATGATCTCTTGCGTTTTCCACGAAAATCCTAAGTACCCGTTTCTTCCAAGGAAAACGAAGTACAAGGCGCAAGTTACAACTCCGGACGAATACCCACTCCTTAATGGGGTACCTAAGGATATTCTCGTAAGTCCTTAATTGTTGTATACCTTAATTCGAATGTGGTGATTCCTTGTAATCAAAAATTGAATTTTTAGAAGATCATCCTATCTGTTCAGATAGATGCTTGAGGACGTTGAAGTCCATCAACTGGGTTCCTGGTATGCCTTGAATACCCATGTTCAAATCGGCGCCAAGTTAATAGCAATCTATAACAAGTTAATAACAATTAATAACCAAGAAAACAATTATGTGCTTATGTGTTCATTTTCTTATATTTTTGTGTGATCCAAATTATGTTATCCAAATCCTCGTAGAATCTTCCATATCTTCGTATAAGGGATTCATAGTAGGATACCCAAAGGTACTACCTAAAATCCTTAATGGACTTCTACGTTGTAGTTAAGTCCCTTGGATTATAAAGTACTACTCCATAATTAGACCCCTTGAGTGGTCTAGTTAAACAGATTGATCCAAAAATCTGGTTAGGAATATCTTGTGATGATATAGCTGAAAGGACTCCTTGGTGGCCTAATTAAAAAGATCATCTGTCGATCTAATTAAAAGGACCCTATGGTAGTCTAGTCACCCTCATCACAGGTTTGATTTTCTTCCCCTAAACATTACAAAACAAACTGTGCGGACTGTGCAAGGAATTACGTAATTATGGATGCATACATAATTATGGAATTTAGTGCACAGAAATCACAGCAAGTTCTGTCATGTGTCTTGAGTTAACCCTATTCATTTCCATTTCTGATGAAGCACCCGTTGAGGAAAAATGAACTAGCTATTCATTTTTCACTTTTGAAAGAATATCCGTTGAGGGAAATGAATATCCATTTGTTTAAATCCTTCATTTCCAATTCTGAAGAATACCCGTTGAGGAAAATGACTCCGTTTGTTCATTTTCGTTCTGAAGAGTATCCGTCGAGGGAAATGAATATCCATTGATTATTCCTTCATTCCCGTTTCTGATGAAGAACCCGTTGAGGAAAAATGAATCATCCATTCATTTTCACTTCTGAAGATTATCCGTTGAGGAAATGAATATCCGTTTGTTTAAATCCTTCATTTCCATTTCTGATGAAGCAACCGTAGAAAATGACACCTTCAGTTCATTTTCGTTTCTGAAGATTACCCGTTGAGGAAATGAATATCCGTTTGTTTATCCTTTTCATTTCCGTTTCTGAGGAAGCCACCGTTGAAGATGACTCCGTCTGTTCATTTCCGTTTCTAAAGATTATCCGTTGAGGAAATAAATATCCGTTGTTTAATCCTTCATTTCCACTTCTGAAGAATACTCGTTGAGGAAAATGACTCCGTCCGTTCATTTTCATTTCTGAAGAATGTCCGTTAAGGAAATGACAGGATTATACCTTTCATATCTCTGGTAGATTATTTGACACAAAGTCACAGACAGACTCCTACGAATAAATTTCGGGATGAAATTTCCTAAAGTAGGGGAGACTGTGACACCTATGTCACTATGACCATCAAACGAATACCAAACCAATGAAATATTGTATTTCATACTTGGGATTGGTATAAATATGTGTATCTTTTGCACATATCAATTCTTGTTCGATTTCAAGCTTTAACTCGCTTTCTGGAGAGTTATACGCAAACTGGTACGTAAACGTAATCAGTTTAACGTGACAAATACTCCGGAACATCAACATATTCTTAAAGTACCTTAAATAACCTTTACATAACTTAGAAATAAGTTTTGAAGGCTTTGGTATGGCAAAATCAAGTTTAATCGCTTACAGGAACTAAATTCGACAAACTGTGAAAGTATGACGATTCGTACTAGAACAGACATTCGGGAACATGACCATAAGTTAAACATGCCATAAATACCCTTTACATAGCTTAGAAATAGGATTTGAGGGGTTCGGTGTGCTAAAATAAACTTTTGGGTCATTCAGGGACTAAAAGCGTCAAAAAGTGCACAAGTTTGCATTTTTGCACATAACTTACGTTCGGAATACATCCGGACATCCAAAAAATTTATGTAAGCATTAAAATATTTTATTTTAGTGTTTGGCATAAGAAAAATCCATTCGTCGCGCAATTTGGATCGTTTTTGCGTCCGTTACGACTTCCGTCGTAATTAACCAAACAACGCAACCGTACGGCCAAACGAACCGACATCCGACATATTTTTGAGCACATTTTAAGTTCCCTATACTTTAACTTCATTTTAGAGCCTTAAAATGAGGTTAACGGGGCTTAAACGCGTCAAAACGCATCAAAAATCAAGTTCGGAGTCACAGGGGCCTGTTCTGCCATTTTGGAAACTCTGCTGGTCTGCACAAGTCTTACGGACCGTAAGCACAAAGCCATATGGTCCGTAAGGACCCCCCAGAATATCAGAATGTAGTTAACAGCTGTTTACAGCTGTTAAGCACTCATAATCTCACTTGCACATGGTTTTGGGCAATACTAGGGGCTCAAATGGTTTTATAAAACCATGGGCTTGAGGTGTATGGATGAGATTGAAGCACGGTTTTCGAGGAACGATCTTAACGGTCCTAGAAATCCTATAAATACCCCTCAAGTTCACCACTCATCCCTCACACCTTTGAATCCGAATTTGTTCTCTAAGTTGATGGGTTTATCACTTCATACCTGAGAATATTCGGATCAAAACTTCCGTTCTTGGACCCGTTGTAAGTCCTCCTTCGTTCTTTTAGCGTTTTCTGCGTTGATCAGTTTATGGTCAACATGAAGTTCGGTTGAACTTCGCAACGTGAGCGTAATCATGATGGTTATAGTCCCTTGTGACTATACCTACTGATTACCACGTTAACTAGGCTCAGTGACGAGTCGTAGTTTCGGCCAGAATACGTATTCTTGCGTATTTTGTAACCAAACTACTTTTAAGTATCAAAACCGTTTGTTTTGATACCAAACCTGTTTTCTAACCTCGTTAAACATGTTCTAACATGTTTAGCACGTCACTTTTAGTTTTGTGCTTGTCTAATGTCGTAAAGGTAAGCGATCTAATCAATCGCTTATACTTTCGAACCCGACCCGTTTGGTCGATCATTAGGATTCGACCAAACGCATTAGGTGACCATAGTGTATAGGGAATAACCTTCCAAGGTTATACCTTATGATCACGACGTTTCAGTAGTTGTATGATAGGCGGTTTATATGCCTTAGGTAAATTACCAAAATGCCCTTTTTACGCCAAAATTCATTTTAAACATATGTAACATAACTTTTAACATCTAAACTGATTTGGCAACAATATTAGACATGATAAGGCATATTTTACTTGTCATAGGACTAGTTAGGCGGTCTAAACGCGTTTTACGCGAACAACGCGTTAAAGTAGCATAAGCTACCTAAACGGGTCATAATGGGTCGTAAGCACTTAGGTTAGGTTTCATTGTAGGATGTAGGCTTTGTTAAACCATATTACATGAGTTTCCATACTCATTTGGTTTACGAACCCTCATCCTATCCGATCCTCCGATTTAGGTCCGGTTTATTAACATAGTTACCTATATTAGGTGCCGTTGATTTTCCGTGATCTCTAGCATTGCTTGGTTGTTACTCAAAGACTTCTAGGCAATCTCAAGTGAGTACATAGACCCCTCTTTTACTGTTTTTCAAATGTTTTGGGGTGAAACACATGTGCCTACTTGTTACTTTCGTGCTTTCCTGTTTTCACATCATATACTTGCTATGCTCATTAGTACAATTATAGTACATGATTTACATTACATTGTTTCGCTATGTATGTTTACTTAGCATACTTAGTACATTGTTTTACTTTACATTTATGCTATGTATGTTGACTGAGCATGCTAGCACATTGATTTACATTACATTAGTTGCATATGTTTTCTCAACATATGGACACATTGTTTTACATTGCATTTTGTTGCATATACTCATCCAGCATATGAACACATTATATTACATTTTGAACCGTTGTAACTATTTGACTATGTGAACCGTTGTAACTATTCAACTATGTGAACCGTTGTAACCATTTGATTATATGAACCGTTTGTAACTGTTGAACCGTGTGAACCGTATTTGACCATACATAAACATTTCTACAATTGTTAAACATTTCATCTTGGTGGTTGTTTGGGTAAGTGATTTAAGTAACGAGGCGACGTGTAATACGATAAAAACATGGTGGATACGCCGCTGGTACTTCCTATATATAAGTGCTTTTATGGTATTACATATCGTAGCGTCATTTAAACTATTTCAGTTTAGACATATTACATCTACAATACAATCTTCACATAAACATCGTTTTACAAATAACTTAACTTATACAAACCCATTTTACATGGTTATTCACTTAACCATTCATTATTCTTTTACTCATATATATCATTTGGTTTATTTATCACTTTTCAAATGATTTATGAAAGGGAACACTCAACAAGATTCATGGCTACTTTTATTAAACAGTTTCTTTAAACGCAAGTCATGAATCCTATTTTCACAAAACCTATGTATCTCACAGCCATTTTTATGCTGACGTACCTATTTTCACATGTGTTTTCAGGAGCTGTTGCATAAGATGATCGAGACACACTTAGGCGGACATGTGCCTTAGTGACTTAAAACGAAGCAAGAACTAGTTAAATTATGTTATGTACCCTTTGTTTCTTGTTTAAGACAATGTAACTCTCATGTTTGATAAATAAAACATAACTTTAATTTCCATAGTTGTGAAACGATAAATTCTATTACAACACTCCCCGACGTTTCCGCCACGTTTTGTTGTTTTACGTGGTCGGGGTGTGACACGGATGAGACAATGATTCAAAGTCTATGAACAATCAGAGTCCTCCCATTGTTGAGGATTCTGATAGTTTGGACGACGAGTCGGATGAGGACAAACCTAAGCAGTCAGATACGACAAAAAAAAAGAAGAAAACATACTTCTCGAGAATCACATTCTTTGTGATCCACAAGCAAACCGTCTATGACTGCTACGATCAAGTCTATTGAACCTTCTGCTGAGAGTTGTAAAAGCGTGAATTTGCTTTACATGTTGATTGGTTCTGATAAAATATATTCAGATAAGGATTTCCCAATAAAAAATGTCAATCAATCTTTGATTGATAAAGTTTTCAAAGATTCTACTAGTAAGTTTTTGGGTAAGTCGAGCCCAAGAGTTGTAGTAACTCAGTGTGTTCCTATTCCAAAATCCGAATTTAGAAAGAAATACAATCAAGAATTGCAACCTCAAAAGAATCAAAGAAAGCAAAATCACGCTAACCAAGGAAAAGGAAAGGGCAAACAAGGCCAAAACAAGAAGAAGGTTCAGAATGTGAACTTCGTGAAATCCCGATGGACTGATAAAATTGAATCTTTTGAAAATAAATCCAACACGGATTTTGTTAAACAAGTTCATATTTTGAAGAGAAACAGTCAAAACAAGTACACACAAACTGTTGTAATGTAGCACCAAATACCTCAAGATCACGAAGTTCATCATCAAGCTATCACAGTCATGATACTCCGAGGTTTGTTGAGCGGAGATCATGCTTTGAATGCGGTGAGTATGGACATATTGTCAGAAACTGTCCATATCTCATGAAAGGAAAGGCAAAAGTTGATGCTCCATATGGAAACTCTTACCGATCACAATCTGTTTCACTAAAACAAGATTTTCAGTTTCAAAAGGAAAGAAAATTGAAACACAATCTGTTAAACCAAATGTTAAAAATGAAAAGAAAAACAGATTTGGAAACCAAAATCGGTAATTGTTTCAGGGGGCTCAATCAATTCTGAATCATCCGGAAATCAAAGTCACAATTCTCGATGATGTCAGACGACCCAAGTCAACGATGGCTTGGGTCCCCCTCTCCAACTGATCCTTAAGTGAGTGTGCAGGATGTTCCAAGAGGAACTATTGATAGTCGTAGGACTATTGATAGTGGAGCTTTCAAGCATCTGATCGGCGACACGAGGCTCCGACCCAATATTAAATCCGGGAGAATATTGTTGCCTTTGATGGATAGAAAAAAAGATAAAAGGTCTGGTGAATGAATGATGATGAATAAAGTTGTATACTTTGACAAGATGAAAAATGTGCCAAAACTTGATTGTTATAGCTTTGATCAGGTCAAGAGGATAGATTCCATCGAATTGTGCGCGCATGCAGCATGTCTGAAACTTTTCGAAGATTCAAGGGTTGTACTTCTCACAAGGAGTTTAAGACTTACAAGATGAACGTGCATTGTACATTTTTCTACGTTGCGATTGAAGAAAATGTGATTGTTGAACAAACCAATCGGGTGTCTGGATACCTTGGCATGGATTGAATAACCACACGCTATTTCTCAAGAAGAAGACGAAGACCTTTGCTGGTGTAAAAGTATGTGGAAGACATCATCTATGGACCAATCAATGATGATGTGTACAAGCTTTCCCACATGCTCATTTCCTTCTTACCAGCCAGACCCGGAGGTTTCCGATCTTAAATACTGAGAGTGATTTCGCTAATGGCTGCTGCAAAATCAACCTCGAAATCCACACCTGGTGGATATCCAGCGTGGGAGAGCTATCAGATAGCTGGAAATGAACGAAGCAGTTGCAGGATTACAGTTTTGAATTTCTAATCTCTCCTATCTTTGTCGTTATTTAAGCTGCTTTGCGAATTACTAACATCTCGTACAGCACTCCTTGACCAAACCCATTGATCTTGAATATCACCTCACACGTGATTGTTTCAATAAAATTCTTCAATGTTTTTTTGGTCCACACCGATTACTAACGTGCCAACTCATTTTTCCAAAATTCGATTAATCATTTTTTATTAAATTAATTTTGCTAAATGGCATTGAGGTAAAACATGAGTTACTCTACATTGGGAAATTGTTTTTTTGAATATTTTTCTTGAGAAAATCCAAAAAGATGTTATTTAAAAGTTTAGATTTACATTTTTAATTATAGGGGGGAGTAAATTCAAATCAGAAAAATACAAAAAACATTGAAAAACATCAAAAGGACAAAAATAAGAGAAAAATAAAAATGAGTTTCCTGGCGAGAAAAAGAGAAAATGATAGTAAACAGTGGTCTGTCAAAACCTCTTTAAACATAACCTGAAAAACAACAAGTAGCTCTACTAATGATGTATCGGTAGGCTCACAATCATTTTAAAGTGTGCATGGTGATATAAACATAACAAACTGAAGACCGTGTGGGAACCGCTCATTAGCATATGGACCGAAATCTCGTTCGATAGACTGCCGAGGTTTAGAGATATGTGGTCTTTATGCTATTTATCATCTGGGTATTATGGTTGTTTCTTTTAAAGAAAACAAGAAGGACGCAAGTCTAGGACTTCCATGATTCCAAACATACGTGTGCATACTATACATACATGTATATAATACATATAGCATACGACCACTCAATAAGTGATAAATTTATCACATCCACCTCTGAATAAGTGATTTTTAATTACATTCATCTTCCGAGAGTCAAGTTCATCTCTTTCTCGGTACAATGGTACTAACCTGTTCACGGACTTGCTCTCGTGCCTTGCATGCATCGAAAATCAAGTTCCTCATCAATAAGTGATTTAATCACATAGGGTTTGTTTTAATCCTCAAATAAGTGAGTATCTCATATCCTATACGTTAAAACAGATGATAAAAGGTATACTCACCAGTAAGATGAACTCTCGTGCATACCATGATACGGGAATGTGCCGTGAGTAGATGAACACAGGTCGATAAATATAAATCATACCTAAACGTATCCCCAAGTCTTATGATTACATCTGATTGATAAGTTTAAGTGGACAATATCGATAATCGTTATAGGATGCCTATCTAAATACTAACTAATAGAACAACAAGTGTGTTTTGGCATGATCGTACACTGATATGGTTATCTTACTCTCGAAATTCGCAAAAGAAATGTCTGTAAATTTTTCTTTATTGTGTCCGTCTTTACATTTGAAAAATTCAAAAATACCAAAAAGATTTTACGTGTGTTTTAATTTAAACTTTATAAAATCCGAAAGGATTTTTCTTCTGGCTTATTTTTTGATTGACCGATCTATCCATCTAAAACACTGATTGAAAGCCTGAAAACAATCGCATCTTCATGATGGTCGAAATAGACAAATTTTGAAAGTTAAAGATCTAAAATTGAAAAATTTTGAAACTTTCGAAGTGTTTTCGGTTGGTAGTTGAATCAGAGTTGGTCTCACGTGTGTCGTCTATGTATATTGTTTAAAATCAATCCTTAGTGAGATTTTCATCTGAAAAATTCTCCACAATTGATTAAAATCCCAACGATTGTTCTCATTACGCGTTTAGCTTTGTTGTGTGTGCAGATGTGGCATTCAAACAAGCTATAGGCAAAGAGAACGTGTCAGAGGACAAGATGTGGAGTGACCAGATGACATAGATGCAATCAGTGGAATAAGATGATCAAATAATCAAGTTGCACTTGACCACTCATCAACACCATGAGGATCTGAAGCCATGAAGACCAAAAGATTCACAAGCTACATTCAAGGGGGAGCTTGTTGATGCACCTCCTGAATTGTGACAAGTGAAGATGTTTTAAAGATCCTTTAGAGTAAAGAACAAACCATCACCAGCAACATCCAATGGGAAGTTTGTTGATGCACTTATGGTGTGGATGTGGCACGGTCTGGTTCGGTTCCAGACCGATGTCAAATACATTCCTCTGTCAGTTTGACTCGGCATACGAGATGCAAGTGGTGATGATACGAAACGAAACGACACGAGAATGACATCATCATCTTATCAAGATGACATCAACATCATGACATCATGATGATGATGTCATGCTTGTATGAGTTGAATATTGTTTTGGTCAAAAAAATCAATTTAAGGATAATGTAACCAAATTTTGATTGTGAGGTAGAGTGCTAATGTGTATGAACAATAGTGTGATCAAAGTATAAAGTAAAAATGACAATGAACACCTATATTTGTATGAGGAAAAAGCCCTTGATACTTGATAGATCTCCGGCACAAAAAACCTCGGGTGATGGAAACTACCGATCACCAAGTATATAGAAAAGTAAGTAGCGATTCAAGTATAACTTCGGAAGATAATGAGCTCAATACAATAGTGACTAGTGTTTACAGTTTGCGAGAGAGAGAGAGAGTAAGTGTTTTGTGTTCGTATGAAAGCTTACTTATTGTGTACGTGAATATTCTGTGCCTAATGAGCCTCATTATCCCCTTTAAAATTAGAAATAACAAGTTAACAAACAACTCGAAATATGTGCAAGTATCCCCATGTTCTCCATAACGGCTACACTCGTCCAAGCAAGTGCTAATTGAGAGGATATTATGCGATATTCCAGCATAGACCAAGTCTAATTCGTTAAACTTCTGCGAATACAAGTTTAAACAAAGGATACAATTTTTAGTAACTATGAAAAATAATTAGGATCCTTGATCCTCAGACTTCCTGCACCATCTGTTAAGGATCAGTGATCCAGGCTAGATCTAAGTATATGTGATCCATAGTATTAAAAATTAACCCCTAACAATTGCCCCCAAATATGGCTGATATTAGACTAATTTTATCTGCCATATTTCTGTTATAATCAAACTAGTCGTGACACCAGGAACTAGCCGTTACGGACTGATGATGTCACTGATGCGATAACCTGCAACCATCATTATGATAAATAGGGACTAGATAGAGTTTGAAAAACCATTTAAGATCAAGAGTTGCCAATTTAAAACCTATTCCGGAGCTTTATCAAGTATTCTCTCCTATTCCATCCCTTTATCTTCTGTATTCCTTTTCTTCTTCAATCAATCAATGGCCAAGATGGTTATTCGATCCTCTCCAAACAAAGTTCAAGATCTTAATGGTTCAGCACAGAGCCAAAATATCCTAAAGAATCCTTCCACCGAGTTATGCAGATTCACCGATCTAGAGATTGATCGGTTGTACATCTGTTTCCCTCCGGGAATAATTTTCCGTCCTTTCGATTCATCAACTAAAAATGACTCTGTATCACCTATTTGGGTGTGCTTTCCTGCCATACCTTTCCAGATACGTTACACATATCCATTCCCTGAATTCACCCATCGGTTCTTCACCCTAACTGGCCTGTGCTACAGTCAATCTTTCTGAACTCTCACACCTGTACGCCCTTGTATCTCATGGATCCCATCGATTCCTATTCAAAGCCAAGCCTCATAAGCAACTCCTAATCTTTAGGACCACCAAAAACAACACCTCATGGAAGAACCAGTTCTTCTTTGTGAGGAGGGATTCTATTCCTTTAGGGGATAGTCTCCCAAAAAAGTGGATATTAAAGGGTAGGATATAGGATCCTTAGGTTGAGACTGTAGAGAGTTATTTTTTGTTGCTAACTAATCCTATTTTCTTTATTTTTTTGCAGTGAACAATTTCGCTTCTCTTGCTAAACTATCAGGCACTGAAGAAAGAATCGCTGCATTCTTGGCTTTGGATTCAACCATCAGAAATTTCAAGATAAAAGAGAAAGATTTAGAAGAAACCACGTCTACTTCCTTCACAATGTCATGTAAGTGTTCATATAAAAAATGTTTATGTATTGAAATAGAGTTAAGGATTAAGGATACTTTTTTTTGTTGATTGAGTGGTGCTCCGTGGTCCACAAGTAAGTCAGCCTCTAAGTTTGATCTGGGTGACCTCGACAGTATGATCTCCCCCCTTCCATCAAGAAAGAGCTGGCCAAAGGCCAAAGCCAACCGGAGCCCAAGACTATGACCACAAGAGCCAAGGCGGGATCCAAGAGGAAGAAGCCTTCAGAGCTTGAAGAGGACATCTTTCAGATTGAGTGACAATTCCATGACTTTGTCATTGAGGTAAGGATCCTTGATCCTCATAGTTGATCTTTGACTGTTACGAAGGATCACTTATCCTGACTCTCCCTTCTTGTAACATGCAGAGGTTTTTCCAACTCAAAGCCCTTCAGGATAAAAGCCTTACACAAGCTGAAGAATACTTGGCTGATCTCCATTCCATTGTCTCTCCTAAAGATATGAAGATCACACAACTGGAGAAAGAGGTCAACAGCTTGGAGAAGCAGATCATGGTGGCAGAATTAAAGGCCTACAAGGCTGAGATGGAGGCTGCTGATGAAGCTAAGGTATGTGCTGCTCGTGCTCTCCTTCAAGCAAGGATCAAGATAGACCAAGAGGCTATAGATCCTGAGTTTGACCGATCTTCCTGGGATGTTGCTAGCTAGAGGCAGACTCTCCTGAAGCTGGGCGGTGATGGTGAGGTGTAACAGGTGAAGGCTCTGGAGGCTGGTCCAAGCGGGGTGAAGGATGTGAAGGAAGGTGGTGAAGGAGACGCAGCTAAAGGTGATGCTATAGAACTGGGCAATGAAGGATAATGTAGACGAGGCCTGAGCCCACTTTTTTAGGATTTGTGGTTTTTGTGTTTGGTGGTGTTTTTATTTAAACAATATGGTCTGTATAATCTTTGAACAATAGTCTCTTAGGGTAAGGATCACTGATCCTTAAAACAATGGGGGTGTAAAAGGTGGATTGGTCCTTCTTTTTCATGGAGGATGAAGCCTTTACACCCCTTGCCTCTATTTTCCTTCTCTCTTATGAACAATTAGTACTGGACACCCTGCATCAACCCGAGTGGATGGGCCACGTTTTGCTAGTAGAAACCCGGGTTGATCATTTTGGTAACCTTTTAACAGGGTTTTAATAAAAATTACAACCTTTTAATTATACTTGGTGTTGTACTTTTGTATTTAAAGTTTTGTTCTGGTATGTTTGTGTTTCCACATCCAAATAGATTATCTATGAAAGTCATAAGTTTTATTTTATAAAAACTTAGAGAATTTTTTGTTGTTAAAAATGTGCCAATTCTCTTTCGTAACAACTGTTAGGGCATGGATTTTGTGCTAAGAATCATCTATCCTGAGACTGGGCATGGATCACGGATCCTTAACGGATTATGCAGGGAGTCTGAGGATCCAGGATCCTTAACATTACTTATGATTTCTAACAATTGTCACGTTTTAAATGTTTATACGCAGATAATGGACTTAGTGGACTAAATCTCAGCTAGAATCTCGGGAATATTCCTTCAAGATGCCGCACATGTGCTATTTTCACAATGGTCATGGGGAAAAAAGTGGACTACATTAATTTTCGGTTATTTTGTTATTTCTAGGAGTTAAGGGGCTGATCAAGTGTGGTAGGACAGTTATCACCTTCATATACACACACTACGAATCAGAGAAGACACACACGTTCTCTCGCAATCATTACAAACGAGAGTTTTCACAACACACTTAGCATTCAATCAGTTGTAACACACTTGAGCAACATCCAAAGTTGTAATCTTTTTCGTTCAATATAGTTAATAGTGATAGTTTTCACTATCCGAGGTTTTTATGCCGGCGATCTGCTAGCGATCAAGGGCTTTTCCTCATAAAAAATCGTTGTGTTCATCTTCACATTCAACAAGCAATTCATTTTCTCATTGTTCATTTAATCAAGCATCTAACCTCACAAAAATCAGATTTGGTTACATTATCCTTGTGTGATTTTTGACCAAAATAATTTGGCGCCCACCGTGGGGAAATTGGTACTTCAATTCTGAGAAGTTTTGTTCATTTCATTCATTTTTCTTCGTTACCTCCAATCATATGGCTTCCCAGGGAAAACACACTTCAAGCTCCATGCCGGCGATCACCTCTTCACAGGGCATTCTACCTTTGCCTCCTGCACCTTCTGGATCCCAGAAGAATGCTGAGAATGTTGCGAAGAAACAAACCCCCATTTTCCCAAAACCAACTTCTACTGCTTCTTCTGGTCCTACTAACTGTTAGGGGTGGATTTCTCAATGATCAGTGATCCTCAATTGCTGTTGGGCTTAGTGATCCTCACTTCTGTTTGAATTGGTGATCCTCAGAAGTGTTTCAGGATCAGGATCATGGATCATCATAAGGATCCTTGAACTAACGATTGTCTACTTTGAATTCGAAATTGTTTTACAGGAGTATGAGCTTGGACTTGGTCTTGGCGATATTCCTGGAGCATATTCTATGTTTATTCCACACGTGCCTGGCCAAAAGTGGACGTTATGGAGTCGTGGAGGACTTGCACCATTTGCGGAATGTTAGTTAGTGTAGATATTTTCCATTTTTAAAGGGGTAGCGAGCTAATTAGAAAACACTTGGCTATTTTTGGCTACACACACACTCTTACAACTGCTCTTACCAGCTCTCGTTAACTCACTTGGCGATTACACACCTTTTCACACAATACACTTGTTAGGGGAGGATTTTCTAACAATTAGTGATCCTTATTCGTTATCCTAATTAATGATCCTTACTTCTGTGACAGATAGTGATCCTCAGAAGAGCTTCAGGATCGGGATCATGGATCACTTTAAGGATCCTCGTACTGACGATTGATTGTTTGTGTTTTGTATTACTTCGCAGGAGTAACAAGCTTGACTTGGTCTTAGCAACGGTACTAAGGAATATTCCACGGGCATTTCGCACACGTTTGACTGGAAATGGACGTTGTGGAGAACGTGGGAGCTTGGCACGAAAGTCGGATAGTTTGTTATTGTAGTTAACTTCTATTTTTAAAAGGGGTGACGAGCTAGAATTAGAACACTTAGCCACTTTCAGCTACACACACTCTCATATAACCGCACTCTTGAAGCTCTCGACGAACACATATTAGTTCTCACTCACTTTTACACATTTCACGATAGTGATCCTTGTACCTAGCTCGTTACTATCCGAAGTTGTAAACATTTATTGATTTATTTGAGCTTGGTGATCGGTAGTTTCCATCACCCGGGGTTTTTTGTGCCGGAGATCAACTCTTGATCAAGGGCTTTTTCCCCGTACAAATCCTCGTGTCATTTGTGCAATTTACATTGAAGTGATCCTTGTTATTGTTCTACATTTTAAGCATCATACCCCGTAACAGAGAGTTTGGTTGCATTATCCTCAACAGATTTTTTGACCAAAACAGTTTGGCGCCCACCGTGGGGCAATTGGTGCTTCATCCTTAGAAAAATTCGTATTTCTGTGCTCATTTCAGTTCACTACAACCAAGCAAATGGCTTCCTCAGCGAAGAATGCTTCAAATTTGATGCCCTCATTCACTTCTTCACAAGGCGTTCCCCCTTTGCCTCCACCACCTTCTGGATCCCAGAAGAATGCTGAGAATGCTGCGAAGAAACCAACTCCCATTTTCTCAAAACCTCCAACTTCTTCTGCTTCTTACACTCCCACTACTAGTGACATGTTTACTTTGATTTTGCAGATGAAGGATCATATACAGCAACAGGATAAGACCAATGAAAGGATTCTCAAAGAAATCGGAGATCTCAAGAAACAAAAGAAAACGACAGAGGATCATTCCCCACTGGTGCCAAAATCTTTGAATTTTAATACTCCGGTGATTACTTCTCAGCCATCAGTGGTTCCAGATGTTCAATATGTGAGTGGACCGAAAGGAGTGCACTATGGAACAACAACAGTGACCCAGGCAACAGGTTCCTATTTCCAGCCAGCGGGATCCTATCCTCAGCATATGGGATCCCTCACGAATTCAGGAGGATATTCAGGAGCGCAGCAGATTCAAGGATCTTCCTTTGTTCTAGGATCATCCCAGGTTCAAGGATTCTCCTTTGTTCCAGGATCATCCCAGGTTCAAGGATCCTCCTTTGTTCCAGGATCATCCCAGGTTCAAGGATCCTCCTTTGTTCCAAGATCATTCCAGGTTCAAGGATCCTCCTTTGTTCCAGGATCATCCCAGGTTCAAGGATCCTCCTTTGTTCCAGGATCGTCCCAGTTTCAGGGATCCTTCCAGATGCCAGGATCCTTGAGGAGTTTACAAACAGGAAGTTCAGATGTCCATCAGGGAGATTTTATTCCAATGCAGACCAATGCTTCTACTGGTCCCTCGATCATTCCAGAGCCCCAACAATATGGATTAACATCCATTCTTCCTAATTTGAATCCGATGGGAGGTAACACTTTTAATAATTCTTATACTACTAACCATGGTCTTATGCAGGATCCAGGTATCAATCATGCCATGGCCAGAGAATTGCAAAAGCTAAAGGATATGATATCAAGTGTTCCAGGAGTGGTCAAACCTATCCCAGAGATTGCAGATGGGAGCCACAAGATATCTCGTTTTGCACCACCAATCTGTGATGCTGAGATACCCAAGAGATTCCATGTGCCAACAATGAAGCTGTATGATGGTTCGACGTATCCTGAGGAACACATAGCACAATACAGGGAGAGGATGGAGATCAATCCAATCCCAGAAAGGTTAAAGGAAGCGTGCCTGCGCAAGGGATTCGGATCCACTCTTACTGGATCAGCTCTCAAATGGCTGCTAAGTCTTCCCCCTACTCTATTACCTCATTTGCTAATCTAGTTAACCTGTTTAATAATCAGTTTTCTTGTAGTAGAAAATTTGAACGATTAACTAGTGATCTATATAGGATAACCCAGGGTCATAATGAATCATTAAGGGATTACATTACCAAATTCAGTAAAGAATCCTTAGACATCCCCAACTTAGATATAGCCACGGCTGTTGAGGCCTTTAAAATGGGATTACTTAGGGATTCGTCGTTCTATGATGATCTTGTTATGACACCATGCAGGAACTTAGATGAGGTAAGAACACGAGCACTTAGGTTCATTCGGCTAGAGGATGACAAGAGGATCCAGGAGAGGTTAGCAGGATCCTCAAAGCAGGATAAGCAAGGATCCTCATTCAGGAACAACAAGTTCAGATCCTATAACAGATCTGATAACCAGAACGTGCATTCTGTTGATCAAGAAGAGGATGATGAGGATTATCCTCCAATTTCTGAATATTGTTTTTCTGTTGATAACAATGAACTAATCCTTGCGATGCAGAACGTAGGTGATAAAGCTAGATGGCCCAGAAAAAATGATAGGCCAGCTGCAACTAAGGATAAATCAAAGTGGTGTGCATACCATGAAGATTTTGGGCATCTCACAGAAGAATGCATTGCACTAAGAAAGGAAATTGGATATTTGTTGAGCAAGGGGCATCTAAAAGAATTGTTGGGAAGCAAAAAGTCAAGGACTCAGGATCCTGAAAGGATCCCTGAGAAGGCTCCAGCCCCTCCAGCAGATGCACAAGTAATAAACTTTATTTCTGGAGGATCAGACATTTGTGGCACATCCTTCTCAGCAGCTAAAAGGCATGCAAAGGAAACTAAAATGGATAATGGAGAAAGACCTGTTCGAACATCAAGTGTCTCCGAAGGAAAAGTCATAACCTTTGATGAGGATGATCGTGTTGATATCCAGGATCCTCATCACGATGGCTTAGTTATTACTCTTTTCATTTCTAACCATTTTGTCCGCAGGATCCTTATAGACGGAGGAAGTTCAGTGAACATTATCCAGCTTGATGTTCTAAAGAAGATGGGTATCCCTGAATCAGATATCATACCAAGATCCTCCGTGCTCGTGGGATTTAGTGGCGAAACTAAGAATACCCTGGGGGACATTAAACTCCCAATATACATCGAAGGCCTACACTCATATCAAAAATTTTGTGTTATTGACTGTTTATCTTGTTGTAATGTTATCCTTGGCAGGCCCTGGATACACGATATGAAGGCAGTCCCATCTACCTACCATCAATGTGTGAAGCTCCCTAGTCCTTGGGGAATAGTAAAGATTGATAGTGATCAGCAGGAGGCCAAGAATTGCTATACTTCATCGATGAAACTAGCCTCGAAGTCAAGGGAGCAATAGCAATCAAAGTATCCTCCAAGGGATGTCTTGGAGGCAAGAGAGCAGGATGTGGTAGAAGTCCTCATGGATCCTGATGATCCTGGATCCTGAATCCAAAATCTATATCGGATCAGGGATCCTTGGCAATATGAAGGAAGACCTTATATCCTTCCTCAAAAGGAGAAAGACTACCTTTGCATGGAAACACGAAGACATGACTGGTATATCTAAAGATGTAATCACTCACAAACTTGGCATTGATAGGTCCTTCAAACCAATCCATCAAAGGAGAAGAAAGTTTGCACCGGAAAGGAATGCCATTATCCAAGAAGAGGTAGAGAAATTGCTCCGGGAAGGTATGATTAGAGAGGTCAAGTATCCAAGATGGTTGGCCAATGTGGTTGTTGTTCAAAAGAAAAACGGAAAGTGGAGGGTATGTGTCGATTTTACCGATTTAAATAAGGCATGTCCCAAGGATCCTTTCCCATTACCCCACATTGACTCCATGGTGGATGCAACTGCGGGTCATGAACTATTAACTTTTATGGATGCTTCATCTGGATTTCAACAAATCCAAATGGAACCATCCGACCAAGAGGATACAGCCTTCATGACTCCAACTGGTATATACTGCTATATTGCTATGCCGTTCGGATTAAGAAATGCAGGTGCAACATATCAAAGGCTGGTGAATATGATGTTCAAGGATCAGATTGGACAAACTATGGAGGTTTACATAGATGACATGGTGGTAAAATCCATAAAAGCTGAGGATCACCTAAAGGACTTGGAGGAAGCATTCAATATCCTTGACAAATATAACATGAAACTTAATCCTTCAAAATGTCACTTTGGTGTTAAAGCAGGTAAATTCTTAGGATATATGGTGACAAAGAGAGGCATTGAGGCTAGCCCGGAACAAATCAAAGCAATAGTGAACATCAAATCTCCGGCCAATGCTAAGGATGTTCAAAGGCTAACAGGCAGGATAGCAGCTTTGAACAGATTTATATCCAAATCCTCAGAGAAGTGCAAAGAATTCTATGATATCCTAAGGAAGAACAAGAAATTTGAGTGGACTGAGAAGCATGAAAATGCTTTAAGAGCCCTCAAAGATTACCTATCCTCAGCCCCGGCCTTGATGAAACCAGAAAAAGGCGATGTGCTATCCTTATATCTTGTAGTATCCTCAAAAGCAGTAAGTGCGGTCCTTGTTAAGGATCATGAAGGTACACAACATCCTGTCTATTATGTAAGTAAAAGTTTACTTGATGCCGAATCCAGGTATTCACACCTTGAAAAGCTTATTCTTGCATTAATTATGGTATCTACTAAGTTGAGACATTATTTTGAAACTCATGTTATTGTTGTTAAAACTAATTTTCCAATTAAGAATGTCCTCAGGAAACCAGAGATGTCAGGAAGGATGGCTAAGTGGGCAGTGAAGCTAAGTGCATACGATATAAGATATGAGCCTAGGACAGCCATCAAATCCCAAGCATTAGCTAACTTTGTGGCTGATTTCAGTAGTGATTTACAAAAAGAAGCTGAGTTAGAAGTCCAGCAGCTAGAGGAGACCAAGGATCCTTGGATACTCTATACTGATGGATCCTCAAATGTCAAAGGCACAGGGCATGGAATACTACTAAAATCGCCACAGGGGGACATAATACCCCACTCTATAGCTTGTGAGTTCCAAACCACTAACAATGAGGCTGAATATGAAGCCTTAATTGCTGGTTTGCAAATTGCAAAGCATATGGGGATCAGGTATCTTGAGGTACATGTAGATTCATTGTTAATTACAAACCACTTTAATGGATCCTATGCTGTTAAAGGTGAAAAGCTAACCAAATATTTAGAGATAGTCAAAAATTTGGCACTCTCTTTTGTTTCCTTTAGTTTGACTCAGGTACCAAGGGAAGAAAATACAGAAGCTGATGCATTGGCTAACTTAGGATCATCCTTGAAGATCCCGGAGGATATCAAGATCCCTATTATCCATATCCTGACCCCGGCTATCGAGGATCATGTGGCTATGGAGATAGGAAATGATTCTGCAATTATCCTTAGTGAGGGTACTCAATCCCATTCAGGATCAGGATCAGGATCATGGATCTCACCAATTATGAGATACTTACAACATGGAGAGATTCCTACAGGAGAAAACCCTAGGGCTTTCAAATCTAAGGTATCTCAATTCACAATTTTAAATAATATGTTGTATAGACGATCTCTTGCAGGACCATACTTGAGATGCATTGAGGATCCTGAAATCCAAGAAGTTTTAAAAGACTTCCATGAAGGAGATTGTGGAAACCACACTGGGGGCAGGGCATTATTCTCAAGGATCCTGAGGACAGGATACTTCTGGCCAACCATGAAAAGAGATGCTGTGGAGTATGCTAAGAGATGTGATCCTTGTCAGAGACACAGCAATATCAAGGATCCTGAGGACAGGATACTTCTGGCCAACCATGAAAAGAGATGCTGTGGTGTATGCTAAGAGATGTGATCCTTGTCAGAGACACAGCAATATCCTTCATCAACCAGCTGAATTATTGCATCCTATATCCTCCTCTTGGCCATTTATGAGATGGGGTATGGATATAGTTGGTAAGCTCCCTAAGGCACCTGGTGGAAAAGTATTCATGCTTGCTATGACTGATTACTTCTCCAAGTGGATAGAGGCTGAAGCTTTTGCCCAAGTCAGAGAAAAGGAAGTTATATCCTTCATTAAAAGAAATATTATAACTAGATTTGGAATTCCTTCTGAAATTATATGTGATAATGGTTCCCAATTTATTGGGGGCAGAACCACTAACTTTTGTGACAGTTGGGGGATTAAGATGATAACATCAACACCAGTCCACCCACAAGCTAATGGTCAAGCAGAATCATCCAACAAGATCATTATCAACAATTTAAAGAAGAAGCTTGGATCCAAGAAAGGGAAATGGGCAGAAGAACTACCCTATGTGCTTTGGGCTGATAGGACAACCCCTAAGAATGCTACTGGTCAAACGCCATTCTCTTTGGTATTTGGGGCAGAATCAGTGATCCCAACAGAAATGGTGGTTCCAACTGCTAGAACAAGTACTCGTGATCCTGAGGAGAATGATGAGAACTTGGCTCAAGACCTGGATACTATTGAAGAAATCAGGGATCTCGCTAGGATAAGAATGGCCAGTTATCAACAAAGAATGGCTGGTGCCTACAACAAAAATGTCAGGATCAGGAAGTTTCAAGTTGGAGATATGGTATTGAGGAAGGCATTTCAGAATACCACCAATCCTGCTGATGGAAAATTGGCTCCAAAATGGGAAGGCCCTTATTTGATTGAAGCTGAAGCAGGAAAGGGGGCATATAGATTGCTAACCATGGAAGGTGATTTGCTACCAAGAGCTTGGAATGCTGTCCACTTGAAGAAATATTTCATGTGACCAGGATCCTCATGGCACAGATGATCCTTATGATAGGGATATCCTTAAAGGATCCTTAAAGTATCGGTGATCCTTACTTTGGTAATATCCTAATCTTAGACTATTTCATTTCTTTATTTTCTGATATAAGGATAAGGATCATGTGTCCTTTATCCATCCCTCACGTGATTTTAAGTTTTGAAAGTTCAGGTATCCTTTGCATAACATTGGTTATCTGCAGAAGCAATCCGTTCCTTGGGTTTAACCCCAGTTATTTGGGCTTGACCCCAGTTCCGCCTGTAGCGCATGATGATCCTGGTATAGTTCAAGGCAGTGGGACCAGTACTCGCTTTAGGGGCTGATAATTCCATTGTACTGGCTATGCCTAGGATCCTACGTATAATGGTAGACGTACCATACATCCGTTCCTAAGGTTTCTAACGTTTTCACGTTAGCTAAGGTTTTGGCATTTTCATGTCACTAAGTTTGGATAGTCGCCAGTTAGGGCCATACTCCAGTTTACATACGATCCTTGGGCTTGTCCCCAGTTATCCTTGGGCTTGTCCCCAGTTATCCTTGGGCTTGTCCCCAGTTATCCTTGGGCTTGTCCCCAGTTGCTAACTCTTATCTTATATTGGCTTAGTCCCAAGTTATGATCTATTTCAGGTCCTTGAAGACAAGCAACTAGGGATCCTTGATCCTTACTTCTCTCTAAGGTTTATCTTATAGTTATCCTTATTATGGTTAGGATCCTAACTTGGACCCTCAGGTATGATCCTTAACTATTTTTAATCCTATTCATTATTTATTTGAATAACCCTTAAAAAATTTGACAACTAGACTTGTGATCCTTAAAACATATTGCTTTTTGGGATTTTTTAACTATAGGATATTTGATCATGGATCATGTCCTAAATATTTTCAATCTGACTTATTCAAAATTGTTTATTCAATAAATATGCATCAAAACAAAGGAAAATTAACGAAACAAAAGGATAACAACACAAGATAAGCGACAAAAGGTTAAGATTTTATTTATTAACAAAGGATTAACCCTTAAAAGGTTGTCAAAATTACCTACCCCGAGCATCTACCAGCAAAGTGTGGCCCGTCCGCTGGGGTAGGTAAAGGGTGTCCATGATAATAAGTTCAAAAGTAGTGCAGGAATATAAAGGCGGCAGGATCACAATGGCTTCATCCCCCAAACAGAGGATCCCTCCACCATATGCAATCCTGCCTATTGTCCAAAGGATCATACATGATCCTTAATCCTAAAAACTATTGTTCAGTACAAACCATTAAATTGTTCAACATCACAACCACAAAAAACTACTACCAAATTTAAAAATTGGGCTCCGGCTGCGTCTAGGAATGTCCATCATCGCCCAATTGTGCAGCCTACACCTTTGCTGCATCCTCTTCCCCTCCAGCTGCGGTATCCTTCACCAGATCCTTCCCACTACCTCCAGCCTCGATCGCCAAAACCTCCTCAGCCTCCTCATCATCCTCAAGATAGGCCAACCTTGCTTTCCAGCCTTCAACATCCCAGCTGCTTCTATCGAAGTTAGGATCTTGAGCTTCCTGGGCCATCTTTAATTTTGTCTGATACATCGTGATGGCAGCAGAGACCTTAGCATTTTCTATGAGATCATGCTTCTCATAGTCAAGGTCAATCAGAAGTTTAGCCGTCTTAGTCTTGGCATCTTGGAGTTCCTTCTGAAGGTCAGCGATTGCAAGGTCCTTAAGCACTGCAACCTGTTGGAGGTCAGCAATCTTCTTGTCCTGCTCCTCGACGTTCCCCACATAGTCCTCAATCTCAGCAAATTTCTGCAAAGAAAAGGACAAAGCAGTTCAAGATCAGGTGATCCTCATACGAGTAGGATACCTAGGCAGAATTGGTGATCCTTACATCATTGAAGTATTCAAGGAACTGGTGGCGGATTAGTGGTAGGCCTTGGAGGTCCTCAGTGTCAGAAGTTTTCCTCTTCTTGCCACCCTTTCCTTTAGTGGGTGCCTTGGGAATGGAGATGCTAGGACTGGTAGTGGCCCTCTTCTTCCTGGATCGAACAACATCAAGGTCAGTCTTATTTCAATTTAATTATTTATTTTAACATTCAAACTATAAATCAACCAGGATACTTACTTGACATGGTAATGGAACCTGAGGATACTTCTTGTGAGTCTTGGGTGTCTATCTTAAATGTCCTTATTTCAGGATCAAGCTTCCAAAAAGCAGCAAGCCTATCCTTGGTTGCGGGTGTTGTGATGATGTGTGAAACAGAAATAGCTGCATAACACAAGACAAAAAGGGGTTAGTGATCCTTATACAAAAACAAGACTACCTGGTGATCCTTCTCAGGATCCTCTGGCCTACCATGGGTGGACCATGTCCTTGGTAGATCCTTTCCGTTTAGAATGGTATCCCTCCTGACAAAGAAGAAGCGATGTTTCCAATTTGTGTCATTCTTGGTGACTTTAAGAAGGGGGTGTTCTCCGCCGGGTTTTCGTTTGAACAAATAACGATGAGAACCAAAGGTAGTAAGATCATACATTTGTGTCAGCTCTGACATTCCTAAATCAATGCCTTCCTGCTCGATGATCCTCTCTAGGGTATACAAAACCCTCCAAATCATCGGCATGGCTTGGATATAAGAAATGCCGGTAAGGGAAAAGAAGGATTGTGTACATTCTGGGAAAGGATAGGTGTACCCTATGGAAAATGGAGTAACTGGAAAGGCAACCCATGTTTTTGAAACATAGTCGCTCAGAATAGTAGGATCGAAGGGTTTGAAAAAGGCACTCGCCGGAAAGCAGTGACGAATTTTGTCTATCTGAGCATTGTTAAAACAACACCTCTCATGTATCGAGTCTTTGATGATCCCTTGACTCTTCAAGGGACTATCCTTCTGGTGATCCTTGGTGGGGGAGGACCGGAGCATCATTCTTGAAGAGATGATAGAAAGAAAGAAAAACAAAGTAAGAGAAGGGAAGATAAGAGAAGAGATACCTGATAGATCTTCGACCAAGAATTTAAAGGGAGTTTCTTTGAATTTAAATGCAATCGATCCTATCTCTATCTCCTATTTATAATCATGATTGTGTAGGATTGTCACTTCTGTGACGTCATGGTTACAGCGGATAGTTCAACAATAACGGCTATATTTACGATAGTTAGTTGCGGATAAGATTAGGAAAACATAACTCGCTCATTTTTACATATCACTCCTTATATTTTGGGGGCAATTGTTAGGGGAGGATTTTCTAACAATTAGTGATCCTTATTCGTTATTCTAATTAATGATCCTTACTTCTGTGACAGATAGTGATCCTCAGAAGAGCTTCAGGATCGGGATCATGGATCACTTTAAGGATCCTCATACTGACGATTGATTGTTTGTGTTTTGTATTACTTCGCAGGAGTAACAAGCTTTACTTGGTCTTAGCAATGGTACTAAGGAATATTCCACGGGCATTTCGCACACGTTTGACTGGAAATGGACGTTGTGGAGAACGTGGGAGCTTGGCACGAAAGTCGGATAGTTTGTTATTGTAGTTAACTTCTATTTTTAAAAGGGGTGACGAGCTAGAATTAGAACACTTAGCCACTTTCAGCTACACACACTCTCATATAACCGCACTCTTGAAGCTCTCGACGAACACATATTAGTTCTCACTCACTTTTACACATTTCACGATAGTGATCCTTGTACCTAGCTCGTTACTATCCGAAGTTGTAAACATTTATTGATTTATTTGAGCTTGGTGATCAGTAGTTTCCATCACCCGGGGTTTTTTGTGCCGGAGATCAACTCTTGATCAAGGGCTTTTTCCCCGTACAAATCCTCGTGTCATTTGTGCAATTTACATTGAAGTGATCCTTGTTATTGTTCTACATTTTAAGCATCATACCCCGTAACAGAGAGTTTGGTTGCATTATCCTCAACAGATTTTTTGACCAAAACAACACTATAGTGATCCTTGTACTTAGCTCGCTATCATCCGAAGTTGTAACACATTTAATGTTTAATTTGAGTTGGTGATCGATAGTTTCCATCACCCGAGGTTTTTTATGCCGGAGATCATTCATTGATCAAGGGCTTTTTCCTCGTATAAATCTTTGTGTCACTTGTTCTTTTCATTTCTGAGTGATCCTTATTGTTGTTCATCAATTCAAGCATCATACCTCACAACAGAAAGTTTGGTTACATTGTCATTGCTTGATTTTTGACCAAAACAGTTTGGCGCCCACCGTGGGGCAATTGGTGCTTCATTCCTAAAAAGATCCGTATTTTTGTGGTCATTTCGGTTCATTACAACCAAGCAGATGGCTTCCTCAGCGAAGAATACTTCAAGTTCAATGCCCTCATTCAGTTCTTCACAAGGCGTTCCTCCTTTGCCTCCACCACCTTCTGGATCCCAGAAGAATGCTGAGAATGCTGCGAAGAAACAAACCCCCATTTTCACAAAACCACCAACTTCTTCTGTTTCAACTAATCCTACTACTAATGATCTTTATACTCTGATTTTGCAGATGAGGAATCATGCACAAGAGCAGGACAAAACCAACGAAAGGATCCTCCTGGAGATCGATGAGATCAAGAAACAGAAGAAATCAGTGGAGGATCACTCTCCTCTGATGCCAAGATCGCTGAACTTCGACACTCCAGTCATAACTTCCCAACACTCAGCAGTGCCGGACGTGCAATACTTGGGTGGATTACCAGGAAGGCGTTACGGAACAACAACAATGAGTCAGGCATTTGGCTCTCATTACCAGCCTCAGGGATCCTATTTTCAGCCATCGGGATCCTCTTCTCAGCATCAGGGATACTTCACGTCAGGAGGATATTTGGGAATGCATGCAGTCCAAGGATCCTCCCAGGTCCAAGGATCCTCCCAGGTCCAAGGATCCTCCCAGGTCCAAGGATCCTCCCAGGTCCAAGGATCCTCCCAGGTCCAAGGATCCTTCCCGGTCCAAGGATCCTCCCTTGTCCCAGGATCCTCTCTGGTTCCAGGATCCTTTCAGCTTCAAGGATCATCTCAACTTCAAGGATCCAACATCTTTCAGGATCAAGGATTCTCAAGAAGTATGCAGCCTCAGAGCTCGGACATTCATCAAGGAGACTTCATACCAATGCAGACCATTGCTTCCTCTGGTCCTTCGATCATGCCAGAGTCTCGTCAATATGGATTCACATCAGCAATTCCAAACATGAATCCTCCGGGAGGTAACACTTTTAATAATTCATATAACACTAACCATGGCTTTATGCAGGATACAGGTATCAATTAGGCCATGGCTAGGGAGCTACAGAAGCTTAAGGATATGATATCTAGTGTACCAGGAGAGGTTAAACCCATTCCTGAAATTGCAGATGGTAGCCATAGGATATCTCATTTTGCACCACCCTTATGTGATGCTGAGATACCCAAGAGGTTCCAGATACCATCTATGAAGCTGTAGGATGGTTCAACAGATCCAGAAGAGCATGTAGCTCAGTACAGGGAGAGGATGGAGATCAATCCAATTCGTGAAAGGTTAAAGGAAGCATGTCTATGCAAGGGATTTGGATCCACACTTACAGGATCTGCTCTTAAATGGCTGCTAAGTCTTCCCCCTTACTCTATTACTTCATTTGCTAATCTAGTTAATTTGTTTAATAGTCAATTCTCTTGTAGTAGGAAATTTGAACGATTAACTAGTGACCTATACAGGGTAACACAAGGTCAAAATGAATCACTTAGAGATTATATCACTAAGTTTAGTAAAGAATCCTTAGATATTCCTAATTTGGATATTGCTACGGTTGTAGAAGCCTTTAAAATGGGATTGCTTAGGGATTCATTATTCTATGATGATCTTGTTATGACACCTTGCAGGAATCTTGATGAAGTAAGAACCAGGGCCCTTAGGTTCATCCGCCTAGAGGATGACAAAAGGATCCAGGATAGATTGACAGGATCCTCAAAACAGGATAAACAAGGATCCTACTTCAGGAACAACAAATCCAAATCCTACAACAGATCTGATAACCAGAATGTGCATGCAGTGGAACAAGAAGAGGATGATGAGGATTATCCTCCTATTTCAGAATACTGTTTTTCTGTTGATAACAATGAACTAATCCTTGCAATGCAGAATCTAGGTGAGAAAGCTAGGTGGCCAAGGAAAAGTGATAAACCAGCCGCTACAAAGGATAAGTCCAAGTGGTGTGCATATCATGAGGATTTCGGGCATCTCACTGAAGAGTGTATTGCACTTAGAAAGGAAATTGGTTACTTGTTGAGCAAGGGGCATTTGAAAGAGCTATTGGGACGAAAGAAGTCAAGGATCCAGGATCCTGAAAGGATCCCGGAAAGGGCTCCTGCTCCTCCAGCAGATGCACAAGTCATAAACTTCATATCCGGTGGATCAGACATCTGTGGTACCTCCTTTTCAGCAGCAAAAAGACATGCTAAGGAAACCAAGATGGATAATGGAGACAGACCTGTCCGGACCTCCGTTGTCACCCAGGATAAAGTCATAACTTTTGATGAGGATGATCGTGTTGACGTCCAGGATCCTCATCATGATGGTCTTGTAATTACATTATTTATTTCTAACCACTTTGTTCGCAGGATCCTTATAGATGGAGGAAGCTCAGTGAACATCATTCAGCTTGATGTCCTCAGGAAGATGAATATCCCAGAGTCTAATATTATCCCAAGATCCTCAGTACTTGTGGGATTCAGTGGAGAAACTAAGAATACATTGGGAGACATCAAACTCCCAATCTATATTGAAGGATTACATTCTTATCAAAAGTTTTGTGTTATAGATTGTTTATCATGTTGTAATGTTATCCTTGGCAGGCCATGGATACATGACATGAAGGCAGTCCCATCCACCTATCATCAATGTGTAAAACTTCCAAGTCCTTGGGGAGTGGTGAAAATTGAGAGTGATCAACAGGAGGCTAAAAATTGCTATACCTCATCAATGAAGCCAGCATCAAGACCAAGGGAGCAATAGCAATTAATGTATCCTTCAAGAGATGTCTTGGAGGCGAGAGAACAGGATTTGAAAGAAATCCTCATGGATCCTGATGATCCTGAGTCCAAGATCTTCATAGGATCAGTGATCCTTAGCGACATTGAACAGGAGCTAGTATCCTTCCTTAAGAGAAGGAAATCCACCTTTGCCTGGAAACATGAAGACATGACAGGTATATCTAAGGATATAATTACTCACAAACTTGGCATTGATAGGTCATTCAAGCCTATCCATCAAAAGAGGAGGAAGTTTGCACCTGAAGGGAATGCTATTATCCAGGAAGAGGTAGATAAACTACTTCGGGCAGGTATGATAAGAGAGGTTAAGTATCCAAGATGATTAGCCAATGTGGTTGTTGTTCAAAAGAAAAATGGAAAGTGGAGGGTATGTGTCGATTTTACTGATTTAAACAAGGCATGTCCCAAGGATCCTTTCCCATTACCCCACATTGACTCCATGGTGGATGCTACCGCGGGTCATGAGTTGTTAACTTTTATGGATGCTTCATCTGGATTTCAACAAATTCAGATGGAACCATCTGATCAAGAGGATACAGCCTTTATGACCCCAACTGGTATATACTGTTATATTGCTATGCCATTTGGATTAAGGAATGCAGGTGCTACTTATCAAAGGCTAGTAAATATGATGTTCAAGGAACAAATTGGGCACACTATGGAAGTTTATATTGATGACATGGTGGTTAAGTCCAAGAAAGCTGAGGATCACCTTAAAGACTTGGAGGAAGCATTCAATATCCTTGATAAATTTAATATGAAACTTAATCCTTCCAAGTGTCATTTTGGTGTTAAGGCAGGTAAATTCTTAGGATATATGGTGACAAAGAGGGGCATTGAAGCAAGTCCAGAGCAAATTAAGGCTATTGTGAATATCAAATCTCCTGCCAATGCTAAGGATGTGCAAAGATTGACGGGCAAGATCGCAGCCTTGAACATATTCATATCCAAATCCTCAGAAAAGTGCAAGGAATTCTATGACATCCTGAGGAAGAACAAGAAATTTGAATGGACTGAGAAGCATGAAAGTGCCCTTAAAGCTCTTAAGGATTACCTATCCTCAGCCCCAGCCTTGACGAAACCAGAAAAAGGAGATGTGTTATCCTTATACTTGGCGGTATCCTCGAAAGCAGTAAGTGCGGTCCTTGTTAAGGATCACCAAGGTACACAACATCCTGTTTATTATGTAAGTAAGAGCTTACTTGATGCTGAATCCAGGTATTCACATTTAGAAAAACTTATCCTTGCATTAATAATGGCATCTGCCAAATTAAGACATTATTTTGAGACTCATGCCATTATTGTTAAGACTAATTTTCCAATTAAGAATGTTCTCAGGAAACCTGAAATGTCAGGAAGGATGGCAAAGTGGGCAGTGAAGCTTAGTGCATACGATATAAGATATGAACCAAGGACTGCCATCAAATCCCAAGTCTTAGCTGACTTTGTGGCAGATTTTAGTAGTGACTTGCAAAAGGAAGCTGAGTTAGAAGTCCAACAGCTTGAAGAAACTAAGGATCCTTGGATACTCTTCACTGATGGAGCCTCTAAAGTAAAAGGAACAGGGCTTGGAATACTACTAAAATCGCCACAGGGGGACATAATACCCCACTCCATACCTTGTGAATTTCAAACTACCAACAATGAGGCTGAATATGAAGCCTTGATAGCTGGTTTGCAAATTGCTAAGCATATGAGGATCAGGTATCTTGAGGTACATGTAGGTTCTTTACTGATCACTAATCACTTTAATGGATCCTATGCTGTTAAAGGTGAAAAGCTAATCAAATATTTGGAGATAGTCAAAAAATTGGCACTCTCTTTTGTATCCTTTAGTTTGACACAGGTACCAAGGGAAGAGAATGCAGAAGCTGATGCATTAGCCAATCTAGGATCATCTTTGAAGATCCCTGAGGATATCAAGATCCCTATTATCCATATCCTGACCCCTGCTATCGAGGATCATGTAGCTATGGAGATAGGAGAAGATTCTGCAGTCATCCCTAGTGATGATACTCAATCTCATTCAGGGTCATGGATCCTCCCAATCATGAGAGACATACAACATGGAGAGATTCCTACAGGAGAAAACCCTAGGGCTTTCAAAATTAAGGTATCTCAATTTACAATATTGAATAATATGTTATATAAACGATCTCTTGCAGGACCATATCTAAGATGCATTGAGGATCCTGAAATCCAAGAAGTTTTAAAGGATTTCCATGAAGGAGATTGTGGAAACCACACTGGGGGCAGGGCATTATTCTCAAGGATCCTGAGGACAGGATACTATTGGTCCACTATGAAGAAGGATGTTGTGGAGTATGCCAAGAAGTGTGATCCTTGTCAGAGGCATAGTAATATCCTTCACCAACCAGCAGAGCTCTAGCATCCTATATCCTCTTCTTGGCCATTCATGAGATGGGGAATGGATATAGTTGGAAAGCTTCCTAAGGCACCTGGTGGAAAAGTATTCATGCTTGCTATGACTGATTACTTCTCTAAGTGGATAGAGGCTGAAGCCTTTGCTCAAGTCAGAGAAAAGGAAGTTATATCCTTTATTAAAAGAAACATTATTACTAGATTTGGTATCCCTTCTGAGATTATTTGTGATAATGGATCCCAATTTATTGGGAATAGAACCACTAACTTTTGTGACAGTTGGGGGATTAAGATGATAACATCAACACCAGTCCACCCACAAGCTAATGGTCTGGCAGAATCATCCAACAAGATCATCATCAACAATTTGAAGAAGAAGCTTGGATCCAAGAAAGGAAAATGGGCAGAAGAACTACCTTATGTGCTTTGGGCTGATAGGACTTCTCCCAAGAATGCTACTGGCCAAACTCCATTCTCCTTGGTATTTGGGGCAGAATCAGTGATCCCTACAGAGATGGTGGATCCAACTGCAAGAACAAGCATTCGTGATCCTGAAGAAAATGCTGAAAACTTGGTTCAAGACTTGGATACTATAGAGGAAATCAGGGACTTGGCCAGGATAAGGATTGCCAGTTATCAACAAAGGATGGCTGGAGCTTACAACAAAAATGTCAGGATCAGGAAATTCCAAGTTGGTGATATGGTATTAAGGAAAGCATTTCAAAATACCACCAATCCAGCTGATGGAAAGCTAGCACCAAAGTGGGAAGGCCCCTATTTGATTGAAGCTGAAGCAGGAAAGGGGGCATATCGATTGCTAACAATGGAAGGTGATTTGCTACCAAGAGCTTGGAATGCTGTCCATTTGAAGAAATATTTTATGTGACAAGGATCAATGATCCTCACCCGACAATTATCCTTGAAGGATCCTTACAGACAGATGATCCTCTTTCTGGTAACATTCAAATCTCAAACTATTTCATTCTTTTATTCTCTTATAAGGATAAGGATCCCGCATCCTTTATCCTCCTTTCACTTGATTCTGAGTTTTGAAGGTTCAGGTATCTTTAACTAAGGATTGAGTATCCACAGAAGTATCCAGTTATTTGGGCTTGACCCCAGTTATTTGGGCTAGTCCCCAGTTTGGGCCTGTCCCCAGTTTTGCCAGTAGCGCACGATGATCCTGGTATAGTTCATGGCAATGGGACCAGTACTCGCTTTAGGGGCTGACAATTTCATTGTACTGGCTATATTCAGGATCCTACGTATAATGGTAGACGTACCATACATCCGTTCCTAAGGTTTCTAACGTTTTCACGTTAGCTAAGGTTTTGGCATTTTCATGTCACTAAGTTTGGATAGTCGCCAGTGAGGGCCATACTCCAGTTTACACACGATCCTTTGGGCTTGTCCCCAGTTATCCTTTGGGCTTGTCCCCAGTTATCCTTTGGGCTTATCCCCAGTTATCCTTTGGGCTTGTCCCCAGTTATCTTTTGGGCTTGTCCCCAGAATTGTTGGGCTTGTCCCCAGTTACTAACTTTCATCTTATATTGGCTTAGTCCCAAGTTATATCTTATTTCAGGTTTGTGAAGATAAATGACCAAGGATCCTTGATCCTTACTTTCAACTAAGGTTTGTATTTTGGTTATCCTGATCATAAGTGTTAAAGGTTAGGATCCTAACTTGGATTCTCAGGTATGATCCTTAACTATTTTGATTTCATTCATTATTTATCTAATTGACCCTTACCCTTTGACAACTGAACTTATGATCCTTAAACTATGTTACTTTTCAGAACTTATCAATTATGGGATATGTGATCCTTGATCATATCCTTAACTTTTAGGGGATATTTCTTAAATTTTTTCTTTACTTGATAAGTTTAAACAACATGAACATCACAACAAGCTGAAAAATAAAATACCAATAAGGATATCAACATAGGATAAGCCAAAAAGTTAAAGTTATTTTATTCACAAAAGATTAAACCCTTTTAAGGTTGTCAAAATTGCTAACCCACGTTTCTACCAGCAAAACGTGGCCCGTCCACATGGGTTGGCAAAGGGTGTCCATTGTTCATAGGTCTAACAAGTGCAGGAAATTAAAGACGGAAGGATAACGAGTGGCTTCATCCCACAAACAGAGGATCCATCCACCACCCATTATCCTACCTATTGTTCAAAGGATCATCCATGATCCTCAACCCTAATTACTATTGTTTAAGTACAGACCAACCATTGTTCATCAAAACATCATCAAAATAAAAACCATAACCAAACTAAAAAAAATGGGCTCCGGCTACGTCTAGAAATGTCCTTCATCGCCCATTCCTGCAGCCTATGCCTTCGCTGCATCACCATCTCCTCCAGCTTCCATATCCTTCACCTGATCCTTGCCACTGCCACTAGCTTCGATTGCCAGAACCTCATCAGCCTCATCCTCGTCCTCCAACTCAGCCAGCCTGGCCTTCCAGCCTTCCACGTCCCAGTTGCTCCTATTAAAGGCAGGATCCTGAGCTTCTTGGGCCATCTTTAGCTTGGTCTTGTACATGGCAATGGCAGCGGAGACCTTGGCATCCTCTGTGATCTAATGCTTCTCATAATCAACATTGATCAGGATTGCAGCTGTCTGAGCTTTGGCATCATTGAGATCCTTTTCAAGGGAAGCAATCTTGTGATCCTTGAGCACCGCCACCTTTTGGAGATCAGAGTATTTCTCCTCAAGCTCCTCAACATTCCCAACAGAGTCCTCGATCTCAGCAAATTTCTACAAAGAAGACAATGCAAAGATTAGAGTCAGGTGATCCTCAAATGGATAGGATAACTAGACTGAGTCAGTGATCCTTACATCATTAAAGTACTCGAGGAATTGATGACGGATCAGAGGTAAGCCTTGAAGGTTGTCAGCTTCAGAGGTCTTTCTTTTCTTTCCACCTCTTCCCTTCGAAATGGTAGCCTTGGGGATTACGACGGAGGGGCTAGCAGCAGACTTTTTCTTGGATCGGACAGTGTCAAGCTCAGTGACACTGAATTTGGATGCAGATCTTGATGACTTTCCCGCGCCTACACACCCAAAACAGATAAGTATCCTTATCCTATTTAATTATTTAAACATTTAATTATAAAAAGAACAGGATACTTACTTGACATCGTGACAGAACCTGAGGATACCTCTTAAGAATCCTGGGTATTTGTTTTGAATGATCTTGTTGCAGGATCAAGTTTTCTAAAAGCAGTAAGTCTCTCCTTGGTGGCAGGTGAAGGTATAATATGTGAGATTGTGATAGCTGTACAAAAGAAACAGAAGCATATTAGTAATCATCATCAGAAGTGAGCTTACTCAGTGATCCTTCTAAGGATCCTCTATCCTACCATGGGTGCTCCATTTCCTTGGCAGATCTTTTCCATCCGGGATAGAATCCCTTCTGACAAAGAAGAATCACCGTTTCCAGTTGGTATCATTCTTAGTGGCTTTAAAGATGGGATGTTCTTCACCGGGTTTACGCTTGAATAGATATCGGTGGGATCCAAATGTGGTGAGATCATACATCTCGGCCAATTCTGACATTCCCAGGTTAATTCCTTCTTGCTCAATGATCCTCTCAAGGGTATATAAGACCCTCCAGATCATTGGCATAGCTTGAATGTAGGAGATGCCGGTGAGGGAGAAAAAAGACTGGGTGAATTCAGGGAAAGGATACGAGTATCCTATTGTGAAAGGAGTGACTGGGAAAGCTACCCAAGTTTCGGAAACGTAATCACTTAGAACGGTGGGATCAAACGATTTGAAAGTGGTGTTCGCCGGAAAGCAATGTCGGATCCTGTCTATTTGTGGGTCAGTGAAGCAGCATCTTTCTTTCGCCGAATCTTTAATGATCCCCTGGCTCTTGAGAGGACTGTCCTTCTTATGATCCTTAGCCGGTGAGGATCTTAGCATCATCTTGATTATGAAGAATGTGAAGAAAGAAGGAGCAGAGAAAGAAAACGTAAAGGAAGAAGAGGAAGAGAGATACATGCTTGATTGTTGGATGAGAATTTAAAGGGAGTTTCTCTTGAATTTAAATGTGAAATAATCTCTATCCGTAACTCCTATTTATAATGATGATTTTGCAGGATAGTCACCTCAGTGACGTCATACTCGTAACGGCTAGTCCGACTCCAACGGCTAGTTATCCGTTAATTTGTTACGGATAAGAACAAAATACAACTCGTTTATTTACATAATTACTCCTTATATTTTGGGGGCAATTGTTAGGGGTGGATTTCTCAATGATCAGTGATCCTCAATTGCTGTTGGGCTTAGTGATCCTCACTTATGTTTGAATTGGTGATCCTCAGAAGTGTTTCAGGATCAGGATCATGGATCATCATAAGGATCCTTGAACTAACGATTGTCTACTTTGAATTCGAAATTGTTTTGCAGGAGTATGAGCTTGGACTTGGTCTTGGCGATATTCCTGGAGCATATTCTATGTTTATTCCGCACGTGCCTGGCCAAAAGTGGACGTTATAGAGTCGTGGAGGACTTGCACCATTTGCGGAATGTTAGTTAGTGTAGATATTTTCCATTTTGAAAGGGGTAGCGAGCTAATTAGAAAACACTTGGCTATTTTTGGCTACACACACACTCTTACAACTGCTCTCACCAGCTCTCGTTAACTCACTTGGCGATTACACACCTTTTCACACAATACACTATAGTGATCCTTGTACTTAGCTCGCTATCATCTGAAGTTGTAACACATTTATTGTTTAATTTGAGTTGGTGATCGGTAGTTTCCATCACCCGAGGTTTTTTATGCCAGAGATCATTCATTGATCAAGGGCTTTTTCCTCGTATAAATCTTTGTGTCACTTGTTCTTTTCATTTCTGAGTGATCCTTATTGTTGTTCATCAATTCAAGCATCATACCTCACAACAGAAAGTTTGGTTACATTGTCATTGCTTGATTTTTGACCAAAACACTAACAATGATCTTTATTCTTTGATTTTGCAGATGAAGGATCACATGCAGCAGCAGGACAGAACTAATGACATGATCCTTCGAGAGATTGATGACATCAAGAAATTGAAGAGATCAGCGGAGGATCACTCTCCATTGGTGCCCAGATCACTGAATTTTGATTCTCCAGCCATAACAGCCCAGCACTCCATAGCATCAGACACTCAATACCAGGGTGGATTGTCGAGTATACGCTATGGATCATTGGCAATGACTCAGGCTCAAGGATCCTACTTTCAGCCTTCAGGATCCTCTCTTCAGCCTCAAGGATCCTCCTCCCAGCATCAAAGATCCTTTTTCAGTTCTGGAGGATATATGGGAGCGTAGACGGTTCAGGGATCCTCTTCTCAGGGTCAGGGATCCTCTTCTCAGGTTCAGGGATCCTCTCAGGTTCAAGGATCCTCCTCTCTGGTTCAGGGATCCTCATCTCAGGATTACGGATCCATGGATTATCCTCCAAGACCCCCAGTCTTGGTGTATAAAGGATCCAACGTCTTTCAGGATTAAGGATCCTTAAGGAGTGTACAACCCGGAAGTTCAGAGGTTCATTTGGGAGACTTCATCCCTATGCAGACTATTGCTTCGTCTGGTCCCTCGATAATGCCAGAATCACATCAATATGGATTCACACAGGAGTTCCACCCTTGAATCCATCAGGAGGTAACACTTTAAATACTACTTACAATACTAACCATGGCTTTGTGCAGGATACAGGAATCAACCAAGCTATGTCTAGAGAGTTACAGAAGCTCAAGGATATGATATCCAGTGTTCCGGGAATGGTCAAACCCATTCCAGAAATTCCAGATGTGAGTCACAGGATATCTCGATTTGCACCACCTATTTGTGATGCAGAAATACCAAAGAGGTTTTAAACACCGAACATGAAGTTGTATGATGGCTCAACTGATCCTGAAGAGCATGTAGCTTAGGACAGAGAAAGGATGGAGATCAATCCCATCCCTGAGATGTTAAAATAAGCATGTCTATGCAAGGGTTTCGGATCCACACTGACAGGATCAGCTCTTAAATGGCTGCTAAGTCTTCCCCCTTACTCTATTACTTCGTTTGCTAATCTAGTTAATTTGTTTAATAGCCAATTCTCATGCAGTAGGAGGTTTGAACGTTTAACTAGTGATCTATATAGGGTAACACAAGGTCAAAATGAATCACTTAGAGATTATATTACTAAATTCAGTAGAGAATCCTTGGAAATTCCTAACCTGGATATAGCTACGGCTGTAGAAGCCTTCAAAATGGGTTTACTTAAGGATTCACAGTTCTATGATGATCTTGTCATGACCACTTTCAGGAATCTTGATGAAGTAAGAACCAGGGCCCTTAGATTCATCTGCCTAGAGGATGATAAAAGGATCCAAGAAATACAGGCAGGATCCTCTGTTAGTGCATTTATATCAATCGCGTCCGTCAATCCAGTTCGTAGCAGAAACTAAAGAAAACTAGAGGTTTTATTGTTATAATTATATAGAAAAGGCAAGGTGGCATTATTGTAAATAAGGAGTCTTTCCTTATAACATTGGCCTATAAATAGAAGACGTAGGGTTTTCATTAAGAACTTTTGGCATTTGAACTTTTGGAGCTTGAAAGTTAGAGAGAGAAGCTAGAGAGAGAAAGTGCTCAAGGTGATTCACGGTGCTTTGTACGATTTCAGATTATCAATAGAATCACGTTTGTATTACGTTCTTGTGTTCGGTCCACGTACGTGTACGGATTCCACACGTCACACGTATCGGTTCGCAATCGTTCGGAGTCAAAAACCGGTCCTACAAGTGGTATCAGAGCAGGAGCTCGATTGCACGGATCAAACACACAAATTCGCACGAAAAATCATCAGAATCAGAGCCAAAAACACTTCAGATTTGTCAAAATTTTTACTTTACTCATCTTCTTCACGTTTCTAACTAAAAATCGCAAAATTAAACGAGTTTTTACGGTTAAAAATTGCTGATTATTTGATATGTTGTGCGAAATCAGTTGATCTATAAGCCTATAAAGTTTTAGATCTTAATTCCTAACGGTTTAAGAGAAATTGAGATTTTTGTGTTCGAAAAAAAGGGCTAAAATGGTAGCTGTTAATGTTGCTATTGTTCTTGATGTTCACCGATCGGATGGCCACCCGATCGGGTGACCATCCGATCCAAAACTTCACTTGATTCATTTCTTTGTATAAAAGTCAACTGTTCAGTCAATTTTTCAAGTCCATTTATTACATCACCTGAACATTTGTGTTAAGTGTCAGCACATGCATGTGACATTCAATTGAAAATTCAGTTTGCATGTGAAGCAATTGATTGTGTGTCGTTCATGTTCTAATTGAATTAATCGAGATTGCATGTGAGTGTTTTGTTACAAAGTATCAAGTGGTGCAATAATCGAATGGCCACTCGATCCAAAGTACCAAAGTTCATTTGTTTTATATATCAATTAGTGTCACTCGATCGAGCTGCCACTCGATCCAAAAGTCCCACTCGATCGAGTCACATGGTCAAATTTGATTAAAAAGTTTTGACCGTCAATTGTGTCAGTCCACTACTTGTCTCTGCCCAATCATTTTATTAAAGTCCAAATTAAACGGTCCAATTAGAAATTGTATAATATCAAAGTTGTCGGCCACTCTAAAATTGTTAGTCCTTTAAGTTAAATGAATGCATGTGAACTTTGATTGTTTTTGTCTGGTGCTTATCGAGAAAATAAAGGTTGCATGTGATAGGTTCATGTCAATTATCGAGTGGTGACTCGATCGGATCAACATCCGATCCTTTTCACACTTTCACATTTTAACCTGTTTTGCAAATCATCGAGTGGCAATCCGAACGGATTGCCATCAGATTCTAAACACTTTATTTGTTTGCGTCACAGGTAAAAGTGTCGGATACCCACTCGATCGGATCCCCACCCGATCATCAACACAAGAGGTTCAAGTATCGGATCCCCACTCGATCGGATCAGCACCCGATCCAAAGGACATTGTCAATCATCGGATCGCCACTCGATCGGATCACCACCCGATCCAAAGGACATTGTCAATCATCGGATCGTCACTCGATCGGATCACCACCTGATCCAAAGGAAATTGTCAATCATCAGATCGTCACTCGATCGGATCACCACCCGATCCAAAGCATATTGTCAATCATCGGATCGTCACTCGATCGGATAACCATCCGATTCGTTGTCATCCGATCATCATTATTTTGTTGAGTTTTGTTTGACCTCACTCGATCGGATACTCGTCCGATCCAGTTGTTTGATATTTTTTTTTCTGATCGTGTTTGTTTGTTTGTTTTTGATTCAGGTGATTCGAAGTGATTCAGGTAAAAAGTGAGGAACGTCATGGCTGAAGAGTTCTACAACACGTTCTACAAGGCGTTTACATCCGAATCGTCTGAAACATCGACTGTCGCACCGAAAAGCATCTCAAAAGCTATAACAGAAAATATCAATCATGATAACTTTTATGGGACGCACTCAAAACCACCAAAGCTAGATAGTATTGAAGACTATACTTGGTGGAAGGAGTGTTTGATCAACTGGGCCAAAGCTTACGCGCACGAGAGCTGGTTTTGTTTAGAGTTTGGATATGATAGACCTGTCAATGACAAAGGCAAGAAATCCCACTCAAGAGGTTAACCACTAATGACAAGAAAAACTTCTCATATGAACAGAGAATGATTGCTCTAATCCAATCATCGATTAGAGATGACATTTTTGCATTACTTGAACATGACGGGTCATCAAAATCTGTTTGGGAAGCTTTAAGGATTAAGGCTGAGGGGGGTAAACAAATAAAGAAAAATAAAATTGCTTTGTTAAAGAAAGAGTTTGATTTGTTTGATAGTCTAAAAGGAGAGTCGGTGAGGCAAATGATTGAGAGATTTTGCCATATAAAAATTGAGCTTAATAGGTTTGGAATAGTAAAAACACGAGAGGAAATTATAGATAAAATCATTGAAGCGTTACCATGAGCTGATCAGTGGCAAACGTTCGTGTTTATTTTGAAAAACGATGTGTTATATAATACAATTACTCTTGATGTGCTGATTGAAAAGATTGAAACTCATGAGCTTGAATTGCAGAAACAGAGCAAGATGAACAGTTCTTCACATTAACAAAATGTTGGTCTTTATTACAAAGGTAGCATACCTTCGGTGAGAGTTGGTGAATCACCAAAGACAGCATTTAGTGTTGAAAAGACAAAAGAGCCACAGAAAGGCTCATCAAGTTATAATCCAGGGTATCATTCGTCTTCTACAAAAGCAAATCCTGAAGAATTAGAAGAAATTATTTGCAACATCACTTTAAAGTTGAAAAATTCTCCGGCAATAAGCATGAACTCGGCTAAACAGCAAATGAGTTTTCTCGCATCTGTCCTGGAGTCGTATGAAGGTCTTGTAGCTGGTAAAATTGGAAATTCTGAGTTAACCAAAGAAGACTACGACCAAATGGATCCAGAAGAAATGGAACTCATCGATATTCGATGGTGTTTGGCAAGTTGCATTCGCAGAGCTCAAAGATACATGGAGATTACTGGTAAGCAGTCAATCGGTGGTCCATCAACGAAGCTTGGATTTGATAAATCCAAAGTGACCTGCTTCAAGTGCAAGCAAAAAGGTCATTTCAAAAGAGAATGCACCATTTCTGTAGTTGATGGAAATGAAAATCCGTTCAAAGACGATTATTATCTGAAAGCAATATACCACCGCAGTAAAGAAGAGCTGCCCAATCTGAAACAGATTGAAAACAATACGAAAGAGAAGTCAAGAGCGTGTGCAGTTATTCAAGATGATGAAGGGTTTGACTGGAATGAATTCCTTCCAGAAGACGATCTTGTTGATGACCGTCTCACAGCTCATGGCAGAACTATATCAAAGAGCAAACATCGAGCTTTTATTGCTGAAATAAAGAAGAAAACTCGAGAGGAGATTCTGAACGAGAAAACTTACAGAGAAAGATGTATTGTTGGATATCGGATTGAAGATATGGAGAAAGAGTATGAAGAAGCAAGAAGCAATAAAAGATGGGATAAGAAGTGAGAATGTTATGTCAACAGGGAAGGTGAACCAGTTGTTCATCCAAAAGAAGTGGTTTTTGATGATGTTCATGCAGTAATCCCTCTATCCGGCGAGTGCTACTCAAATGTTAAAAAAGATAAGCATTACAAGAAAAAGCTGGATAAAATCATCAGAGATGCCATGACAGCAAGTCTGAAGAAGAGGGATGAAGAAAGAATGAAGAAAAATGTTGATGAGTTGGTGAATGATTTGAAGAAGATAGCTGAGGAAGAGAAAGAAAAGAAAGACGAAGCAGTTGGTGAAAAAGCTGTTACTGAAGAACAGCAAAATGAAGATGATCCGAAGAAAGAAGAAGAAGATGAGAAGAAGCTTGAAAGCTTAGTTGTAGTGGATGACAGTGCTGGTATTGGTGAGGAACATAAGAAGAGTGAAGCTGATCAGACACAAACGGAAGAGAAAGCCGAAGTGCCGACCACTGAGGTAAAATCTGATTCTGAAGTCTTAAACAAATATGTTGAACAGTGCAAGAAATGCATGGAAACATGCAGTGCTTGTACTGAAAAAGACGAAAAGTTCAGAACAAGAGATTTAGAATTTACTAAAATCGAAAATGTTTTCAAAGAAATGCTAGAAAATAAAAAAGTTTTAAAAGAAAATGATGAAAAACTTTCTCAAAAATGTAAAAATTTATAAAAAGAAAATGAAAATTTAAAAGAAAAGGTTTCGAAAATGACAGAAGAATGTTTATAAAAAGAAAGTGCATTTCTAGAAATGAAAAAGGAATACGATTCAATAAAACTTGCATATCATATTACAAAACAATCATATGAAGACGTTAAAAGTCAAATGAAACTTGTTCAATCCAGATTGAAATATTGTTCTGAAACAACTGATACGCTTAAGCGACAGTATGAAATAAAGCAACAAGTTGTAAACTCTTATATTGAGGATGTTGCTAAGCTAAAGCGTCAAATAGCTGATTTAGAACAAGATAACAACAAGTTACACAGTTATCACGCTTCTTCATATGTTCTTGAGCGCATTTTCAATATAAAACCAGATGGTAAAATTCTGAGCAAAACAAGAAAGGAATTGGCTCAGAGTATCATCAGGTTCCACCACCGTTTGAGGAAAAATTCACGTTCTATGATGACGAGAAGGTGGAAAAAGCTATCAACATGGTTGATCAATTGCCAGATAACATTGATATAACCTATTCCAAATCTGATGATTTTGGTGATTCAGAGGTGGTAGGTAAGGTCTTTGAAAGTGTCTTGAAAGAAGAGTCGGTTGAAACAGGTAAATCTGAATCACAGGATGAAAATGAAGGTAGTTTTCATGAAGGTTATCTGGAAAACTCAAAATCTGAGAAAAATGCGAATGATGATTCAAAAGGATTGGTGTATACCATGATTGGATCGGATAAATTATTCTCAGATCTTGAAGTACCGATTCAGAATGTGATTTCAGAAAAGATTGACAAAGTTTTCAAGATGATTGAAATTGAAAAATCTGAGATTCCAAAGTTTGCTGGAAAGAGTCATAAAACTTTTTATAATAAACCTGGTTACAAAAAAAAAACATGAAGGCTGGGTTGGGTTATAATAGGAAACAGAATTGGAAGAAAAATGAAACGTCAAATTATCAGACACAGATGAATTTTGTTCATGGAACAAGTTCAGAAGAAGAGAAAGAACTCCAATTTAGACGACAGTCTAATGCAGAGTTCTGTGCTCAGAAAAAGCAACAACAACACACGATGGAAGTCTATATAGATGACATGGTGGTTAAGTCCAAGAGAGATGAGGATCACCTTAGAGATTTGGAGGAAGCATTTGATATCCTTAATAAATTCAATATGAAATTGAATCCTTCCAAGTGTCACTTTGGTGTAAAAGCAGGAAGGTTCCTAGGTTACATGGTGACAAAAAAAGGCATAGAGGCAAGTCCACAGCAAATCTATGCGATTGTTAATATTAAGTCTCCTTCCAATGCCAAGGATGTGCAAAGATTAACAGGGAGGATCGCAGCCTTGAACAGGTTCATCTCAAAGTCATCAGAGAAATACAAGGAATTCTATGACATTCTGATAAAGAACAAGAAATTTGAATGGACTGAAAAGCATGAGAATGCTCTCAAGGCCCTTAAGGATTACCTATCTTCAGCTCCAGCCTTAATGAAACCAGAAAAAGGGGATATATTATCCTTATATTTGGCAGTCTCTTCTAAGGCAGTAAGTGCAGTCCTTGTTAAGGATCATGAAGGTACACAATACCCTGTATATTATGTAAGTAAAAGTTTGCTTGATGCTGAGTCCAGGTATTCACATTTAGAAAAACTTATCCTTGCTTTGATTATGGCATCAACTAAATTACACCATTATTTTGAAACACATGCTATTATTGTTAGAACTAACTTTCCAATTAAGAATGTTCTCAGGAAACCTGAAATGTCAGGAAGGATGGCTAAATAGGCAGTAAAGCTTAGTGCTTATTGTTTTGGTCAAAAATCAGGCTAGGATAATGCAACCAAATCTTTGTTGTGAGGAATGATGCTTGAAACAATGAACAAATGTATGAATAACTTGCAAATGAAATGAACAAGTGACACAAGGATTTATACGAGGAAAAAGCCCTTGATCAAGAGTTGATCTCCGGCATAAAAAACCTCGGGTGATGGAAACTACCGATCACCAACTATAATTAAACAAATGATTGTTACAACTCGGGATGATAACAAGCTTGTTACAAGGATCACTAGAGTGCAATGTGTATGAAATCGCCAAATGAACTGTTGAGAGCTTGCGAGAGTGTGAGTGTTAGCTAATTTAGCCAATTCATCCTAATTCAAGCTTGTTATCCCCTTAAAAATAGAAATAACTTAAACAACTAACTATCCACAATTCGTGCTAGCCTCCCACTACTTCCATAACGGTTACTCCAGCTGAACACGTGCGGAATATTGAGAGCATATTCTCCAAGAATATCGGCAAGACCAAGTCCAACATGTATACTCCTGCAAAATAAACTCAAACATAGCTAAGGCAACCGTTAGTGTAAGAATAACAATAAGGATCCTGAATCCTGATCCTGCAACACCTTCTGAGGATCCTTAATTCAAACAGAATTGAGGATCCGTGATGCTGGCAGTATTTGAGGATGCATGATCCTTAGGTATAGAAAATCTATCCCTAACAATTGCCCCCAAAATATGAGGAGTAAAATGTAAATTAACGAGTTATATTTTTTAATCTTATCTGCAACCAACTAGCCAATGGAATTATAGTCGTTTGAGCCGAACTAGCCGTTACACATCATACGTCATTGAAGTGACAATCCTGCAGAATCATCATTATATATAGGTTAGAGATAAGGATCAGTTTTCATTTAAATTCGAGTGATACTCCCTTTAAATCCTCATTCAAAGATCAATCAGGTATCTCTCTCCTCCTTCTCTCTTCATCTTCTTACTATGTTCTTCTTCAAAATCTTTAGATCATAATGAAGTTACGATCCTCCCCTGCCAAGGATCACCAGAAAGATAGTCCTTTGAAAAGCCAAGGGATTATCAAAAATCTTTCGAAGGAACTCTGCAGCTTCACTGATCCGGAGATTGACCGGATTCACCACTGTTTTCCGGCGAATACCGTCTTCAAGCCTTTTGACCCTAGTTCCAAAAGCGATTTCGTTTCTGAGACTTGGGTTGCCTTTCCGGTTACCCCATTCCTGATAGGATACTCCTATCCTTTCCCTGCCTTCACCCAGTCCTTCTTCTCCCTCACCGGCATGTGCTATATCCAGGCCATGCCAATGATGTGGAGGGTTTTATATACCCTAGAGAACATCATTGAGCAGGAAGGCATCGAGTTGGGAATGTCGGAATTGGCTTAACTGTATAACCTTGTGAGCCATGGTTCACACCGATTCTTATTCAAACATAAACCCGGTGATGCACACCCAATCCTCAAGACCACAAAGAATGACACCAACTGGAAGAAGCATTTTTTCTTCGTTAGGAGGGATTCCATCCCGGATGGGAAGGATCTCCCAAGAAAGTGGGCCACCCATGGTAGGATAGAGGATCCTTATAGAAGGATCATAGGATAACCCTGTTCCTGTTCCTATTGAGGATAACTGATCCTTTTCTGTTTTGCAGCTATCTCTGTCTCTCATATCATTCCATCACCTGCAATAAAAGAGAGGATCACTGCTTTTTGGAGCCTTGATCCTGCAATTAGATCATTCCAAGCAAACACAAAGGATTCTCAAGAAGTATCCTCCGGTTCAGTCACAATGTCAAGTAAGTGTTTAAATTTATATGTGAGTAAATAAATGTAGATTAAGGATACTTATCTGTTATTTGTCCTTTTTAGTGCTGGAAAATCCTCAAAGTCTGCCACTCGCTTCAGCGTCACTAATCTTAGTACTGTCGCTCCCCAGTCCGGAAAGAAGAAATCTGCTGCTAGCCCAAGTGCTCCAGTTCCAAAGCCTGTCACCTCCAAGGGCAAGGGAGGAAAGAAGAGGAAGTCCACTGAAGCTGATAACCTTGAAGGCCTGCCCCTCCTCCATCATCAGTTTGAAGAATATTTTGCTAATGTAAGGATCCTTGATCCTTAATTCTATCATGCCCATTTAAGGATAACGGATCCTGAATTGACCCCTTCTTTCTTTGCAGAAATTTGCTGAGATCCAGATGCTCTTTGATGCATATGTTGAAGAGGCTGAGATGAAGGTGCTGGACTTCCAGAAGATCTTCCTAGCTAAGGATGAGACCATCTCTCGCCTCGAGAAGGAGCATAACTTGGCAAAGAAGCAGCTGGTAATGGCCCACATCACTGCCGACCAGGAGAAGAATGAGGTGATGGAGGATGCCAAACTATCTGCCGCCATTGCTATGTACAAGACCAAACTGCAGATGGCCCAGGAAGCTCAGGATCCTGGCTTTGACAGGACCAATTAGGACCAGGAGGGCTGGAAGGCTAGGCTGGCTGAGCTTGATGATGAAGAGGAGGCCGGAGAGGTCTTGAGGCAAGTGGCAGCGGGGCTAAGAATCAAGCTGGTGATGCTGGGGCTGGAGATGATGGTGATGGTGATGCAGCGAAGGTGTGAGCTGCAGAAATGGGCGATGATGGATTTATCTAGACGCGGCCGGAGCCCATTTTTATGATTTGGTAGTTGGTTTTTTGTTTGATGGTGTTTTTCCGAACAATGGTTGGTCTGTAATAACTTAGACAATAGTTTTTAGGGTTGAGGATCATGGATCCTTGGACAATAGGTAGGATAATGGGTGGTGGATGGATCCTCTGTTTGGGGGATGAAACCACTTGTTATCCTTCCGCCTTTATTTCCTGCACTTAGACCTTGTTAATATGGACACCCTTTGCCAACCCAAGTGGACGGGCCACGTTTTGCTGGTAGAAACTTGGGTTGGCAATTTTGACAACCTTTAAAGGGTTTAACTTTTGGTAAATAAAATCTTAATCTTTTGAATATCTCATGTGTTGCTACATTTGTGAATACTTTACCTTTCAGTTGCTATTATACACTTTGTTTGAATTCATAAGTTAAGAATAAAAGGTTGGTAAATTATGTAAAAAAAAAATTAGGATATGATCAAGGATCAAATATCCTATAATCGATGAATTCAAAAAGTGATCTGACTTAAGGATCATGCAAACTGTTGTCAAAGAATAAGGGTCACTTAGACAAATAAAGTACTAAACTAAAATGATTAAGGATCATACCTGAGAATCCAAGTTAGGATCCTAAACCTTTAACATTTACAATCAGGATAACCAAAAGACAAACCTTAGTAAAAGGTAAGGATCAAGGATCCTAAGCTATTTGGCTTCAAAAACCTGAAATGGAACATAACTTGGGACTAAGCCAATATAAGAGAAGAGTTAGCAACTAGGGACAAGCCCAACAATTCTGGGGACAAGCCCAATATACTGGGGACAAGCCCAAAAAACTGGAGACTAGCCCAAAAACTGGGAACAAGCCCAAAGGATCTTGTGTAAACTGGAGTATGGCCCTCACTGGCGACTATCCAAACTTAGTGACATGAAAATGCCAAAACCTTAGCTAACGTGAAAACGTTAGAAACCTTAGGAACAGATGTATGGTACGTCTACCATTATACGTAGGATCCCGGATACAGCCAGTACAATGAAATTGTCATCCCCTAAAGCGAGTACTGGTCCCATTGCCATGAACTGTACCAAGATCATCATGCGCTGCTGGCGATACTGGGGACAGGCCCAACAACTGGGGACTAGCCCAAATAACTGGGGTCAAGCCCAAATAACTGGATACTTCTGTGGATACTCAATCCTTTGTCAAGGATATATCAACCTTCGGCAAAACTCAGAACTAAGTGAAAGAAGGATAAAGGATCCTTGATCCTTCTCCTTATATATAGGCATGGTTGCAAAAGTAGCTAGGCGCTCCCTAGTCGGTCGACCGGGGAGTTGAGAGTACTCGGTATAGGCGGAGAGTACTCGGGGAGTACTCGGACATGTTAAATTATAAAGAAATTAGTTTTTGGAAATTAAATATATGTCTAATAACATAAATTTACTAATATTTATGACAAAATACGTGAAAATGATATTCATTATTTAATATGATAGTCATATAAATTATGTTTTATTATTTTTTAAGTCAAACTCGCCCCGAATTGACCTACTAGATCCGATTTTGGCCGAGTTTGACCGCTTTTGACTGATTCTGGGTAATTAGACGGAGTTAGAGAAAGTCGGCTCGGCAGCCTACCTTGTAGCGACTAATCTAGAAGTACTCGGCCTTGGAAACCTTGTTTTACAACCATGTATATAGGATAACTATAGAATTAAATAGATTGGAATTAGTTCATTACCAGAATGAGGATTATCTATCCTCTAAGGATCCTTCGAGGATATCGGTCATCAATATTGCTAAGGATCACGGAACCTTATTACATCAAGTATCTTTTCAAGTGGACATCATTCCAAGCTCTTGGTAGTAAATCACCTTCCATTGTTAGCAATAGATATGCCCCCTTTCCTGCCTCGGCTTCAATCAGGTAGGGGCCTTCCCACTTTGGTGCCAACTTTCCATCAGCAGGATTTGTGGTATTTTGAAATGCTTTCCCCAATACCATATCACCAACTTGGAACTTCCTGATCCTGACATTCTTATTGTAGGCTCCAGCCATCCTTTGTTGATAACTAGCAATTCTTATCCTTGCCAAATCCCTGAGTTCTTTTATGGTATCCAAATCTTGAACCAGGTTTTCAGCATTTCCTTCAGGATCACGGATGCTTGTTCTTGCAGTAGGAACCACCATCTCTGTAGGGATCACTGATTCTGCTCCAAATAGCAAAGAAAATGGAGTTTGGCCGGTAGCATTCTTGGGGGTTGTCCTAACAGCCCATAGTACATAAGGTAGTTATTCTGCCCACTTTCCTTTCTTAGATCCAAGCTTCTTCTTCAAGTTGTTGATGATGATCTTGTTAGATGATTATGCTTGACTATTAGCTTGTGGGTGGACTGGTGTTGATGTTATCATCTTAATCCCCCAGCTGTCACAAAAGTTAGTAGTTCTACTCCCAATAAATTGGGATCCATTATCATAAACAATTTCAAAAGGGATACCAAATCTAGTAATAATATTTCTGTTGGTGCATGCGTCTGTCGACTTTGTCTTGTATCGAGTCTTGCATTGTTCATGGCACGAAGATCGAGAAAACAAGACAAAAAGTTAATTCCGCTTGAAGATGTAAACAAGTAATTCCGCACGGAATTAACTTGTAATTCCGTTTGTATTGTAATTCCGCTTCATTGTAATTTCGCTTGAGGATGTTTCACGTGGAATTAGGTTATCTATATATATGTATTAGGTCCGTGTCATTTGGAACGGAATTAGAAAGGTGTTTTCCGACGGCGAAGCTCTGTCGAAGTGTCTCCGTGGTGTAAATTGTTATCTGATTAATAAACAAGACAGTTATAAGTGAATATCTAGCTGAATCCAACTCATTATGTCTGTTTCCGCCTTTCATATTGAGTAGAATGCCTCTGAACGACTCGTTCGGGTCCGTACACCATCCGACATGTGGTATCAGAGCCAGGTTGAGGAGTTCTGTCGATTTCAGCTTGAATTTATCTCATTTTCTAACTTCTACACCTTCTTTTATCAATTGAACAAGTTTTAACGGTTAAAATGGCCTGAATTTTTCACAACACAAGCGAAACAGTGTTTTAATAAACCCTTGAGAAAATTGGACCTTAATTCAACTTAATTTTGATAAAATTTGTAATTTCGCTTGAAAATCTGTTCGGACAAAATGACATCAGCTTAATTTCGCTTGTAAGTGTTCCATAATTCCGCACGGAATCACCTGATTTGGCTAATCTCGTTTGAATCAGCAGCTAATTCCGCACAGAATTAGAATTCCGTTTGAAAATTATAATTTCACTTGAAACTGGTTCTTAATTTCACACGAAATTAAATTTCGTTTGGGAAGTTCAAACAAAATTCCTAATTTCGTTTGAGTCTTAATTCCGTTTGAAGTTGATTGTGCAGGTAATCTCGCTTGAAGGTTAATTTCACTTGGAGTGATTCTGTTTAAAACATTAATTCCGTTTGAAAGTGTCTGTATTGAAAAATTGTTACTAAATCATGGAAGAGGAATTCTATAACGCGTTTGCAACATCACCGACTACTCCAGCTGCCATTGCTCAAAGCATGAACATGGAAAATGAAACCGGAACTTACAAAAACACCCGAAGCTTATGGGCATTGAAGAATATTATGGATGGAAAGATCGTTTTGAGAATTGGGTTCAGGCAACTCACTTGAGATCTTGGGAATGTATCGAGAAAAAGTATGTTAGACCACGTACTGAGTTGGGAGTTATTAAAGCAATTTATGAACTAAATGACAAAGAACGAGACATGTATAAAGCAGAAAAGATGATGATCAGTCTGCTACAGCAAGCTATTAAAGAAGACATCTTCATATTGCTTCAACATGACAATACTTCACGATCGATCTGGGATGCGCTCAAAACTAAGTTTGAGGGTAGTGAAAAGATGATTAAGAGCAAGAAAGCATTACTAAAAAAAGAATTTGATTTATTTTCTAGTTTACCGGGAGAAGATACAAAGAAATTGATTGAAAGATATTGTCACCTAGTTCATTCAATGTCGTTGTTGAGTATAAATAAAGAGCGAGAGGAATGGGTTGATAAATTAGCTGATGCTTTACCTCAGAAAGAATGGGGTACGTATTTGATGATTTTAAAGAACACTGGAGAATATGATGGGTTGACGATTTCTCAGTTCATTGAAAAGATTGAAGGTCAAGATCTAGAACAGCAAAAGATTGCAAGAATGAACACTTCAAATGCACAACAAGATGTTTAGATGTATTACAAAGGGAGTGTTCAGAATTTCAAAGCAAGTCTGAAAATCCAAACTGCTTTTAGTGTTGATAATTCATCTGAATCAATAAATCAAAATTCAAACAGCAGCAGCAGTGGATTCTCTTCATATCCGAGTGTTAATCGAAAAGCTTCAAGTTCAAGTCATCAAGTTCAAAATTCAAACAGCAATAATGGTCATGTCTTAAATTGTAACATTGCGTTGCATCTTCAGAACGGTCAAAATTTTTCAGAAGAAGTGGTCAAAAGTCATATGTCATTTCTAACACATGTGTTGGAATCATATGAAGGATTGGTTGCTGGAAAGATTGGAAATCCTATGTTGACAAAAGAGGATTATGATCAGATTGATGCTGGAGAAATGGAGTTGATGGATATAAAATGGTGTTTAGCGAGTGTTTTGAGAATAGCTGAAAAATTCAAAATGATTACAGGAAGAAATGACTTTATGGATGCAAATGTTTCTACTTTGGGTTTTGATAAATCTAAAGTTACTTGTTTTCGATGCAGGGAGAAAGGTCATTTCAAGAGAGAATGCAAAAATCGAGAAGCAAGTGGAGCACAGAATCTGTTTGGAAAGATGATTACTATCGGAAAGCCATATATCAACAAGTTGCTCATCAACCACATCAACAAAAGGAACCACAAACTGCACATGTAAAAATGATCGAAGATGCAAATAAGAGAGCTTATTATGGTATCATTGATCAAGATGATGAAAAAGTGGCAGAAGGTTTCAGCTGGGATAAATACATTCCACCTGATTCAAAAGTTGTAGCCCTCATTGCACAAATAGTTCAAGAGCCTGATCTGTTGACATAATGGATGAAAGTGTTTGCTAGTGATGATAAAAATCAAGAAGGAGAGTCTATTTCATCAGATGAAAGCTCAAAAAGAACAACAGTTTTTGATCAAACACCATCTGATTCTGGTTTTTCAGATGATAGTTCAGAAAAGACAATATTTTTTTATCAATCTTCATCTGATGACAGTAGTGATTATGAGGAAGAAATGCATATTAATGTTGCTAAAGTTCATTTATCTCCTGAAAGTTTTGAATTTTATTTTGCAGATAGATTGAAGAAGCTGAAGGAGAGACGAGCAGCAAAAGAACAGATAAAGGTACAAAGTGAAAGTGTTGTTCAGGAAGAGAAGTTTGAACAAAGTGAAGAAGTTAAAGTTACTGAGATTGTGGTTGAAGCTGAGCAGGTGATTGAAACTGAGCAGGTGATTGAAGCTGAGCAGGTGATTGAAACTAAGAAGGTGATTGAAATCGAGAAGATAATCGAAGTTGAAAAGATTATAGAAGTGGAGAAGTTTGTTGAAGTTATCAAACCTTGTCTTAAATGTTTCGAATCTTGCAAACAGTGTGAAGAAAAAGATGAGAAGTTGGGAGAATTTGACAAGATGAAAGAACAATTACTGTTCAATCTAAATTATGTGAAAGAGTCATATGATGTGCTAAATAGAACAGTGAATGGTCTTCAAAAGACGAATTCTGAGAGAGAAGACACATTAACTATGATGAATGCGGTACTGATGTCAAAGAAGAAAGCTATAAATCATTACATTGAGGAGTGTGCACAGATAAAGCAAGAGTTGGAAACTGAGAAGAATGAAAATGAAAGAATTAGAAGATTGTTGCAAAGTTATTCTAGTTCTGATTATTTAATTGATAGAATTTATCCAACTGTTGCAGGTTTTGAAGCATTTCAAGATGATGAGAAGCCAAAGAAGAAGGATACTGGTAAGAAACAGAGTGTTAGTTATAACAAGTGTCCGCCTCCGATCTGGGAAGGTTATTCTCCCAGAAAACCAAATGAGGAGCAAGTCAAAAAGGCAGTCAATATAAAGTTAAAGTCTGAAACAACCGACGATTTACCAGAAAACATTGATGTCACTTTTACATCGTCTGACACTGATCATGAGTCCGAGTTAATAAAAAGGTGGTCGATCAGGTGTTGGATAAAGATGAGGAGTATGAGTCAAAGTCCGAGTCTGGAAGTTCGAGTTTGTTTGACAAAAGTTTGAGTTCGTCGGTCAACAGTTCAAAGACGTCGGTTAAAAGGGTTTATAATAAAGAATTCATGTTATCAAAATCTAATTTGAATGACGAAACTGCCACACCCCGACCGCGTAAAACAACAAATCGCGGTGGAAACTCCGGGGCGTGTCGTAACAGAATAAATTGTTTCACAACCATGGCATACAAAGTGATATTTTATTTATCAATAAAGGTGTTACATTGTCTCAAAACAGTAATTTAAAAGTTTATAACATAATTAAACAAGTCTATCTCCATTTTTAGTCTCTAAGGCACAGGTCCGCCCTAGTATCGTGATCAACATCCTACGGAAAAGCTCCTGAAAACACATGTGAAAATAGGTACGTCAGCATAAAAATGCCTGTGAGATACATAGGTTTGTGAAAATAGGATTCATGACTTGTATTTGAGAAAATGTTTAGTCATGAACCTTGTAATTTGCTTTGTCTTGTAAATCATTTGAAAAACGATAAGATCAGTTGATATGTATAAATAAATGTAAGGTTAAATGAATAACCATGTAAAATGAGTTGTATACAATAAACTGTTTTGTAAAACAATGTCTTGTGAAAAATATGTTATTTGTATAAAATATAATATGTCTATACTGAAATGGTTTAAATAACGTTGCGCTATGTAATATTATACGAACACTTATATATAGGAAGTACCAGCGGCGTATACACCATGTTTGTATCATATTACACACGCCTCGTTACTCAAATCACTTACCCAAACAACCACCAATGTAACTTGTTCATGTACAAACCAATTGTCAAGTGTTATTGTGTAAACCATATCAAAATGTCTATTACCAATGTAAACAACCAAATGTGTATATAAATGTCAAAATGTTTATGTTCAATATAGATCATGTAATATGTAACCAAAATGTCATGTATGGTAAGCGAAATATATCAACTAAACCATATGTAAAATGCACAAAAACAAGGTATTGAAGTAAAACATAGTTTAAATCAAAGTTATGTTTTGTGTAATAAATGCATGCTTTACTGATACAAACATCTATGCGGTATTGTTAAAATGCATACATCCAAGCCTTGTGACTGTGGCGATAAACCCTTAAACAAATTAAAGGTTTATCTAAATTATGTATATCGAATTCGGTCATTCCTTTCATCCCCATACCCAGGATGTCCGGAACGGGAGTTGTCAATTCCTATGGTACCACTACCTACTAACGAACGGCATGATCGGTGTTAATGAATGTATTGTTCCATTGTAAACAAACCAAATGTCATACCAAAAATGTAAGCATGTGAAAACGATGCACTAAGTATGTAATCAAATGAACATACGTAGCGTGAAATGTAATGTAAAACGATGCACTAAGTATGTAATCAAATGAACATACGTACCTATCATACAACTACTTAAACGAAGCGACCATAAGGTATAACCTCGGAAGGTTATTCCCTATATGCTATGGTCACCTAATGTATTTGGTCGGATCCTAATGATCGACCAAACTGGGTCGGGTTCGATGGTATAAGCGATTTATTAGATCGCTTACCCTACGACCCTAGACAACGTGGTAATCAGTAGGCATAGTCCCAAGGGACTATAACCATCGTGATTACAATCACGTTGCGAAGTTCAAACGAACTTCGCATTGACCATAAGCTGGTCAACGCTGAAAGTCAAACAAAGTTTGACTTTCTGACTCGAAAAGCAATAAAATAAAGAAAAGAACGAAAGAATACTTACGAAGGGTCCCTGAATGCTAATCTCGATTCAAGAATCTCAGGTATGAAACAATGGTTTCAACTTAGAGTTTCTCAAATCAAAATTCTAGTGGTTTTGAAGCAATGGGGATGGGGTATATATAGTTTTCGGTCCACCGTTAAGATCGTTTCATGGAAACCGTGCTTTAATCGCATCCGTACAAGTGTTGGAACCTTATGGTAGCTAAAAATGATCCTTATCAGCTGACTAAGCAATTGAGAATGTGTGGGTGAGAATCAAACAGCTGCAATCTGCTGTTAAAAACACTGAATCTGGTCTGATAGTCGGACACGGCCCGCTTCAGGATCAGACAAGTATAATGCGGGCCGCCTGGCCTGCCTGATCAGCCAACATGTTTCAGAAATGACAGTTTCAGTCCCTGCATGTGTTTAAGGCCATTTCCGACACTTCTAAGGCTCGTAAAGCCAACTTTAAGGCCCTAAAATGATGCCTAAACATTGTGGACATGAAACATGCTCAAAAATATGTCAAAGGTTGGTTCGTTTGGCCGTACGAACGCGATGTTCGCTTAATTACGACGAAATGCGCACAAGCGCGAAAAACGATCCAAATGGCGCGACGAATGGATTTTTCTTATGCCGAACACTAAAATAAAATATTTTAGTGCTTACATAAATTTTTGGATGTCCGGATGTATTCAGAACGTAAGTTATGCGCGAAAATGCAAACTTATGCACTTTTTGACACTTTTAGTCCCTGAATGACCCAAAAGTTTATTTTAGCACACCGAACCCCTCAAAGCCTATTTCTAAGCTATATAAAGGATATTTAAGGTGTGTTTAACTTATGGTCATGTTCCGGAATGTTCGTTACAGTTCAAATTGACATACTTTCACAGTTTGTCATATTTAGTCCCTGTAAGCGAATTAACTTGTTTTTGACACACCAAAGCCTTCAAAACTTATTTCTAAGTTATGTAAAGGTTATTTAAGGTATTTAAGTATATGTTGATGTTCCGGAGTATTTTTCGCATTAAACTGATTATGTTTACACATCAGTTTGCGTATAACTCTCCAGAAAGCGATATAGAGTTTGAAATTGAATAAAAGTCAAAACATGAAAAATGTAAAACACAACCAAACAAACATTGGGATCAAATAACATTGTTTTATTGATAACTGAACTGTTTACAATGATTACAAGCACATATGTTACAGTCTCCCTTACTTGTGGAAATTTCGTCCCGAAATTTATTTAGAGGAAACTCGTGGAAAAAGATGTGGATATTTCGCCTTCATTTGATCTTCGCGTTCCCAAGTAAACTCGGGTCCACGTTTAGCTTCCCAGCGAACTTTGACCAAAGGAATGCGCTTGCGTTTAAGCCACTTGACTTCACGTTCCATGATTTCCACAGGCTTCTCAACAAATTTCAGTGTTTTGCCAACACGAATTTCGTCAAGCGGTATGTGGAGGTTCTCATCAGCTAAACACCTCTTGAGATTGGACACGTGAAAAGTTGGATGAACATTTCCAAGTTCAGGAGGTAACTCAAGTCTGTAGGCTACCTTACCGATTCTTTCGACGATCTTGAATGGTCCAACGTATCTAGGTGCAAGTTTTCCTTTCTTTCCAAATCTGATCACACCTTTCCAAGGTGAGACCTTAAGTATTACTCGATCACCGACTTGAAATTCCAAGGGTTTGCGTTTTGGATCCGCGTAACTCTTTTGACGGCTCATAGCTGTCTGAAGGTTATCGCGAACTTTCTTGACCTTGTCAGTTGTCTCTAAAATAAGGGCAGGTCCAGTAAGTTGAGCCTCACCGATCTCATTCCAGCAGACTGGTGAACGACATTTTCGACCATAGAGAGCCTCGAAAGGAGCCATTTTGATGCTGGTGTGATAACTGTTGTTGTAGGAGAATTCAATCAACTGAAGATGTGAATCCCAACTACCACCAAAATCGATCACACAAGCTCTAAGCATATCCTCCAGAGTCTGGATTGTTCTCTCAGATTGACCATCCGTTTGCGGATGATAAGCTGTGCTCAAATTAAGTTGGGTCCCCATAGCAGATTGCATGGTTCTCCAAAAATGAGAAGTGAAACGAGCATCTCTGTCAGAAATGATGTTCAAAGGAACACCATGTCGAGCTACAATTTCATCCACATAGATTTTAGCAAGTTTGTCAGCAGGAAAATCCTCACGGATTGGCAAGAAATGCGCTGACTTTGTAAGACGAACAACGACTACCCAGATGGCATCATGACCTTTCTTTGTGCGTGGAAGTTTAGTAATGAGATCCATAGTAATGTTTTCCCATTTCCAAACTGGGATCTCTGGTTGCACCAATAAACCAGAAGGACGTTGATGTTCAGCCTTAACCTTAAGACAAGTAAGGCATTTTAATACGTATAAGGCAATGTCTTTCTTCATACCAGGCCACCAATACTGAATACGAAGATCCTTATACATCTTATCTGAGCCCGGATGAATAGAATAACGAGACTTATGGGCTTCATCCATAAGCAAGGTACGAAGATCATCCTGGCTTGGGACCCACAAACGGTCCATGAAGTAATATGATCCATTGTCCTTCAGTTCCAGAGCAGGTGTTATGTGATAAGGAAATTCCTTATCCATCAAACCTTGTGAAACTCAAGATTGTTGAGCCTGAGAAATGCGGGCTTGGATATCGGATTGAGCTTGAATAACAGATTGAACACGTACACAATGAAGCTTAGTACGTTCCTTACAACTCAATGCATCGGCTACGACATTTGCCTTACCAGGATGGTAGCGAATTTCGCAGTCATAGTCGTTTAGGAGCTCAACCCAACGTCGTTGCCTCATGTTGAGTTCTTTCTGATTGAAGATATGCTGAAGACTTTTATGGTCTGTGAAAACCACACATTTTGTACCGTACAAATAGTGTCTCCAGATCTTGAGAGCGAAAACAACTGCACCCAACTCAAGATCATGAGTGGTGTAGTTATTCTCATGTATCTTCAACTGCCTCGATGCATATGCTATGACTTTGTTCCTTTGCATCAGAACACAACCAAGACCCAATTTCGATGCATCACAATACACGACAAAGTCATCATCACCCTCAGGTAATGATAGAACAGGCGCATCACAAAGCTTCTGCTTCAAGTGTTGAAAAGCTTCCTCTTGCCTAAATCCCCAATCAAAGGGCTTGTTCTTCTGAGTTAGAGCAGTTAGAGGAACTGCAATCTTCGAGAAGTTCTCAATGAAGCGGCGGTAATAACCCGCTAGACCAAGAAAAGAACGAACTTCAGTAGAAGTAGAAGGTGTATCCCAATCCTTAATCGCACTGATCTTGGAGGGATCTACCTGAATACCTCGTTCGTTGATAATATGTCCCAAAAATTGAACTTCTTTAAGCCAAAATTCGCACTTGGAGAATTTGGCGAAAAGTTGCTCTTTCTTCAGGAGTTCCAGAGTAAGACGAAGATGCTGCTCGTGATCAGCTCGCGTCTTAGAGTAAATCAAGATGTTGTCAATAAAAACAATGACGAACTGATCCAAATAAGGTTTGCAGACCCTATTCATTAAGTCCATGAAAACAGCAGGAGCATTAGTCAAACCGAATGGCATGACTGTGAACTCATAATGCCCATAACGAGTACGGAACGCTGTCTTAGGAATATCTTCTTCTTGCACCCGAAGTTGATGATACCCAGAACGTAGATCAATCTTCGAAAAATAAGAAGCGCCCTGTAGCTGATCAAAGAGATCATCTATGCGAGGTAGGGGATATCGATTCTTGATGGTAAGCTTGTTAAGCTCACGATAATCGATAGACATCCTAAAAGATCCATCCTACTTCTTGACAAAAAGAACGGGAGCACCCCAGGGTGAAAAGCTAGGACGGATAAAACCTTTGTCAGAGAGTTCCTGAAGCTGCTTAGACAACTCTTGCATCTCAGACGGTGCAAGACGATATGGAGCTCTGGCAATGGGATTTGCTCTAGGTACGAGATCAATGCGGAACTCGACTTGGTGTGCTGGGGGTAGACCAGGTAAATCTTGTGGGAATACTTCAGAATAATCCCGAACGACAGGAATATCTGAAATAGACTTACCCTTGCCTTTATCTGCTGTAACATGTGCTAAGAAGGCTACATAGTTCTTCCGCAGATATTTCCGAGCTTTAAAACAAGACATGAGTTTTAGACCACCGGCAGGCTTCTCACCATGAACCTGTAGGATCTCGCCTGTCGTAAGTGGCACACGAACGATCTTCTCGAAACAAACTACCTCTGCGTGATGTTTGGATAACCAATCCATTCCCACAATGACGTCGAAGATTCCAAGTTGCATAGGCGTGAGGTTGATAGGAAAAAGATGGTCGTTAAGGTTCAATTGGCAGTTGCGAAGAACAGAATTAAGAACAATGGGTTCACCACTAGCAACTTCTACTGTCAAAGGTTTTCCTAGTTTCGTTCTAGACACGCGAAGCATTGGCTCAAAAGACAATGACACGAAACTCTTATCGGCACCAGAATCGAAAAGAACAGATCCAGCCTGATTATTAATAAAGAACGTACCGTTCACCACATTATCGTCCGCCTGCGCCTCTTGGGCATTCATGTTAAAGGCTCGACCCCGAGCCGGAGCCTGATTCTGATTCTGATTCTGGTTGGCTAGTCTTGGGCACCGGTTCCTGTAGTGGGTCAGATCCTCACAATTATAACAAGCACCCGGTGGGTAATATGGTCGTGCAGCTTGACCCTGTTGCTGAGCAGGAGGCTGAGCAACTTGTTGAGCCGGGTTCTGAGCTGCGCGATTCTGAGCAAACTGACAAACATCAGCAAGATGACCTGACTTCCCACAGGTAGTACAGAAACGGCACTGATGTTGCGGCTGATGGTGACTGTTGCATCTATTGCACAAAGGTGCATTCCCTGAATAGGGTTTCTTCGCTGGAGGCTGTGCGGGTTGGTTGGGTGCTGCCTGGTTAGCTTGGGCAGTGACAGCATAGTTTTGGGAAGCCTTACGCTTCCTTGCCCTTTTCGATGAACCAGAATCCTTTCCATTCTTGTTTTGACCTTTCTTGCTATCCCCCTTGTCAGATGACTGTTTCTTGCCCTTGTCACCCTTCCTGTGCAATTTATTCTTCCGAATCTGCGACTCAGTCAATGTCGCTGATAACTCGATTGCCTAACGGAGTGTGGTAGGGTTACTACTAGTAAGGATGTCTTGTACCGAGTCAGGTAGGCCGTCGATGTATCTTTCGATAGCCTTGTCGAGTGGGGTAACCATTTTCGGGCAAAGCAGACTCAACTCTTCAAACCGATCAGTATAAGCCCTGTGCTCACCACTATCTTGCTTCAACTCATCAAATTCCTTCTCCAAAGCTCGCTGCTCATGACGAGGACAGAATTCCCTCATCATAAGGGCTCTAAGTTCAGCCCATGTCTGTGCGAGAGCAACTTCTGCACCTCGGTCTCTCATAACCCCGTTCCACCATGTGAGAGCCCTCTTCTGAAACACACTCGAGGAGAACTCGACCTTGCGATTATCCGGGCACTGCACGTGGCGAAAAGTATTCTCAATGCTCTCGAACCATTGAAGAAGCCCAGTCGCTCCTTCAGAACCACTAAACTTGAGTGGTTTAGCCTGGTTAAAATCCTTGTATTTGCATGGAACATTGTTGTTGTTGTTGGCTTGGTTCCATTGAGCAAAGAGGTTTGGAAACTGAGCAGCCATCTGCTGCGCAATAATTTCTGCCAGTTCGGCAGTTGCTATCTGGTTCTCGCGTCGAGGAGGCATTCTAAAAGAGGAAAACATGAAAGGAAATGAGTGAGATGATTGGATGAAGAGAATGAGATGAAACAAAATCAACAAAAGCAAAGATGGTGGTCATTCGTCCGTATTACAAAGCAAACAAACGACACACAGTGACTAATCAAAGTAAATGGGTCAAAAATAATGTATTGCGAAGACATGCTCGCCTATAAGTGAACACTCATCCCAAGAATTCCCAGGTAAGCACAACTGGTCTCGCGTCTGATGAGATATATACGAAGTGCTTGCCTAGACAGAAAACCCAGAATACAGGCATTCACCCTTCCAGTTTGCACGTGTTCACATTATTTAAAACCCAAAACGTTGACGAGATTTTGAAAATTTGAAGGCACAAGGCCAAAAATTTAGTCAAACAGGAAGGGTTCAAAACCTTACAAAAGAGGGTTCAAAACCTTGTAATAAATTATTCAAAAACAGATGATTGTTTTTCAAAAATCGTTTCGGAAAAATTTGGTTCTTGTTTTGATAATCACCTAAGGATAGGTGATGTACATGTTTTAAGATCTAAACACAAATAATTTGTGTTAGGGTCCTAGAAAAGTTATAGTCTAGGTCAAAGCGTTACTAATAACCTAATTCCCTATAACCATTGGCTCTGATACCAACTCTTCTGTCACAACCCGACCGCGTAAAACAACAAATCGCGGCGGAAACGCCGGGGCGTGTCGTAACAGAAAAATTGTTTCACAACCATCGCATACAAAGTGATATTTTATTTATCAATAAAGGTGTTACATTGTCTCAAAACAGTAATTTAAAAGTTTATAACATAATTAAACAAGTCTATCTCCATTTTTAGTCTCTAAGGCACAGGTCCGCCCTAGTATCGTGATCAACATCCTACGGAAAAGCTCCTGAAAACACATGTGAAAATAGGTACGTCAGCATAAAAATGCCTGTGAGATACATAGGTTTGTGAAAATAGGATTCATGACTTGTATTTGAGAAAATGTTTAGTCATGAACCTTGTAATTTGCTTTGTCTTGTAAATCATTTGAAAAACGATAAGATCAGTTGATATGTATAAATAAATGTAAGGTTAAATGAATAACCATGTAAAATGAGTTGTATACAATAAACTGTTTTGTAAAACAATGTCTTGTGAAAAATATGTTATTTGTATAAAATATAATATGTCTATACTGAAATGGTTTAAATAACGTTGCGCTATGTAATATTATACGAACACTTATATATAGGAAGTACCAGCGGCGTATCCACCATGTTTGTATCATATTACACACGCCTCGTTACTCAAATCACTTACCCAAACAACCACCAATGTAACTTGTTCATGTACAAACCAATTGTCAAGTGTTATTGTGTAAACCATATCAAAATGTCTATGTCCAATGTAAACCACCAAATGTGTATATAAATGTCAAAATGTTTATGTTCAATATAGATCATGTAATATGTAACCAAAATGTCATGTATGGTAAGCGAAATATATCAACTAAACCATATGTAAAATGCACAAAAACAAGGTATTGAAGTAAAACATAGTTTAAATCAAAGTTATGTTTTGTGTAATAAATGCATGCTTTACTGATACAAACATCTATGCGGTATTGTTAAAATGCATACATCCAAGCCTTGAGACTGTGGCGATAAACCCTTAAACAAATTAAAGGTTTATCTAAATTATGTATATCGAATTCGGTCATTCCTTTCATCCCCATACCCAGGATGTCCGGAACGGGAGTTGTCAATTCCTATGGTACCACTACCTACTAACGAACGGCATGATCGGTGTTAATGAATGTATTGTTCCATTGTAAACAAACCAAATGTCATACCAAAAATGTAAGCATGTGAAAACGATGCACTAAGTATGTAATCAAATGAACATACGTAGCGTGAAATGTAATGTAAAACAATGTACTAAGTAATGCACACAATGGGCACACCTAGCATGAAATGTAATGTAAAACGATGTACTAAGTAATGCACACAATGGGCACACCTAGCATGAAATGTAATGTAAAACGATGTACTAAGTAATGCACACAATGGGCACACCTAGCATGAAATGTAATGTAAAATGATGTACTAAGTATGCACACAATGGGCACACATAGCATAAGATGTAATGAAATCATGTACTATAATGTACTAACGAACATAGCAGGTATATGATGTGAAAACAGGAAAGCATGAAAGTAACAAGTAGGCACATGTGTTCCACCCCAAAACAGTTTGGAAAACAGTAAAAGAGGGGTCTATGTACTCACTTCATATTGCTAAGATGTCTTAAGATAATCACCAAGTAATGCTAGAAATCTCGGAATCAAACGGCACCTAATATAGGTAACTATGTTAATAAACCGGACCTAAATAGGAAGATCGGATAGAATGAGGTTTCGTAAACCAAACGAGTATGGAAACTCGTGTAATATGGTTTAACAAACCCTACATACTAAAACGAAACTTAACCTAAGTGTTTACGACCCATTACGACCCGTTTAGGTAGCTTATGCTACTATAACACGTCGTTCGCGTGAAACGCGTTCGGACCGCCTAACTAGTCCTATGACAGGTGTTATATGCCTAAACATGTTACATAATCAATTATGTGACAAAAGTTTAGGTTACATATGCTTAATTACCAATTATACATGAAAAGGGTATTCTGGTAATTTACCTAAGGCATATAAACTACCTATCATACAACTACTTAAACGAAGCGACCATAAGGTATAACCTCGGAAGGTTATTCCCTATATGCTATGGTCACCAAATGTATTTGGTCGGATCCTAATGATCGACCAAACTGGGTCGGGTTCGAAGGTATAAGCGATTTATTAGATCGCTTACCCTACGACCCTAGACAACGTGGTAATCAGTAGGCATAGTCCCAAGGGACTATAACCATCGTGATTACAATCACGTTGCGAAGTTCAAACGAACTTCGCATTGACCATAAGTTGGTCAACGCTGAAAGTCAAACAAAGTTTGACTTTCTGACTCGAAAAGCAATAAAATAAAGAAAAGAACGAAAGAATACTTACGAAGGGTCCCCGAATGCTAATCTCGATTCAAGAATCTCAGGTATGAAACAATGGTTTCAACTTAGAGTTTCTCAAATCAAAATTCTAGTGGTTTTGAAGCAATGGGGATGGGGTATATATAGTTTTCGGTCCACCGTTAAGATCGTTTCATGGAAACCGTGCTTTAATCGCATCTGTACAAGTGTCGGAACCTTATGGTAGCTAAAAATGATCCTTATCAGCTGACTAAGCAATTGAGAATGTGTGGGTGAGAATCAAACAGCTGCAATCTGCTGTTAAAAACACTGAATCTGGTCTGATAGTCGGACGCGGCCCGTTTCAGGATCAGACAAGTATAATGCGGGCCGCCTGGCCTGCCTGATCAGCCAACATGTTTCAGAAATGACAGTTTCAGTCCCTGCATCTGTTTAAGGCCATTTCCGACACTTTTAAGGCTCGTAAAGCCAACTTTAAGGCCCTAAAATGATGCCTAAACATTGTGTACATGAAACATGCTCAAAAATATGTCGGAGGTTGGTTCGTTTGGCCGTACGAACGCGATGTTCGCTTAATTAAGACGAAATGCGCACAAGCGCGAAAAACGATCCAAATGGCGCGACGAATGGATTTTTCTTATGCCGAACACTAAAATAAAATATTTTAGTGCTTACATAAATTTTTGGATGTCCGGATGTATTCAGAACGTAAGTTATGCGCGAAAATGCAAACTTATGCACTTTTTGACACTTTTAGTCCCTGAATGACCCAAAAGTTTATTTTAGCACACCGAACCCCTCAAAGCCTATTTCTAAGCTATATAAAGGATATTTAAGGTGTGTTTAACTTATGGTCATGTTCCGGAATGTTCGTTACAGTTCAAATTGACATACTTTCGCAGTTTATCATATTTAGTCCCTGTAAGCGAATTAACTTGTTTTTGACATACCAAAGCCTTCAAAACTTATTTCTAAGTTATGTAAAGGTTATTTAAGGTATGTTAAGTATATGTTGATGTTCCGGAGTATTTTTCGCATTAAACTGATTACGTTTACGCATCAGTTTGCGTATAACTGTCCAGAAAGCGATATAGAGTTTGAAATTGAATAAAAGTCAAAACATGAAAAATGTAAAACACAACCAAACAAACATTGGGATCAAATAACATTGTTTTATTGATAACTGAACTGTTTACAATGATTACAAGCACAGATGTTACAGAAACAATCAAAGTGGCATATACTTTGAGTGATTCAGAAAAATTATATTCTGATGAGGAATTTCCAATAAGAGGTGTTAAAATTGAAATGATCAAAAAGGTTTTCAAATTAACAGAAATTAATATTTCTAAAATAAAAGATGTAAATCTTACTGAAAAACCAAAAACTTACACCTCAAGAGTTCAACAACGTTTAAACAAGAAAAAGGGTTACAGTTCTGGTTCAGTTTATCGAAAGAAACCAAACCATAACGGTAATTTCAAAAAGAAAGGTCTTGGTTTTATTCCACCTGAAAATTATAAAAATGAAAAAATTTCTAAAACAAATACAAAATTTGTTTCAGGGACAAGTTGTGAAGAGGAATCAAAAATCTCATTCTGGAAACAATCAAACAGAAAATTCCTTGCCAAGAAGCAAGAGAGAATGAAGAATGGAGCTTATCAAAGAAAGGAGACAAGAACTTGTTACAAATGTAATGAAGTTGGTCACATTGCATGGAATTGTTCTCAATCAACAATAACAAAACAGGAAGTCTCTGAAAACTCAAAGAAAAATTTGTTGAAGAAAATGAACCACCAACTGATAAATTTAAAATTTTTGAAAATTCAACATATGAAGATGGTGAGTGTTCAAAGACAAATTTTTATAAAAAAAGAGCTAAACATGACAATCAAATGTGGGTTGTTAAGATGTTTTATGAGAAACTTGGCGATGAATTTGATTCCACAAAGTCAGAGGAGCCACAATTTGAGGTTAAAGAAGAAAATTCAGTACCTCCAATGGATGATGTTAATTTTCCACCATTGAGGGCTGAAAATTTTAGAAAAATTGGAAATGTTGAAATCTCGAATCAATTCTATTCTGAGAAGAAAGAATTTGATGTTGAGAAAGCGTTTAATGGAAATGTGAAAAAGATTTTTGGGAAAATGGTCGAGGGAAAGGCCAAAGGGGTAAAAGATTTTTATGCAACAAAGAAAGCAACTTATTACCCAGGTGAAGTTTAGGAGGAAACATCCAAGTTTAGTGAAGCTTGGATGTATGTTTTTCATAAGTGATAAGTATGACTTGCCGAAGCTTCCAGGTTGGTAAGTGTGAAGCAGGTATCGGCATCTTTCTTGAGAAATTTACTCTGGTGATATTTCGACTTACAAGTGGTAAATCAGGGACATTAAGTTGTACTTGATTTTCTACAAGTGTTGTTTGATGATTGAATCTTAAAATTGTCATATTCCTACATGTGGTTGAAGAATACAAAGTGATAAATTGATCCCCGAACCTACAAGTTGTTTTATAAAATCAAACTTATTTTCTGGAAAAACCATTTGATTAAAACAAACTTAAGTGTTTTGAAATCACAATGGGAAAATAATTTGTTGTAAGGGGGAGTTCTGATTGTTTATGCCAAGTGGATGGCGATTTGAAGTGATTCGATATCAGTTGTCATTTTACTTTGTACAGTTTGTTTTCAAATTTACTTTAAATGTGTTTGAATTTTAGGGGGAGTAAGATTTTCAGAAAATCCAAAAACATTTGAAAATTTGAAAAAGGCAAAAACATGATAAAATAAAAAATGAGTTTTGTTGAGAAAAGAGGAAATGATAGTACATCAGTGGACAATCACAGCATGCTAAAGAATTGAAAAGTTAAAAAGTGATAAACGGTCTCACTGATGATGTGTCAGTAGTTTTTACACATTTAGTAGATTGTGACGAGATATAAACCTAAATTTCAAACTTGCTTATATCGTGTGGAACATCTCTCGGATATATGGGTAACCCCCGAAATCTTGTTTGAAATGTCCCTCTTTCTGAGATACTAGGTCTTTATACTCAATGATATCTGGGGTATTATCCCGGGACTTCTGATTTTGCGGAAGCAATGGCCTAGTCCCCGTATAATACTTTCTGATTGCTTGAAATATAGCATCGCCCTCAGTACAAAAAATGATGAAACATTGAAAAATGCTAATCATGTGTTGTTGAAATAAAAGATTCTCTAAAGGGAACACACCAAAAGTCGAAGCCGTCATCTCTCTGCTGAACGGAAGTTCTGACCTGAGCTCTCACGGCCCTCGCTACTTAACCCTTTACAGATATCATCTGTGGTATACTCACCTGTAAGACTGAAGATTGGGATCTGGATACGGGAGTATATTCTGAGGTGGGACACATGAATAAGTTTAAGTGCTTAAAACATTAATCTCGTATCTCGAAACAGTTGAACTTTGTGTGAAAATTTAAGTGGATCAGTATACTGACAATCTAAGTGAATCGTTTAGAACTAAAAATGTTTAAAGCTTAATGGTGTTGGTGATTTGTCTCAAAAACTGATATGATCCTCTTACACAAACTCACAAAAATATTGTCTGTAAATATTTCTTTATTGCATTTCATTATATTCAAAAGATCAAAAAGATTTTAGTGTGTTTTAGCATAAATTTTGAAAAATCCAAAAAGATTTTAGACAACTGATGTTGAAGAGCTGATTTTCAAAATTCCAAGTGCTAAACATGATGACAATTAGTGAAGGGGAGTCAGTTTGAAAAATGAAAAGTTTTTTAAAAGAAAATATTTTTATAAGTGGTAATCAGAGAATAAATTTGTCAAATTTTAAATATGTGAAATTTATTTCTGGGTTAAGTTTGTGCAGGTTAGCCAGGTTTCGATCCTGAACAGGATGAGAGATTGTGATGAAAGCCAAGCACAACTTGAGGAGGAGTCTAAAGATAGTAGAGTCAGATTCAGATCCTGAAATTTACGCAAGCTAAGAATGCTGATGAATTTAAGGAATCAAGAGACCTGATCAAAAAGAGCATAGAGCCAGGTTGCGATTCTGGAAGAAAGACAAAGAAGATTGAGGATGCTTTACAGTGTCAGATACTTCAGGAAGAGTTAAAGACTGATAAAGACTGAAGACGTTGAAGACTCGACACTTAAGATTCGTCAAAATTCGAGGGGGATTCTGTTGGTGCATGCGTCTGTCGACTTCGTCTTGTATCGAGTCTTGCATTGTTCATGGCACGAAGATCGAGAAAACAGGACAAAAAGTTAATTCCGCTTGAAGCAGTTAATTCCGCTTGAAGATGTAAACAAGTAATTCCGCACGGAATTAACTTGTAATTCCATTTGTATTGTAATTCCGCTTCATTGTAATTTCGCTTGAGGATGTTTCACGCGGAATTAGGTTGTCTATATATATGTATTAGGTCCGTGTCATTTGGAACGGAATTAGGAAGGTGTTTTCCGACGGCGAAGCTCTGTTGAAGTGTCTCCGTGGTGTAAATTGTTATCTGATTAATAAACAAGACAGTTATAAGTGAATATCTAGCTGAATCCAACTCATTATGTCTGTTTCCGCCTTTCATATTGAGTAGAATGCCTCTGAACGACTCGTTCAGGTCCGTACACGATCCTACAGTTTCTTTTAATAAAGGATATCACTTCTTTTTCTCTGACTTGAGCAAAGGCTTCAGCTTCTATCCACTTAGAGAAATAATCAGTCATGGCAAGCATGAACACCTTTCATCCTGGTGCTTTGGGAAGTTTACCAACTATATCCATTCCCCATCTCATGAATGGCCAAGAAGAGGATATAGGATGCAAGAGCTCTGCTGGTTGATGAAGGATATTACTATGCCTCTGACAAGGATCACACTTCTTGGCATAATCCACAGCATCCTTCTTCATTGTAGGCCAATAGTATCCTGTCCTAAGGATCCTTGAGAACAATGCCCTGCCCCCAGTGTGGTTTCCACAATATCCTTCATGAAAATCCTTTAGGACTTCTTGAATTTCAGGATCCTCTATGAACCTTAGATATGGACCTGCTAGAGATCGTTTATATAACATGTTATTCAATATTGTAAATTGAGATACCTTGATTTTGAAAGCCCTGGGGTTTTCTCCTGTAGGAATCTCTCCATGTTGTATATATCTCATGATTGGAAGCATCCATGATCCTGAATGAGACTGTGCACCATCACTAGGAACCATTGCGGAATCCTCTTCTATCTCCATAGTTATGTGATCCTCAATAGCAGGAGCCAAAATATGGATGACAGGGATCTCGATATCCTCTGGAATTTATAAGGATGATCCTAGGTTGGCCAATGCATCGGCTTCTGCATTTTCTTCCCTGGGTACCTGTGTCAAACTAAAAGAAACAAAAGAGAGTACCAATTCCTTGACTATCTCTAGGTACTTGATTAGCTTTTCACCTTTAACAGCATAGGATCCATTAAAGTGATTAGTAATTAACAATGAATCTACATGTACCGCAAGATACCTGATCCTCATATGCTTGGCAATTTGCAAACCAGCTATCAAGGCCTCATATTCAGCCTCATTATTAGTAGTTTGAAACTCACAAGCTATGGAGTGGGGTATTATGTCCCCCTGTGGCGATTTTAGTAGTATTCCAAGTCCTGTTCCTTTGACATTAGAGGCTCCATCAGTGAAGAGTATCCAAGGATCCTTAGTCTCTTCAAGCTGCTGAACTTCTAACTCAGCTTCTCTTTATAAATCACTACTAAAATCTGCCACAAAGTCAGCTAAGGCTTGGGATTTGATGGCAGTCCTTGGTTCATATCTTATATCATAAGCACTAAGCTTCACTGCCCATTTAGCCATCCTTCCTGACATTTCAGGTTTCCTGAGAACATTCTTAATTGGAAAATTAGTCTTAACAATATTGGCATGAGTTTCAAAATAATATCTTAGTTTAGTAGATGCCATAATCAAAGCAAGGATAAGTTTTTCTAAATGTGAATACCTAGATTCAGCATCAAGCATACTCTTACTTACATAATAGAGAGGATGTTGTGTACCTTCGTGATCCTTAACAAGGACCGCAGTTACTGCTTTAGAGGATACCGCTAGATACAAGGATAATATATCTCCTTTTTCTGGTTTCATCAAGGCAGGAGCTGAGGATAGGTAATCCTTGAGGGCTTTGAGTGCATTTTCATGCTTTTCAGTCCACTCAAATTTCTTGTTCTTCCTCAAAATTTCGTAGAATTCCTTGCACTTTTCTGATGATTTTGATATGAACCTATTCAAGGCTGCGATCCTCCCTGTCAACCTTTGCACATCCTTGGTGTTAGGGATAGATTTTCTATACCTAAGGATCACGAATCCTCAAATACTGCCAGGATCACGGATCCTCAGCTCTATTTGAATTAAGGGTCCTCAGAAGTCATTGCAGGATCAGGATCCAGGATCCTTATTGTTATCCTTACACTAACGATTGCCTTTGCTATGTTTGAGGTTGTTTTGCAGGAGTATACGCATGGACCAAGTCTTGCCGATATTCCAGGGGAATATGCTCTCAATATTCCGCACTTGTTCAGCTGGAGTAACCGTTATGGAAGTAGTGGGAGGCTAGCACGAATTGCGGATAGTTAGTTGTTTAAGTTATTCCTATTTTTAAAGGGGATAACAAGCTTGAATTAGAACAAATTGGCTAAGTTAGCTAACACACACACTCTCACAAGCTCTCAACAGTTCATTTGGCAATTTCATACACATTGCACTCTAGTGATCCTTGTAACAAGCTTGTTATCATCCCGAGTTGTAAAGATCATTTGTTTAATTATAGTTGGTGATCGGTAGTTTCCATCACCCGAGGTTTTTTATGCCGGAGATCAACTCTTGATCAAGGGCTTTTTCCTCGTATAAATCCTTGTGTCACTTGTTCATTTCATTTGCAAGTTTATTCATACATTTGTTCATTGCTTCAAGCATCATTCCTCACAACAAAGATTTGGTTGCATTATCCTAGCCTGATTTTTGACCAAAACAGTTTGGCGCCCACCGTGGGGCAATTGGTGCTTCATTTCTGTAAAATTTCGTTCATTGTCTTCATTTCGGTTCACTATCTTCAACCATATGGCTTCTTCAGCAAAGAACACTTCAAGTTCCATGCCGGCAGTCACTTCTTCACAGGGCGTTCCACCTTTGCCTCCACCACCTTTTGGATCTCAGAAGAATGCTGAAAATGCTGCAAAGAGACCAAGCCCCATTTTCCCAAAACCACCAACATCTGCTGTATCTTCTAATCCTACTAACAGTGATCTTTTTACTTTGATTTTGCAGATGAGGGATCACATACAAGAGCAGGACAAAACCAATGAAAGGATCCTCCGGGAGATTGGTGACATCAAGAAACAGAATAAATCAGGGGAGGATCACTCTCCTCTGATACCAAGGTCACTGGGTTTTGACACTCCAGCCATAACTGCCCAGCAATCTGCGGCTCCAGACATCCAATACCAGAGGGGACCATTGGGAAGGCGTTATGGAACAACAACTATGAGTCATGCTTTAGGGTCTCACTTCCAGCCTTCAGGATCCTGTTTTCAGCCTTCGGGATCCTCTTTCCAGCATCAGGGATCCTTTGTTAGCTCAGGAGGATTTATGGGGAGGCACACAGTTCAAGGATCCTCCCAGGTTCAAGGATCCTCTCAGGTTCAAGGATCCTCCCAGGTTCAAGGATCCTCATCTCAGGTTTATGGATCCATGGATTATCCTCCAAGACCCCCAGTCACGACACACCAAGGATCCAACATCTTTCAGGATCAAGGATTCTTAAGGAATGTGCAACCTGGAAGTTCAGATGTCCATCAAGGAGACTTCATCCCAATGCAGACCGTTGCTCCTTCTGGTCCTTCAATCATACCAGAATCTCGTCAATATGGATTCACATCTGGAGTTCCAAACTTGAATCCTCCGGGAGGTAACACTTTGAATAATTCTTATAACACTAACCATGGCTTTATGCAGGATACAGGTATCAATCAAGCTATGGCTAGAGAATTACAAAAGTTGAAGGATATGATATCCAGTGTTCCAGGAGTGGTTAAGCCCATTCCTGAAATTGCAGATGGGAGCCATAGGATATCTCGTTTTACACCACCTATTTGTGATGTTGAGATACCTAAAAGGTTCCAAATACCAACTATGAAGCTATACGATGGTTCCACGGATCCAGAAGAACATGTAGCTTAGTATAGAGAAAGGATGGAGATCAACCCCATCCCAGAGAGGTTAAAAGAAGCATGTCTATGCAAGGGTTTTGGATCCACACTCACAGGATCAGCTCTTAAATGGCTGCTAAGTCTTCCCCCTACTCTATTACTTAATTTGCTAATTTAGTTAATCTGTTTAATAGCCAATTCTCATGTAGTAGAAAATTTGAACGGTTAACTAGTGATCTATACAGGGTAACACAAGGTCAAAATGAATCACTCAGAGATTACATCACTATGTTTAGTAAAGAATCCTTAGACATTCCTAATTTGGATATAGCTACGGCTGTGGAAGCCTTTAAAATGGGTTTGCTTAGGGATTCATTATTCTATGATGATCTTGTCATGACCCCATGCAGGAATCTTGATGAAGTGAGAACTAGGGTCCTTAGATTCATCCGATTAGAGGATGATAAAAGGATCCATGAAAGACTAGCAGGATCCTCGAAGCAGGAAAAGCAAGGATCCTACTTCAGGAACAACAAGTCCAAATTTTATAACAAGTCTGACAACCAGAACGTGCATGCAGTAGAACAGGAAGAGGATGATGAGGATTATCCTCCCATTTCTGAATATTGTTTTTCTGTTGATAACAATGAACTAATTCTTGCAGTGCAGAATTTAGGTGAGAAAGCAAGGTGGCCTAGAAAAAGTGATAAACCAGCTGCAACAAAAGACAAGTCCAAATGGTGTGCATATCATGAGGATTTCGGACATCTCACTGAAGAATGTATTGCACTTAGAAAAGAAATCGGTTACCTGTTAAGAAAGGGGCACTTGAAGGAGCTTTTGGGAAGAAAGAAGTCAAGGATCCAGGATCCTGAAAAGATTCCAGAAAGAGCTCCTGCTCCTCCGGCAGATGCACAAGTAATAAACTTCATATCTGGTGGTTCAGACATCTGTGGTACTTCCTTTTCAGCAGCCAAGAGAATGCCAAGGAAACCAAGATGGATAATGGAGATAGACCCATCCGGACCTCTACTATCACGCAGGAGAAAGTCATAACTTTTGATGAGGATGATCGTGTTGATGTTCAGGATCCTCATCATGATGGTCTTGTCATTACTTTGTTCATTTCTAACCATTTTGTTCGCAGGATCCTAATCGATGGAGGAAGCTCGGTGAACATCATTCAGCTTGATGTCCTCAAGAAAATGAATATTCCTGAATCAGATATTGTCCGAAGATCCTCAGTTCTTGTGGGATTCAGCGGAGAAACCAAGAATACATTGGGGGACATTAAACTTCACATTTACATTGAAGGACTTCATTCTTATCAAAAATTTTGTGTAATAGATTGCTTATCATGTTGCAATGTTATCCTTGGCAGGCCATGGATACATGACTTGAAGGCAGTTGCATCTACATATCATCAATGTGTGAAGCTTCCTAGTCCGTGGGGGGTGATAAAGATTGAGAGTGACCAACAGGAAGCAAAGAATTTCTATACCTCATCAATGAAACCAGCCTCAAGACCAAGGGAGCAATAGCAACTAAAGTATCCTCCAAGAGATGTATTGGAGGCAAGAGAACAGGATGTGAAAGATATCCTTATGGATCCTCATGATCCTGAATCCAAAGTCTTCATAGGATCAGGGATCCTCAGCAACATTGAATAGGATCTAGTATCCTTCCTTAAGAGGAGAAAAACTACCTTTGCCTGGAAGCATGAAGATATGACAGGTATCTCTAAGGATATAATTACTCATAAACTTGGCATTGACAGGTCATTCAAGCCCATACACCAGAAGAGGAGGAAGTTTGCACTTGAGAGGAATGCTATTATCCAGGAGGAGGTAGATAAACTACTCCGGGCAGGTATGATTAGAGAGGTCAAGTATCCAAGGTGGTTAGCCAATGTGGTTGTTGTTCAAAAGAAAAACGGAAAGTGGAGGGTATGTGTCGATTTCACTGATTTAAATAAGGCATGTCCCAAGGATCATTTCCCATTACCCCACGTTGACTCCATGGTGGATGCTACCGTGGGTCATGAGTTATTGACTTTTATGGATGCTTCATCTGGATTTCAACAAATTCAGATGGAACCATCTGATCAAGAGGATACAGCCTTTATGACCCCAACTGGTATCTATTGTTATATTGCTATGCCGTTTGGACTAAGGAATGCAGGTGCTACTTATCAAAGGCTAGTCAATATGATGTTTAAGGAACAAATAGGACACACTATGGAAGTCTACATAGATGACATGGTCGTTAAGTCCAAGAGAGCTGAGGATCACCTTAGAGACCTAGAAGAAGCATTCAATATCCTTGACAAATTCAATATGAAGTTGAATCCTTCAAAGTGTCACTTCGGTGTTAAAGCATGCAAGTTCCTAGGTTATATGGTAACGAAAAGAGACATTGAAGCAAGTCCAGAAAAAAATTCAGGCTATTGTGAATATAAAATCTCCTGCCAATCCCAAGGATGTGCAAAGGTTGACAGGGAGGATCGCGGCCTTGAATAGGTTCATATCAAAGTCATCAAAAAAGTGCAAGGAATTCTATGACATTTTGAGAAAGAACAAGAAATTTGAGTGGACTGAAAAGCATGAAAATGCTCTCAAAGCCATTAAGGATTACCTTTCCTCAGCTCCTGCCTTGATGAAACCAGAAAAAGGGGATATATTATCCTTATATCTAGCGGTATCCTCAAAAGCAGTAAGTGCGGTCCTTGTTAAGGATCACGAAGGTACACAACATCCTGTTTATTATGTAAGTAAGAGTTTGCTTGATGCTGAATCCAGGTATTCACATTTAGAAAAACTTGTCCTTGCTTTGATTATGGCATCTACTAAACTAAGGCATTATTTTGAAACAGGGACTGCCATCAAATCCTAAGCCTTAGCTGACTTTGTGGTAGATTTCAGTAGTGATCTACAAAGAGAAGCTGAGTTAGAAGTTCAGCAGCTTGAAGAGACTAAGGATCCTTGGATACTCTTCACTGATGGAGCATCTAATGTCAAAGGAACAGGACTTGGAATACTACTAAAATCGCCACAGGGGGACATAATACCCCACTCCATAGCTTGTGAGTTTCAAACTACTAATAATGAGGCTGAATATGAAGCCTTGATAGCTGGTTTGCAAATTGCCAAGCATATGAGGATCAGGTATCTTGAGGTACATGTAGATTCATTGTTAATTACTAATCACTTTAATGGATCCTATGTTGTTAAAGGTGAAAAGCTAATAAAATACCTAGAGATAGTCAAGGAATTGGCACTCTCTTTTGTTTCTTTTAGTTTGACACAGGTACCCAGGGAAGAAAATGCAGAAGCTGATGCATTGGCCAACTTAGGATCATCCTTAAAAATTCCAGAGGATATCAAGATCCCTATCATCCATATTTTGACTCCTGCTATTGAGGATCACATAGCTATGAAAATAGAAGAGGAGTCTGCAGTGGTTCCTAGTGATAGTGCACAATCTCATTCAGGATCATGGATCCTTCCAATCATGAGATATAAACAACATGGAGAGATTCCTACAGGAGAAAACCCCAGGGCCTTCAAAATTAAGGTATCTCAATTTACAATATTGAATAACATGTTATATAAACGATCTCTTGCAGGTCCATATCTAAGGTGCATAGAGGATCCTGAAATTCAAGAAGTCCTAAAGGATTTTCATGAAGGAGATTGTGGAAATCACACTAGGGGCAGGGCACTGTTCTCAAGGATCCTTAGGACAGGATACTATTGGCCTACAATGAAGAAGGATGTTGTGGATTACGCTAAGAAGTGTGATCCTTGTCAGAGACATAGTAATATCCTTCATCAACCAGCAGAGCTCTTGCATCCTATATCCTCTTCCTGGCCATTCATGAGATGGGGAATGGATATAGTTGGTAAACTTCCCAAAGCACCAGGAGGAAAGGTGTTCATGCTTGCCATGACTGATTATTTCTCTAAGTGGATAGAGGCTGAAGCCTTTGCTCAAGTCAGAGAGAAAGAAGTGATATCCTTTATTAAAAGAAATATCATTACTAGATTTGGTATCCCTTCTGAAATTGTTTGTGATAATGGATCCCAATTTATTGGGAGTAGAACTACTAACTTTTGTGGCAGGCGGGGGATTAAGATGATAACATCAACACCAGTCCACCCACAAGCTAATGGTCAAGCAGAATCATCTAACAAGATCATCATCAACAACTTAAAGAAGAAGCTTGGATCCAAGAAAGGAAAGTGGGCAGAAGAACTACCTTATGTACTATGGGCTGATAGGACAACCCCCAAGAATGCTACTGGCCAAACTCCATTTTCTTTAGTATTTGGAGCAGAATCAGTGATCCCTAGAGAGATGGTGGTTCATACTGCAAGAAAAAGCATCCATGATCCTGAAGGAAATGCTGAAAACTTGGTTCAAGACTTGGATACCATAGAAGAACTCAGGGATTTGGCAAGGATAAGGATGGCTAGTTATCAACAAAGGATGGCTGGAGCCTACAATAAGAATGTCAGGATCAGGAAGTTCCAAGTTGGTGACATGGTATTGAGGAAAGCATTTCAGAATACCACAAATCCTGCTGATGGAAAATTGGCACCAAAGTGGGAAGGCCCCTATCTGATTGAAGCTGAGGCAGGAAAGGGGGCATATCGATTGCGAACAATGGAAGGTGATTTACTACCAAGAGCTTGGAATGATGTCCACTTGAAAAGATACTTCATGTAATAAGGATTCAGGATCCTTAGTAACATTCATGGCCGATATCCTCGAAGGATCCTCAGAGGATAGATGATCCTCACTCTGGTAATGATCCAATCTCAATCTCTTTAATTCTTTAATTATCTTATATACAAGGAGAAGGATCCTGGATCCTTTATCCTCCTTTCACTTAATTCTGAGTTTTGCAGAAGGTTCATGTATCCTTAACAAAGGATTGAGTATCCACATAAGTATCCAGTTATTTGGGCTTGTCCCCAGTTATTTGGGCTTGTCCCCAGTTATTTGGGCTTGACCCCAGTTTTTTAGGCTTGTCCCCAGTTATTTGGGCTTAACCTCAGTTATTTGGGCTAGTCCCCAGTTGTTGGGCATGTCCCCAGTATCGCCAGCAGCGCACGATGATCCTGGTACAGTTCATGGCAATGGGACCAGTACTCGCTTTAGGGGCTGACAATTTCATTGTACTGGCTGTATCCGAGATCCTACGTATAATGGTAGACGTACCATACATCTGTTCCTAAGGTTTCTAACGTTTTCATGTTAGCTAAGGTTTTGGCATTTTCATGTCACTAAGTTTGGATAGTCGCCAGTGAGGGCCATACTCCAGTTTACACAAGATTCTTTGGGCTTGTCCCTAGTTTTTTGGGCTCGTCCCCAGTTTTTTGGGCTTGTCCCCAGTATATTGGGCTTGTCCCCAAAATTGTTGCGCTTGTCCCCAGTTGCTAACTCTTTTCTAATATTGGCTTAGTCCCAAGTTATGTTCCATTTTAGGTTTCTGAAGCTAAATAGCTAAGGATCCTTGATTCTTACCTTTTACTAAGGTTTGTCTTTTGGTTATCCTAATTGTAAATGTTAAAGATTTAGGATCCTAACTTGGATTCTCAGGTATGATCCTTGATCACTTTGATTTTATTCTTTATTTATCTAAGTGACCCTTATTCTTTGACAACAGGACACATGATCCTTAAATTTCACTGCTTTTTTGAATCTATTGATTATAGGATATTTGATCCTTGATCATATCCTAAACTTTTTGAAATAATCTATTAAACTTTTATTCTCAATTTATAAATGCAAACAAAGTGTATAACAGCAAATGAAAGGTAAAGTATTCACAAATGTAACAACACATGAGATAGCCAAAAGATTAAGTTTTTATTTACCAAAAGTTAAACCCTTAAAAGGTTGTCAAAATTGCCAACCCAAGTTTCTACCAGCAAAACGTGGCCCGTCCACTTGGGTTGGCAAAGGGTGTCCATATTAACAAGGTCTAAGTGCAGGAAATATAGGCGGCAGGATAACAAGTGGTTTCATCCCCCAAACAGAGGAACCATCCACCACCCATTATCCTACCTAATGTCCAAGGATCCATGATCCTCAACCCTAAAAACTATTGTCTAAGTTATTACAGACCAACCATTGTTCAGAAAAACACCATCAAAACAAAAACCACTACCAAATCATAAAAAATGGGCTCCAGCCGCATCTAGATAAATCCATCATCGCCCATTTCTGCATCTCACACCTTCGCTGCGTCACCATCACCATCATCCCCAACATCACCAGCCTGATCCTTAGCCCCGCTGCCACTTGCCTCGAGCATCAAGACCTCTCCAGCCTCCTCTTCATCATCAAGCTCAACCAGCTTAGCCTTCCAGCCCTCCTGCTCCCAATTGGTCCTATCAAAGTCAGGATCCATAGCTTCCTTGGCCATCTGCAGCTTGATCTTGTACATTGCAATGGCGGCAGAGAGCTTAGCATCCTCCATCACCTCGTTCTTCTCATGATCAGCATTAATGTGGGCCATGACCAGCAGCTTTTTTGCTAATGTAAGCTCCTTCTCGAGGCGAGAGATGATCTCATCCTTTGCCAGGAAGATCTTTTGGAGCTCCAAGTGCTTCTGGTCAGCTTCCTCGGCATAAGCATCCAAGAGCATCTGAATCTCAGCAAATTTCTGCAAAGAAAGGAAGATACAAGTCAGGATCCGTTATCCTCGCATGGGCAGGATATAATTAAGGATAAGGATCCTTACCTCAGTGAAGTATTATTCAAACTGGTGACGGATGAGGGGCAGGCCATCAAGATCATCAGCGGTCTTCCTCTTTTTTCCTCCTTTGCCCTTGGAGGTGACAGGCTTAGGAACCAGAACGCTCGGGCTAGCAGCATATTTCTTCTTTCCGGACCGGGGAGTGACAGTACTAAGATCACTGACACTGAAGCGGGTGGCTGACTTTGAGGATTTTCCAGCACCTACAAGTGCAAAACAACAGATAAGTATTCTTGTTTTATTTTCATTTAAACATTTAATCATATATAAACTTGGATACTTACTTGACATAGTGACTGAGCCGGAGGATACTTCTTGAGAATCCTTTATGTTTGCTTGGAATGTTCTGATTGCAGGATCAAGGTCCCAGAAAGCAGCGATCCTTTCCTTTGTTACAGGTGATGGAATGATATGAGAGACTGAGATAGCTGCACAAAAATACAGAAAAGGGGTCAGTTATCCTCAACAGAAACAGGGTTATCCTATGATCCTTCTATAAGGATCCTCTATCCTACCATGGGTGGTCCACTTTCTAGGGAGATCCTTCCCATCCGGGATAGAATCCCTCCTAACAAAGAAAAAACGCTTCTTCCAGTTGGTGTCATTCTTTGTGGTCTTGAGGATTGGGTGTGTTTCACAAGGTTTATGTTTGAATAAGAAGCGGTGTGAACCATGGCTCACAAGGTTATACAACTCAGCCAACTCTATGCCTTCCTGCAAAATGATTTTCTCTAGGGTATATAAAACCCTCCACATCATTGGCACGGCCTGAATGTAGCACATGCCAGTGAGAGAAAAGAAGGATTTAGTGAAGACAGGGAAAGGATAGGAGTATCCTATCAGGAATGGGGTGGCCAGAAAAGCAACCCAAGTTTCAGAGACGAAGTCGCTTTTGGCGGTAGGGTCAAAGGACTTGAAGACGGTATTATCCGGAAAACAGTGGCGAATCCGGTCAATCTCCGGGTCAGTAAAGCTGCAGAGTTCCTTCGAAAGATTTTTTATAATTCCTTGGCTTTTCAAAGGACTATCTTTCTGGTGATCCTTGGTGGGGGATGATCATAACTTCATTATGATCTAAAGGTTTTGAAGAAGAACGGACTAAGAAGATGAAGAGAGAAGGAGGAGAGAGATACCTGATTGATCTTTGAATGAGGATTTAAAGGATGTAAGGCACGAATTTAAATGCCTGCCGATCCGTATCTCTAATCTCAAATTTATAATGATGATTCTGCAGGATGTCATGTCACTGACGTGAGACCAGCAACGGCTAGTTAGATTCTAACGGCTATATATCCGTTAGTCAGTTACAGATAAGATCGAAAAATATAACTCGTTAATTTACATTTTACTCCTCATATTTTGGGGGCAATTGTTAGGGATAGATTTTCTATACCTAAGGATCACGGATCCTCAAATACTGCCACGATCACGGATCCTCAGTTCTATTTGAATTAAGGATCCTCAGAAGTCATTACAGGATCAGGATCCAGGATACTTATTGTTATCCTTACACTAACGATTGCCTTCCCTATGTTTGAGCTTGTTTTGCTGGAGTATTCGCATGGACCAAGTCTTGCCGATATTCCAGGGGAATATGCTCTCAATATTCCGCACGTGTTCAGCTGGAGTAACTGTTATGGAAGTAGTGGGAGGCTAGCACGAATTGAGGATAGTTAGTTGTTTAAGTTATTCCTATTTTTAAAGGGGATAACAAGCTTGAATTAGAACGAATTGGCTAAGTTAGCAAACACACACACACTCTCGCAAGCTCTCAACAGTTCATTTGGCGATTTCATACACATTGCACTCTAGTGATCCTTGTAACAAGCTTGTTATCATCCCGAGTTGTAAAGATCATTTGTTTAATTATAGGTGGTGATCGGTAGTTTCCATCACCTGAGGTTTTTTATGCCGGAGATCAACTCTTGATCAAGGGCTTTGTCCTCGTATAAATCCTTGTGTCACTTATTCATTTCATTTGCAAGTTTATTCATACATTTGTTCATTGCTTCAAGCATCATTCCTCCCAACAAAGATTTGGTTGCATTATCTGTTTTGGTCAAAAATTACCGAAGCAATTTAGTGATCAAATTAGTTAAGTGAGGTAGTGTGCTAGAAATATGTGTCGAAAATATGTTAATCAAGTTATTTACAAAAACAGTTTCAGGATACGGCTTAGGATATAGAGTTGTATCTATGATCAGACAATGAGCAAAAATGTAAAGGGTGACACGAGATGTACGAGGAAAGCCCTTGATCAATCTAGATCGCCGGCACAAAACCACGGGAGCTGACATTCGTAGCTGCCTTGTTCTTCTATTGCTTCAAATATCAGGATACAGTGCAGGATATGATGCGGATCAACTAGGTGTTACAATGTAATTTGAATACAAGTGTTTGTGTGTAGTGATTGCTAGAAGCTAGAGAGTAAAGTGTGCGAAAGAAAGTAAGTGACTTAATCTGATCCGATCAATCTATTTATAGTTAAACGAAATCAACTAATTATCCTATTAAACCGGGATGCTTCGAATATTCCTCAAGTGAACGTTGTAGTCCACTTCTTCCGGGTTCAACGTCTCTCATATAACTGGTTTGCCCGAGTCTTAAGGAGAAGAGGTCCACTTGACCGTTAGGGACCCGCACCTTCTAATCTGCACGTGATTAATTCAGTCAATACCAGGATATCGTACCAGGATGTTACCAATATCCTAATCCGGTATCCTGATTACAAACAAACAATCAAGAGCAGAATATTAGTCAGGATGTATGTTCAGAAAATGACCCATAACAATTGTCCCCAAAATATATCTGTTGGTATACCAATCCAACGGATATATTTTAAAACTTTATCTCTCAAACCGAGGCAATTAAAATGAGGTGACGTTTGGGGTAGCTTTAAGCAACTTCCAACGCGGTTTTTACTCGATGGATATCCACCATGCCCCTATATCTTCTCTCTTCTTGTTTGAAAACCAGATATCATCAACAGAGTCTCCAGGTAATCGCTTATTCCTTCTTCATTTCCTGTTAGTTTTTCCATCCTTCTTCCAATGGCCACCAGGACCCACTCCCAAACCGGTGAATCATCGGGCACCTTTGTTCAGCAAAATCTTCTCAAAAATCCCGAGAAGGAGATCTGTGCATTCGACAACGCGGATATTTCCGCGCTGAGAGCCTCTGGCGCTTTCCCCGACGACACGATTTTCAGGCCATTTGACCGATCAATTCGGTCAGATGTTTCTTCTGCCGAATGGGTCTGTTTTCCAGCATACCCTTTCTCGTTAGGTCTTCGATACCCATTTCCTAAATTCATGATGCAGTTTTTTCGAACCATTGGTATTTCTTTCGCCCAAAAAATGCCCATGGTTTGTGTTTTGGTCAAAAATCAAGCAATGATAATGCAACCAAACTTTCTGTTGTGAGGTGTGATGCTTGAATCAATGAACAATGCTAAGGATCACTCAGAAATGAAATTAACAAGTGACACAATGATTTATACGAGGAAAAAGCCCTTGATCAAGAGTTGATCTCCGGCATAAAAAACCTCGGGTGATGGAAACTACCGATCACCAACTCCAATTAAACAGAAAATGTATTACAACTTCGGATGATAGCGAGCTAGTTACAAGGATCACTATAGTGTAATGTGCAAGAAAGTGTGTAATTGCCAAGTAAACTATCGAGAGCTGATGAGAGCAGTTACGAGTGTGTGTGTTAAGCTAAAAATAGCCAAGTCCTCTAATTTAGCTCGCTATCCCCTTATAAATTTAGAAAAAATATAAGATAACAAACTGTCCGCATTTCATGCAAGTCCTTCACGAACTCTATAACGTCCACTTCAGTTAAGCACGTGCGGAATAAGTATGGAATATGCTCCAGGAATATCGCCAAGACCAAGTCCAAGCTTGTACTCCTGCAAAACAACTTCATATTTAAAGTAGACAATCCTTATTGTAAGGATCACTATGATGATCAATGATCCTGATCCCACAATAACTTCTGAGGATCACTAATTCAATAGAATTGAGGATCACTAAGCCTGATAGTAATTGAGGATCACTGATCATTGGAAAATCTTCCCCTAATAATTGCCCCCAAAATATAAGGAGTAAAATGTAAAATAACGAGTTATATTTTCTCGTTCTTATCCGTAACCAACTAACGGATATATAGCCGTTGTAATCGAACTATCTGTTGCCAATTCTGACGTCATTGAAGTGACAATCCTGCAAAATCATGATTATAAATTCAGGTTAGAGATAAGGATTATGAAGCATTTAAATTCGTGCGTTTCATCCTTTAAATCCTCATTCGAAGATCCGATCAGGTACTTCTCTCTCCTTTCTCTCTTCATCTTCTTTCTCTGTTCCTTCTTTCTTTATCTTCATCTGCGATCAAGATTATGTTGAGATCTTCGCCGGCTAAGGATCATCGTAAGGACAGTCCTCTAAAAAGCCAGGGAATCATCAAAGAGTCTGTGAAGGAACGGTGCTGCTTTACTGATCCGCAGATAGACAGGATCCGACATTGCTTTCCGGCAAACACCGTTTTCAAACCATTTGATCCCACCGTTCTAAGTGACTTTGTTTCTGAAACATGGGTAGCTTTTCCGGTCACCCCATTTACGATAGGATACTCGTATCCTTTTCCAGATTTCACCCAATCCTTCTTCTCTCTCACCGGCATCTCCTACATCCAAGCAATTCCAATGATCTGGAGGGTCTTATATACCCTTGAAAGAATCATTGAGCGTGAAGGCATCGATCTGGGAATGTCGGAATTTGCAGAGATGTACGACTTTGTGAGCCATGGATCTCACCGATATCTACTCAAACATAAACCTGGTGAAGAACACCCCATCTTCAAAGCCACTAAGAATGACACCAACTGGAAACGGTGATTCTTCTTTGTCAGAAGGGATTCTATCCCTGATGGAAAGGATCTGCCTAGAAAATGGACTACTCATGGTAGGATAGAGGATCCTGAGAAGGATCACCAGATGACCTTGTTTTTGCTGAGAATCACTAACATCCTTTTGTTTCTATTTTGCAGCTATTACTGTCGCACATCTTATTACAACACCTGCAACGAAGGAAAGGCTTGCTGCTTTCTGGAGACTTGATCCTGCAATAAGATCATTTAAAGCAAATACCCAGGATTCTTAAGAGGTATCCTCAGGTTCTGTCACGATGTCAAGTAAGTATCCATGTTTATATGTAATCAAATGCTTAAATTTAAATGAAATAAGGATACTTATCTGTTTTGGATGTGTAGGTGCTGGAAAATCTTCAAGATCTGCCTCCAAATTCAGTGTCACTGACCTTGACACTGTTCGATCCTCAAAGAAGAAGATTGATGCCAGTCCAACTATCACGATCCCCAAGGCAACCACTTCTAAGGGCAAGGGTGGCAAGAAAAGGAAGACCTCTGAGGCTGACAATCTAGAAGGCTTGCCTCTGATCCGCCATCAGTTCCTTGAGTACTTTGCTGAGGTAAGGATCACTGACTTAGCTTAATTATCCTGCCCACTTGAGGATCATGTTATCCTAAGCTTTACATCGTCTTTTTGCAGAAATTTGCCGAAATCGAGGACTAAGTAGGCAATGTTGAAGATGTTGAGCTAAAGTGCCTGGATCTCCAAAAGATGATGTTGGCCAAGGATCAGAAGATTGCCACCCTTGAAAACAACGTCAATCTGGTGAAGAGGGAACTTGTCCTAGCTTATATCACTACTGATCAGGAGAAGAATGAGATCACCAATGATGCTAAAGTCTCCGCTGCCATTGCTATGTATAAAACCAAGTTGCAGATGGCCCAAGAAGCTCAGGATCCTGACTTTGACAAGAGCAGCTGGGACGTAGAGGGCTGGAAGGCAAGGTTAGCTGAGCTGGACGACGAAGAAGAGGCTGATGAGGTCCTGGCAATCGAGGCTGGCGGCAGTGGGATGAAGGATCATGCGGGTGATGCTGGAGCTGGAGGAGATGGTGAAGGTGATGCAGCGAAGGTGTAAGCTGCTGAAATGGGCGATGAAGGACATTTCTAGACGTAGCCGGAGCCCATTTTTTAGAATTTGGTAGTTTTATTTTGGTTATGGTGTTTTGAAACAATCTTGGGTTGTAATAACTTTAGATAATAGTTTCTAGGGTGAAGGATCATGGATCCTTGGACAATAGGCAGGATAATGGGTGGTGGATGGATCCTCTGTTTGGGGGATGAAGCCACTCGTTATCCTTCCGTCTTTTATTTCCTGCACTACAAAGACCCATAAACAATGGACACCCTTTGCCAACCCATGTGGACGGGCCACGTTTTGTTGGTAGAAACGTGGGTTGGCAATTTTGACAACCTTAAAGGGTTTTAATGTTTTGTGAATAAAATAACTTTAACTTTTTGGCTATCTCCCTTGTTGTTATCCTTGTAAAGACTTTACTCTTCAATTGTTGTGATATACACTTTGTCTGAATTCATTAAGTAAATAAATATCTTCAAAAAGTTTAGAATATAATCAAGGATCACATATCCTTTAGTTGGTAAGTTCTGAAAAGTAATATAGTTTAAGGATCATAAGTTAAGTTGTCAAAGGATAAGGGTCACTCAAATGAATAATGAATAAAATCAAAATAGTTAAGGTTCATACCTGAGAACCCAAGTTAGGATCCTAACCTTTAACACTTATAATCAGGATAACCAAAAGACAAACCTTAGTTGAAGGTAAGGATCAAGGATCCTTGGTCGTTTATCTCCAAAAACCTGAAATAGGATACAACTTGGGACTAAGCCAATATAAGATAAGAGTTAGTCACTGGGGACAAGCCCAACAATTCTGGGGACAAGCCCAATATACTGGGGACAAGCCCAAAGGATAACTGGGGACAAGCCCAAAGGATAACTGGGGACAAGCCCAAAGGATAACTGGGGACAAGCCCAAAGGATCGTGTGTAAACTGGAGTATGGCCCTCACTGGCGACTATCCAAACTTAGTGACATGAAAATGCCAAAACCTTAGCTAACGTGAAAACGTTAGAAACCTTAGGAACGGATGTATGGTACGTCTACCATTATACGTAGGATCCTGAATATAGCTGTTTTGGTCAAAAATCACTCAAGGATAATGCAACCAAATCTGATTTTGTGAGGAATGATGCTTGGTTAATTGTATGAACGATAAGTATATGAAATCAATGATGAACACCGAGATTTATACGAGGAAAAAGCCCTTGATCAATGAATGATCTCCGGCATAAAAAACCTCGGGTGATGGAAACTACCGATCACCAACTCAGATTAAACAAGAAACGTATTACAACTTCGGATGATAGCGAGCTAATTACAAGGATCACTATAGTATAATGTGCAAAAAGGTGTGTAATCGCCAAGTGAATTGTCAAGAGCTGGTGAGAGCAGTTGCGAGTGTGTGTGTTAAGATAAAAAATAGCCAAGTGTTTCTATTTAGCTCGCTATCCCGTTTAAAAATGGAAAATATCTAAGCTAACAAACATTCCGCATTTGGTGCAAGTCCTCCACGACCTCCATAACGTCCACTTCAGCCATGCACGTGCGGAATAAATATGGAATATGCTCCAGGAATATCGCCAAGACCAAGTCCAAGCTCGTACTCCTGCAAAACAACATCATATTCAAAGTAGACAATCGTTAGTATAAGGATCCTTAAGATGATCCATGATCCTGATCCTGCAACACTTCTGAGGATCACCAATTCAAACAGAAGTGAGGATCACTAAACCCAACAGTAATTGAGGATCACTGATCATTGGAAAATCCTCCCCTAACAATTGCCCCCAAAATATAAGGAGTAATTTGTAAATAAACGAGTTATATTTTCTCGTTCTTATCCGCAACGAATCAACGGATAACTAGCCGTTGTAGTCGGACTAGCCGTTACCATCCTGACGTCACTGAGGTGACTATCCTGCAAAATCATCATTATAAATTGAAGTTAGAGATAAGGGTTAGAGAGCATTTAAATTCATGCGTTTCCTTCTTTAAATCTTCACTCGAAGACTTGATCAGGTATTTATCTTTCCTTTCTCTCTTCATCTTCTTTCTCTGTTCCTTCTTTCTTCACCTTCTTCAAATTGTTGATGATGATCTTGTTGGATGATTCTGCCTGACCATTAG